>ML779865.1:274326-303873 GCA_009831015.1 Picea engelmannii
GGTCTAAGTACTTTTGGAATACGTCGTTCATGAGGCTCATGAATACTGTTGGCGCATTGGTCAATCCGAAAGGTACTGCAACAAACTCGTAATGTACAAATCAAGTTCGGAAGGCAGTTTTTGGGATATCACCTTCCTTAATCCTTAACTGATGATACCCTGATCACAAATCGATCTTTTAGAATACCGCTGCTCCTTTCATCTGATTGAAGAGGTCATCTATTCACGGCATCGGGTACCTATTCTTCATTGTAGCATGGTTCAAGTCCCTGTAGTCTATACACAGTCGTAAGGATCCATCCTTCTTCTTTACAAAAATTACCGGTATGCCCCAGGGCGAGACACTAGGCCTTATTAGTCCTAAGTCCAGTAACTCTTTCAACTGCATTTGCAATTCACAAAGTTCTGGCGCTGTCATCCGATACGGAGTCTTGGATATTGGTTCTGCACCAGGTTTTAGGTCAATGGTAAAATCAAGCTCCCTTTTCGGAGGTAACCCTGGTAACTTGTTCGGGAAAACATATTGAAATTCTGACAAGACCGGATACTGATATAATGAAGGTCCCTTCCTGTCTTTCACTGCCTCTACTACATAAAGTCGACACCCTTGTCTCAAGCATCGCTTGACCTTCATAGTTGATATAAAGTGTAATGACACTTTTCTCTGTACCCCCTGGATCTCTATTGGTCTTCCTTCATCATCGACACAAAGCACCCTCTTTGCGAAACAATCTACCAAAGCTCGATGAGCTACTAACCAATCCATTCCAATGATTAGTTCATATGCCCCGAGAGCAGTGACGTATACTTTCAACCTGATAGTACACACTCCCAGGTCTACTATACAATTATCGACACTAGGTCCTACTGCTTGTTTTTCCCCCGAAGACATCTCGACTTGTTTAAAGTCGTCGTGCTCGTAGGCTGCCAACCCACTATTTTCTAATGCAGATGGTCAAATGAAACTATCTGTCGCACCAGAATCAAACAAAATTTTAACATTGATATGATTTAGCGTACCTGACGACTCCACCACTGTGGATTGATGTTCGGCCTGGCGGTTATTAACTGTTGCGTGAATATGGTGGCTGCTACTTGCTCTCCCCATCAGTGCCTTTCCTTCTCTGTTCACGAACCCTGATTGTAACTCCGGGCAGTCACGCTGGTAATGGGGTCCCCCACACCCCCAACAGGTAACACCAGATTGAACCTGTGCACTGTTATGTGTCTGTCTTTGAAACGAGTTCCTTCCCATGGAACCCCTACCCCTGCTCACTGTCCCCTGATATGGTCGTGGTCCTATCTGCACCATTGGCGATGAACGAGATGTTGCACTCGCTGCCGTTGAAATCCCTGTAGCTACTGTTCTTGATGTGAATTTGTTACCATAAGGTGGTGGCCTTGAGCCCCCTCCCCTAGGAAATGTCCACGGGGCCTTTCTTACGAATCCAGGGCGATCCAGAAATGTCGATCTTGCACCCCTAGTCAAGTTCATATGTTCTTCCATGTAACGCGCACTTTCCACCGCCTCCGCTACTGAAGACGGCTTCCACATCCTCACCATAGCTCTTATCCTGGGGTTCAATCCATATATGAAGCGCTCTGCTTGTCGTTGGTCACTATCCAAATACGACACATATTTGACCAGTTCCATAAACCTGATCTCGTATTCTTCTACCGTTTTGTTTCCCTGTATTAAGGCATGAAATGCCCCAACCTGTTGCTCCTCGTAGTACACCGGTAGATATTTCCTCCTGAACCTTTCCTCGAAAAGTTCCCAAGATACTGTGTCTGGGGTAAGGTGTAGTTGTCTTTCCAAGTTACCCCACTAGTTTAGGTTGCTGTCCCTTAACTGAAAAATGGCGATCTTTTCCTTTGAGTTGGACGCATATTCTCTTAGGGAAAAACACCTAGTCATGCCTTCCAACCATGCTTCCGCGCGTTCACTGGCGCGACCTCCGGCAAACTCTGAAAGTTTGATCTTTTGCAACTCTCACATGATGTCTTCAGGTGGAGGTCCTCCCCCTGAATCGCTTGACGCTTCTGGATTACCCAATCTAGGCGGTGGGGGTTCCACTTCAGTTCCTGTCGGTTGTCGCCCCTTTAAAGTCTCGTTGATGGCTTCCAACGAGCGCAGTATGAGGGCAAGTTCGGGCGATGGTGGTGGTGGCGCTGGCGGTGCTTGCGACGAAGCTCCCCCACCTCGACCTCCTCGAGTCCTGACCATCCTGTGTGCTTTGACCTGCATCAACCAAAGTTGTCAGGGTGAGTTCCAGGATGTTTTAAATTGGTGTTACTAAACTTTAGAAATAGGGTTAAGCGTAAGTTTTCTTTACTTGTCTGTAAACAGACATTACTCCATTAGGGGATTGGCTAGGTTAGGGTTAGGTTTAAGCATCTAAGCTTCGTTTCTCGCGACTACGAAAATAACTATTGGTTCCTTTGCCCTGTGGCTACGCTAGATTTGCGCCTTACTCGCCACTTCCTAGGCTTACGCTCCTAATGCATATGTCGCCTCCTTCCTGCTTGTTCTAGTCTGAGCCCTTTTTAATTTACGCTTACAACTTGATTAAAATTGACTTCCGTCCTTATGTTTATTACTTTACGCCGATATGTGTACACCAGTGCTATGTACTTTTTGACGTTAGTGTTCTTCTTAAGACGCCGCGTTGAGCACATACGTCCCTTTGTGGGCTCCTCCATTTATGTCTTTGGCACTTGATAGCTTGGCATGTGACCTGTATGGCTCTAAAAGGTGCTTGATAGCTTGGCATGTGGTCTTGGGTATGACAGTTAAAGTATTTATTTGTGAAATTATTATAAAAGAAACAACACATGGCGCGTTGGTAGGGCGGATTTTGTAAAGACTCGACCGGTGGAAGGAGGTCCGGGGTTCAAAACCCTTTAATTTAGTGAATTTTTACTTATAAAAAAAAATCACATACCCAATTAATTTAATTAAATTAATTGTAACTTAATTAATTTTAACTTAATTTTAATTTAATTAATTTAACTTAATTTACTTTAAAATTTAAATAAACTATTTTTTTTTTATTTAACCTTATTTTAAAATAATTATAATAAAAAAAAATTAACCATTCATATACTACAATTAAAATAATAAATAAAGAAAATAAATAGGATTATTCGTGAATAGAATAAATAAGTATAGAAATCGGCATCGTGGGTCCTCACATGAGGCCCACGTGTCCACTCCCAGGTGCTCATCCCTTTCGAGGCTCCTCTACGTGGCCTCGTATGCGCTGGTGTCATGGCTTGTGCATGCCGGTGGCTTGTTATTCGATCGTTGGGCTTTTTGTGAACTGAGCGAGATACTTCGTTCGGCCTTCTGCATTTTTTACTGTGCACGTCTTTTGCCCAAATGGTAAGTTCAAACACTATATTTTTTTTTTCTTAGTGTTTGAATGGGTTATTGCTTTGGGTTTCAGGACTCGTCTGCTCTTGCCATCATCTGGTCGAGGCAGGGAACTACCTGGTGGAAGGCACAACGGCCCTATAACTGCATTCAGTGTTACAGATGTTGTTATAACAGGTGAAAATGGGACTACTGATGGACGAGAACTGCATTCAATGTTACAGATGTTGTTATCTCGGAAGTGATTTAAGTCGTTTCTATAGTTGGCAGCTCGGGGTTTCCACTCCCATTGACTGCCATATTTCACGGTGATTTAAGTCGTTTATCTGGTTGGTAGGTCGGGGTTTCCATTCCCACCAACTGCCGTATTGACTGCCTTTTCTTCTGTCACTGTTTACAGGAGCAACGAGGTGCGTAGCCGCTCGACCGGTAGGAAGAGAGAATTTATGCACGAGACCAAGGGGATATTCTAGTACCATGCGGGAGAAAGAGGTAGAACAACTAAATATCTCGGTGAATGGGGAACTGCCCTCAGCAATCAGACCAGCACGTGCATTTCAGAGCCGAACTGAACAATTTCGAAGAGGGATTAAACAAGGGTTTACGCTTATTGGGTAAGAAAATATTTACAGTTTATATTTGTCTGAAAACGTGTCCATTTTCTGAAGTCATGTAAAATCAAAGTGTTCTAGATGCCTATAGTCATTGTTATATGTGGATGCCTATCATCATAGTAATAGGGATCTTTGCTAGGGCAGTATCATTTGCTTTTTATAAAGACCGCCGACTTAACTTTATTGCCGCTAATTTTGAACGACCTTGACTTTACGAACGGTTTGAAGGAAATTTGAATTACGTTGGTCTACAAATCTAGAAAGCTCTAGGAAAGAAAAGTAAAATATTTTGATTGATCTCTTGCCCCACAACAATTTCTCTCAAAAGCTTATAATATTCGTAATTGTCCCATAAGCAGTGTTTGATATTGTTTAATGGCTGGGCAATTTCCTCTTATTTTCCATATCGCTTATAGTATTAATAATTGTGTCATCAGATTTCGTTGTCAGCCGCATTTTATACAGGTGAATATCTGGAGGATCTTCTCCTATGATTATTGATAGCCTTTTGTTTCGTTTGAGGGGAAGAGATCATATAAGTGATCCAAACTTTTATGTTTAGAAGTTATTGTGATTTTCATATGTTTATCAGGATTCAATTCGGGATCTGGTCCCTTACTGGAAAGATGGAATGGATCGAATACTAATCTTGCTGCAGACGATCGCAGTCTCAGTCGCCCGTCTATAAATTGTTGGCAAGGTTTCCTTAACTTTCATAAGTCTGAAGCGATTGAAGATCCCCCACCTTACAATACCCATGATGCCTCCATATGTAATTTCGTCGATAGCTGCAACTCTGAAACCCCAGTCAGCCATCCTGGTCTTTCGAATCCTGTTTTAATGGCCACATTTTGCGATTCTAGTCGTCAAAATGATGATGAGTGTCAGGGAACCGTCCCGACGGGCAAAAGGAAGCACAAAATGATTGAAATACAGTGGTGTAAAGACATGAATGCCCACATCTCAATTCTTAGATCTTTTCTCCCAGATGAAAATCTCCGAGGAAAATGTGCAGTGTCAGTCACTCACTTGTGTCCAGTCCGCTGCTCTAGTAAATCGAGACTGGAATTTTCTATCAAATGATGCAAATTTTGGCTTCCAGGTTTGGTAGGGCGTCGCCAATATGGCAGCTATCATATTAAAATTTCACTAAGCTATTCCTAAACAATATAAATTCCCCATCATATTACAATATTTAAATATTACAATATTACAATATTTAAATATTACAATATTACAATATTTAAATTCCTGCAATGATGTAATATTTAATATGATAGCATAAAATTTCAATATTTGTAATATTTGTAATAAATTCCTGTATGTTTAGATGAATATGATAGCGTAGCCTAATTTAAATTCCTACAAGTAGTTAGAACTACTTGAGTTTTCCCTGGTTTATTTTGTATATTTAAGTTAAAATGCCTGCAAATCATGTCCTTGACTTTTCCTCGTTAAGTTGGTAAAGTTAGATTAAAATGCCTATATTGGAAGTACTTGACCTTTTCTTGTTAAGTTTATATGATCAATTAATAGTGCGTTCGGTTTGGTTTGCAGGTTAAACGCAGGGGAATTTGAGCTGGGAACGTGGCCCTTAAGGCTCTAGTGTTTCAACTACAGCTCTGATACCAATTGTAATGGCTCTCAATTAATTTAAGCAACCTTTGAATTACAACACTACAGTAAAATTTAAAAATTACTTAATCTACCACATTCGCAATCTAATATTTCAAGTAATGAAATTTAATAACAATTTAATTCAAAACAATTCATAACTCTAACCTGAACCTGATGCTGTCGCTTGCTTCCTTAGCTTGCTCCTTTAGCTTGCTCCTTAGGACACCACCCAAAACCAACCTCCCTGCCGACTAGTAGCGCCTAGCCCTAGGATATCAACGGATATCCTATCCCTCCGAGCCCAAAACCTCCAGCAGCCCCCCGGTGCACTGTAAATTCCACTCTATCAATGCCCCTCACAAAAATTCCTCCCTCTGTCCAATACTCAAAGCTCTCCCAAAATCCTTTCTCCACTCTCGTAGCAATGAAAAAAATCGATCCCCCTCTCAACTCCTTTCCCCCCCCTTATTCCTCCTCCCTTCACCGACACTCCATCTTGCATTAAATTCCTTATCCCTCCATTTAATTACCCTTATCCATTCATTAATTCTCTTATCTTCTCNGGATCCTTATGTGATCCCTTCTTGTATACGTAACTTGATTAAATGTTATATTTTATTCTCCACCTTTAATTTAATACTTTATTAATACTTTATTAATTAATAATTAAATCAATCATTAACCATATTGATTAAAGAGTTAATTATACTTAAATTAATCATAATAAAGAATAATTAATTAATAACAAATAATTAGTTAAGGTTATTTTAATAAATAATTATAGTTTAGCTAATTTTTTTTAGGATTACATTAATAAATTAATTATAATTAATAATCAAGGGTCGTTACACATTTTCCTTCAATAAATATGATGAGTTCAAGGGCATTCCTATATTTTTAAATCCCTTATATTCTTCTTTGGAGTGTGAGGATCCTATTCCTGATGTGAAGATTGCAAGAGATGGCATTATAATGTTCAATGAGCCCATAGATTCTATTCTTGACATCAAAATTTGAACCATAAATCTAGCATCCTTGATTCTATTCATGTTTTCAGTATAAGGTGCATAACGCATATTGTTGGTTGACAAGTATTGCAGGATGGTAATCATTTCTTTTGGGTCTTGATAGGCCTTTTTCTATCACCATATGCATCTGTTGGTTGGAAAGTCGGTGAGTATTCCTTGTGCAATGCCTTCCCATTTATGAGTTTCACATGTAAAGTAAGTGATTCTTTCCTCTATGCCAAGTGTCATCCCACTTGAGTCCTAGGTTTCTTATTTTACTCCCCCCTATACAAAAATAAAACCGAATAAATAAAAATGTATATAAATAAGATTTTAAAAAAAATAACAAAAGGGGTAGATTAGGTTTTTGTTTTTTCTCACTTTATTTTTGTTTCATTTCTCACTTTTTCGTTGTTTTCAATTATATGTTTTATTTTTCTTTCCTTTATCACACTTTGATTTGAATTCAGAATTGATGGAGTAATGGATAGTGATTTAGAAAGATATATGTATATTATGATTAATTGATTGACCAAATATTTTGGTGGAGTACAGGCTTACAAGTGAACCAAGTTTCCTTGTTTGTGTGTTGGAATTCCTCCCTTTATCTATTTTATTCCTACCAAGTGGGATATCCTTGATTAAAGAAGTTATCATTCCTTCCCAAACTTTATTTTCTTTACATTTCTCCATCTCCACCATCTCAAGATAGCTCATGCATACACGTCATGGAAGCTCAGTCTTACCTTGGGTTTTTCCTCAACACAAACTCATGACAATTCATTCATCTTTATAATCCTTTTGTCAAATATTTAAAAATATTATGTTTATTTTCTATTATAAATACAAGACCAAACCCCCTCATTGTTTCACTTTCCAGGGATTATTCCACGAAGTCCCAAACCTTACATCATTTAAATTTCCATTTTTTCCCTTGTTGTATAAATAGATAATGGTTACCATTAGTCATTTTGATCCTTAACCCATACATTTGAGTACATTGTTATGTGGAACCAAAGTCAATTAAGTTTGCATGCCACTGTAAGCGATGGACATCTGTTGGTTGGTATATGTTGAACACCATTTCGGTCAATAGTTCTTAGCAAGAAAAACATTGCTTGAACCCTCCTCAATTCACATTGATTATGAAAATATTGGCGCACCCAAACTAAGATGTTCCTGCGCATTTAAGTTCACCAATCTAGTCTATCCATAGAATGTTTGATGGTATCTTTGGAATTTTCACCACTCAAAAAATATTTTGAAATTATTGCAAATATTGACTAATAATCAATGGTCAGTTATGAGTATTAGACATATTGCAAGTTTAACAAAAACGTTCTTGCAAAGTTGACAAACACATGACAGAATTATCATAGCTCTTCACATATCACTAAATATCACTCTCTTTCCCACTCACATTTAACTCTCTTTCCCACTCACATTTAATATTGTATCAACATAATGCTCATGTTATTTTTCCCATGATTCACTTTTCAAAGATATACTTCATACCTCTCATTTCTATTTTTCAGAGATATACTTCATACCTATAACTATAAACATCTGGTAAAAACTATCACTATTACCATCTTTCCATCCTTAATCATAACTTGACACTCCCCATTAAACATAAATTGGTCCCAACCAAATCTGACATTAATCTATCTGACATTCCTCTCTTGTTAATCAAAGCTTGAAATTATCTAATTCACCATCAAAATTAGATACAAGTACACCTAATAACACCCTCGTACCTATTGTTGGCCCTTGACCAAGTTTTGGGGAAGTACTTGGTCATATTTGACCATTTTTGGGACTTCGACAACCTATCGAAGATGAAGCGCCAAGCGAAGCAGAGATTGCAGAAGCTAGATCCCCTTTTGGGTCCTTTTTTAGGGTTTTGGGATAATGTAATGGGAAAGGGATGTCTGCCCCTGGGTTTACCCTTGTTTAGGCCCACTTTTGTATGTATAAATAGAAGGATAGGAAATGTAATAATATAGATAGATGGAATTTCTTAGTGCAATTAGTAGTACATCTATGTGATGCTGTATGAGTGCTCTGTGTGAATTGTGTAAGGCTTGCAAGGCTAAGTGAAAGATATTGTAATATTGTTATAGGAGGCTAGGTGTTGTAAACGCAAGGAAGAAGGATCTAGCGAGTTGCACATATCTTCTGTCCTATGAAAAGTAAGGGTTTTGAGTGGCTCTATGTTGTAACTGATTGAAAATGCTAATAAATAAGAAGAGTTGGTGGACGTAGCCCCAGGGTGGGGGTGAACCATGTAAATTTGTGTGTTATGCTTTGTTCTTTGACTCAATGTTCTTATCTCTACTTTTGCTAAGTGTCTTGATATATTTAGATATATCTATTAATTATTCATGCTTCCTAGATGTATGTCAATAGTGGGATATGACATGTATGAGGATGATTAGTGTTGAACCAATAGATATGATCGATTTTACTCTGGCTAAGTGCTGAAATACCTTAGATCTAAGTGAACGATGCGATTCTCTGTGTTGTCTGTGAAGTATAATAAGGCTTGAATATTGATGAATGATCGATGCTAAGTGCTCTATAAGCTATATAATCACAAATTTGTGTCCCATTTAAGGTTGTAGACACTTGAGTCTTACAACCACCCCTGCCTCTACCTCGGGTGAGACTTCATGTACTTCGCAGGTGTTGTCGAAAGGGCTGGTAGTTAGGGTTTTGTTAGTGTGTTGTTGTAGCATTGAACCCTGGGTCTGCCCCTGTGCCAAAAAATGGTTCTATTGTCGGGACTGAAACTGTGATTGCTAGGAACTAAAGAAGAGGAAGCTTTCTGCAAAGATTCATCCTGAAACTGTGGAAGCTCTGTGCATGGATCTGTGCCCTAGCGAGCAATATTCTATTTGATCTAAAAAGCTCTGTGCTAAAGAAAAGAAGACCAGATTTGAAGAAGAGAAGCAAGATCTGAACACTTTGTTCTCTAATAAAGGTGAAAATGGGAGTTTCTGAAGAAAAGAGGTCAGATCTGCAGAAAAGAGGTAAGATCTGTAAGCTATGTGCTCTGATAGAGGTAAGATTAGTTAAAAGTTTTTATATATGGAAGCTTTGTGCTCTGCAAAAGTAAAATAAGTAAAAAAAAAAAAATTGTTTCTAGAGTATGGATCTAGGTATGTTTTATAGATTTTGTCCTAGCTTGAAAAATAGGGTTTTGATAGATGAAAGAAAGCTTGATATGAATAGATATGATAATTATAATGATAGATATGTTATACCTATGCATAGAAACAATGTCTGGACTAACAAGTGGATGCAGGATCCCAAAAAGAATTTTTTGCAGACTAGCTACCATGATCCTGGTGCGTAGTACATAAGAGGTTGGGGATCATTTAAGAGAAAGAGAGGATTAACCCTGTGTTACAGTTGCAGAAGATCAGGACATCTAGCTAAGGAATTCCCTGGTGGAAAACCTAGTTGTCTTTGTTGCAAAGCTTTGGACCATGAAGTATTGGATTTCCCTAGAATGATTGCCAATCTTGAAAGAATGAACCTGCATGAAGAAAACCCTAAGACAACCCCATAAATAGCAGAACCCCAGAAAGAATAAAAAAACGTATTAATACAAATGAAAGAAACTCTGAATGGGCATAAAGATGTTAGTTTATCATAAATATTCAAAGAAAAAGAGCAAACAGAAGTAAGAATTTAGCACAACTGAAGAATCTGTAAGAGAGGTACTCACTAGCCTTAGAGACAAAAGAGTCATGTTAGAGAGGGGATTGTCTATAGGTTTACAGGCATCATCGACAACAGGAGTGCAAGCTTCCCGTCGACTGCTCAAGAAGGAACATCCCGAGCCGGCGCAGAAAGAAGAACCAAACATAAAGACGACCTGGCCAACACAAAGTTGGTTCCATCCATCCTACCTGCTTCCATACCACCTTTGAGTAGTGTGATCAACTGAGAAAGTGTGCCTAGAGACTTTGAGTATACTCTAGTCACCGCGTACTTGTCAAAAGGGGTATGCGCATTTCATGTATATCAAGACAAGGTTGCAGCATTGAAGTTTAGTGACTTCAACCTGGGAGACCGGAAGTTTTATGGCATGCTCGCCCCTTATAAATATCTGATGAATACAAAGGGAAAGTATTCAAAGATCATCCCTTAGCAGTGGACTATGGACCTTGCGCAGTCCACTCTACTCAATGTTATGAAGATACCACACTTTGGCAGACACCAGGAGGTGAATTCTTGTGTAAAGTTGTTGCTGGAAAGTTACCATGGAGGATAACTATGGTTGAACCATCGCATAATAGTTGATCCAACGTTGATCAATCAAATCACCGGACTTAGCATGCAGGGCCCTGATCCCCATGATTACTATCCTGGAAAGACCGTGGATCACGCTCTTGCTCAGAAGATCAAAGAATCTTATGGCTATGTTGAGAAAGGAGCGCGAGGCTACAAGGTAGCTTCTATTGAAATTGGCACAGTGCGCCTTGCCTGTCAACTGATCGCAGGGAAGTTGGTACGCAAGAATCAACCCACGCAAGTATTCGGCTTTGTAGTCGACCTCATAGGAAAGTGTGTAAAAGGACTATAGATGAACTGGGAGAAGTACCTGGTGAATCAACTAGAGATTGACTGTAGAGAAGCCTAGGATCAGGGGAATGAATTCCATTTTAGTTGGCTTTTAATACTTATAGATTTCGTTGCATGGGAGCTAATGGAAGGCACAACCTTCCAGGACATCGACCCCTTTGAACCAATGGCCACAAAGTTCAGTACATTGTGGTAATCGAACGATATGAACAAGAAGTAGCAGTCAAATTCCATCTTCCATACCTACTACACCGAGTTGAAGCTCGCCATCCAGTCTGAACCACGCATGACCCCAAATACGCTACACATATTTTGACCCTTGATGAAGCTCAACACGAACCGCCATTTCATATATACTACATCACATGCTGGTGAACACAAGGAAAAACTTCAATATTATTATAAGCTGACAGAAGATGACCTAGAAGAGATCACCAAGGAATGGTCGGTGGACCTCCTTATCTCAGCAGACCCCGCAAAAATGTCCGACATTGACAACCCAAAAGCTACATAGAATACACCTGAGCCTAGTAAGACAAAGAAAACAAAGAAGACAAAGAAGGATGAGGAAATCCAGGATGTAGACAACCGATCTGTAAGAACTGTATCCATTACACCGGAGAAAGGAGGTAATGGTGAAGAATTAGAGGAAGTCGAACAGAGTCCAGGAGACGAAGTAGAGATCAAAAAGAAAAGGAAGGGTTCACCTCCAGAACCTTCCTCCCGGAAGAAATCAAAAGCACCCGTGACTAAGTTGAAGACCACGCTCACTCCATATGATTTCAGTTTTCTCTTCGCAGCCATGAACGAAGCCATAGAAGAAATAACCAAGAAGCAGGAAGCTAAGCAAGAGACAATGTACAATAGAATCAATATCTTTCTCCAAGGAGTACAACAAGCCCTCCGGTCTAGCCGTGCAGTTTCCTCTGCGGCCCTGCCAGAAGGAACAACAAAAGAGGGAGATGAACCAGTTCAACTCCACAATATTGCTGACACAGTTGAAGTACACCTTCATAAAGAACAAGAAGAAACAGAGTAGGCCACCTAGGCCTTAAAGAACGAACAGGAGGAAATCATCGAGCAATGTCGAGCTGGGCAACAACAGAAGGATGCTATCCAAGCAAAATTTGAAGAAGACAGAGATAAGATCCAATAAGAGAAAGAGCAGTTGCTTGCGAAGCCGATTGGGATTGAATAAGCAGTCAACAGAGCATTTCTCTCTGTGACCAGCTTAGAACAGAAGGCCAAAGAACCCATAGAGTGCTAAGTGATGAAGCTTGTTGAAGCTATTCAACAACTTCAACAAAGAATCGTGGACTTAGAGCTTCATACCATACCTCAGACCCCACAAGAGGTGCATGACCAATGAGAAATAACTGTTTGGATCACAGTAGAAAGGATTAAAGCACTCACTAAGGAATGCAAACAGTTAAGTAGATGAAGTGCGTAGATCTACGAGAACCTAACCAAGAACCAAGAATTGCATAAATTGGAGTCGCAGCTCCAAGAGGTGAAGTACAAAGCTAAAAAGCTACATGTGCATCTAAAGGCCCTGTCACCCGTAGAAAGAATGAAAAGGTTTCCAGAACAATGCACAACCCAACAACAGATTCACGAGCTTCAAATTAAAGTAGTGGAAGTCTCTCAACGACTTCAACCAATGCAAGAAAAGGCATGCCAACTATTTGTTGAAGTTGAAAGCCAAGGAATAGAACTTGAATAGGTTGTGAATACAAAATAACAACACCTAGAAGGGCCAGTGAATGAGGCACTCATCCAGGAGCTCATTGAGCAAGAGGTTGTCACACTACAGCAGGTCGAAGAAGCTCGAGCCATGATTGAGGAATTTGAAGAAGAATTGATTAGATCAAAGTGACTCGAGATGAGTCACAGGTGAGTGTTGGGGGCCTGTTCACCCTTGACCAAGTTTTGGGGAAGTACTTGGTCATATTTGACCATTTTGGGGACTTTGACAGCCTATCAAAGATGAAGTTCCAAGCGAAGCAGAGATTGTGGAAGCTATACCCCCTTTTGGGTCCTTTTTAGGGTTTTGGGATAATGTAATGGGAAAGGGATGTCAACCATGGGTTTACCCATGTTTAGGCCCACTTTTGTATGTATAAATAGAAGGATAGGCAATGTAAGAATATATATAGATGGGATTGCATAGTTCAATCAGTAGTACATCTATGTGATGTTGTATGAGTGCTTCGTGCGAACTGTGTAAGGCTTGCAAGGCTAAGTGAAAGATATTGTAAGATTGTTGTAGGAGGATAGGTGTTGTAAACACAAGGAATAAGGATCTAGCGAGTTGCATAGATCTTATGTCCTATGCAAAGTAAGGGTTTTGAGTGGCTCTATGTTGTAACTGATTGAAGATGTTAATAAAGAAGAAGAGTTGGTGGACGTAGCCCCAAGGTGGGGGTGAACCATGTAAATTTGTGTGTTATGCTTTGTTCTTTGACTCAATGTGCTTATCTCTGCTTTTGCTAAGTGTCTTGATATATTTAGATATATATATTAATGCTTTGTGCTTCTTAGATGTATGTCAATAGTGGGATCTGACATGTATGAGGATTCTTAGTGTTGAACTACTAGATCTGTTCTATTTTACTATGGCTAAGTGCTGAAATACCTTAGATCTAAGTGAATGTTGCGATGCTCTGTGTTGTCTGTGAAGTATAATAAGGGTTGAATATTGATGAATGATCGATGTTAAGTGCTCTATAAGAGACATAATCATAGATCTGTGTCCCAACTATGGTTGCAGACACTTGAGTCTTGCAACCACCCCTGCCACTACCTCGGGTGAGACTTCATATGTTTCGTAGGTGTTTCCGAAAGGGCCGGTAGTTATGGTTTTTTTGGTGTGCTATTGTAGTGTTGAACCCCGGGTCTTCCCCTGTACCAACACCTACCCAGTGGTTCATTCCACAACTTGATGTATCATCTCTCCCATGGCCAGTGCTTCATGCTGCTCGAAACCAGGGATAGTAGTGGTTCATTCCACAACTTAATGTATCATCTCTCCCATGGCTAGCGCTTCATGCTGCTCGAAACCAGGGATACACACTACATGATCACACACTAACCTATGTAGGAACGACTAGGGAATTTGTGGAATATAACTTGCCTATGGAAAGATTTACAACTTCTTACAACTAGGACCAAAAAACTTAGACAAAATACTTACTAGTGTGTTGAGTACAACCGAGCATGCACCCCTTATTACAATATTTCATATATTTCATTTTCTGATTCTTGTATTTGGTGGTGACTAAGAAAACCAAAGTTTAACCAAAATTTTGTTGTATTTTGTTGCATTCAATCTCTACGCTCTTCTCCACTTTTTGTTTATGTCTCTGCATATATTCTTCTTCATGGCTTCTCAACTTTCCATTTTCCTGATGGAGTCATTCACATACAAGGAATCTCCACCTTTCATCTTCATAATCTTGATTCAGAGTCTTTCCATCTTCACTTGTTATTTGTTAAAGTAGCTAATTCTCACAAAATAATTACATATATATTGAGTTAGCTAAGCTCAATACCTTTGTACATTTCTATTTCCAAGAAACGAAAAAAAACATTTTCACCTTAACATAAACTTTTAACTTTTAATTATTGACTCACTTTTTTTTTATCTCTTTACCAATACCATAAATAAATCACACTTCCTTTGAAATTAAAACCACGACTTCTCTTATATTTGAAATAAAAGACTTCATTTATCATCTTTTAAAATAATAAATATTTTTTTTATAAAATAATGCATACGGTTCTCCTCAAGTTTGCAGCGTGCCTTGCATCGGCAATATTCCGACACTTTCTTTCGTAGGGTTCTAATTCACTCTAAAATTTATTTCCTTCATCTGCTATTTCCTGTCTGAGTTTTAACAAAATCATGCATGTCATTATTTCTTGTCTGATCTTTTTTGCTTTATTTCAGACTGCCTCAAAGCTTTAAATAAAGCGACACAAGTTGCTCCAATCTGCGCATTTCCTCTTCTGATTATTGCTTTCCCAACACCATCTCAACAACAACGCAACCCTCACAACCAATTCATCCTTCTTTAAAAATAAAATATTTATCCACAAAACCAAGCGGACTTTTCAAACTTCTTTAAAAAATAAAACATGAACTTTTGTTTTTATAGATCGTATGCCTTTACCAAATTCGTATATTTTCATGACTCTCTCTCTCCTCTGCGCACAGATGAACCCAACCTTCTTTTATCTGTGGATTCGACTTGTACATAGATGGACGACCATTTCACTAAACTCGCGGATCTTCTTTGCGTTCTTCACTGTGCACAAAATGACCAGAAACGCGAACCAAAAACCAGACTTTTCTTTGGATTTGCCTCTTCACGGCTTCCCTCTTCTTTCAAATCTCATAGATCCTAGCCCCTCTAGTGATGGAGTGAGGCCCAAACCCGTTAGGATATCATGTAAAAGATTAAGCAGAGACATAATTGATGCAACATATCACAATCTATTGATGTGTTTTCTATATTAATATGAAACTTATAGTTACAAATATGGTTACAAATGAGTCACGAGGTTTAACAACGGTTTAACTAATTAACTATGGATGTAACTAATTTTTTTTCCTTAACATTCATTACTCATATATCAAGGATGGACACTTTGGCACGAGGATTGAAAAATGTAGCTCAACTTATTTTAGGATGAAACATTAACGAAGCTTGTTTGAAGGTGTTATGAATCTTTTTTATTTAAAATTAGGAGCTTCAATCAAGGAAGGAAATATTATCTTTGAAGAACTTGAAAAGGGATAGATTAGGTCCTGGTCTCAGCCAATAAGTAGTGGCCTTTGGTGGAAATTAAGCTCAATTGATATCAATCATATACACAAAATATTGCAACAATCTCAATTATTGTGACGTCCTTGCATTGGAAGAGTTGATTATGTTTGAAGGAAATTGTAAGAGAAAGCATAATACCATTGTTTCTGCTTGTACTGTTTCCCAACGAGATCCGCAATCTCTCCCAAGACGCATACAAATATTTACACATATATAAAGGAATAGAATAACTCGATTTCTTAACAAGTTTTATTTCATATTATTTAAATGGTAATATCTTGGTGGTTCAAGCCCGTACGATCTTTAATTCACTAAAACTTTGATCAACCCTAATTGATGGAACTGCTCATCAAACATTATAGAATAACCATGAGGAGAATTTTTTTATGAGAGGTGTTGGATCACTAATTTGTAAAGATTAGTACAATAAAATAGGGTTGGTAATCTTACTAGGAACATTCATTATATGTGAGGGTATTAGTCTTAAAATCAATTTGGAATCTATCAAGAATGCTTTCACACAATGCTACAAAACACTTTTGTAAATTAACTTTTAAAAGAAAAAAAAAACAATTCTACAAATGTTCACAAGCTCAATGGTTGATACTTAAGTCACAAAGGGAAATTGTTTCAATGGAGTGAAAACATCTATGTAACAAAAATCATCTTGACTATGAACTTGAAAGAATATGTATGCATCTACAAAAAAAGAAAAGTAATAAAAAAGTGTTAGATCCCTTCCAATTAATTACCACAGTCTCCTTGGATGGAACTCATATTGTAGGTCGAATTTTGCCTCTTCAAATAATGAGCTAAAGCTATCACATTTTCAATGATGGAAAATCTAATTGTAAAGTGTAGTGTTCTTCACAATAATACTCTGTTAACCATGAAGTTTAAATAACTCAATAAGAAAGGATTCTCTACAATAATGATCTATCTAGCTGTGAGTTTTCTTAAGTTGCAAAGGATTATATTTGAATGCAAAGAAATTCCAAACAAATCTAATTTGTCCAAACCATATTTGTCATAGTCACATTGGTGGAAAACATGTTCTAAAATGAAGGTTGTCATTACAATTATGACTTTTTACAACAATACTCTATTGTCCGTGTGAAAATGGTGGATTGTGAGAAGTTTTAATATCGACTTGACTGTAAATTGCAGCAGAGAAACTATTGCAACATGTATATCTAAAACTCAAAATCAAAGAACTGTTAAATAGAAAACCAATTGAAAAAGAACAATAACCAAACTAAGATATTTACCAACAAATGGAGAAGAAAACCAAAACCTTTGTACAAAGTTATACAACTGTGACATAGACCATATCAAGGGGGGCCTCTAGGCTATGGTTTATCCAAAAATAAAGAAAATTAAATGGAGAAAGTCAAATCTTGATATTAAGCATAGAATGAGTTTTACAATAGTTCAAAAGTTTTCCAATTCAACTCCATAAATGCCCCATAGTTTGGCATAGTTATACTTCATAAAAAATAACTAATAAATCTCAAAACCCTCTCTTGAGTAATGGAAGATCTCAACAACCTCCTATCGAAGCTAGATCGAGCTTAAGATGAGTGATTTCTCCAGAAGATCATGATAAGATTGAATTCTTGTCAGCTTTTATTCTTTTTCCTATGGAGGGCACATAATGACCATGCATTGACTCGTGAGTTTTTGGACTGTTTCTTGTGAGTCAAGTGGACATGATCCATGGTGTGAAATCTGGGAGCAAAACCCATCTGTCCTTTTTCTTTGATTCGGCCTGCAAGTATGCTAAGCTCGAAGCAATTACTGGAAAATAACATTTCTATAATATCCCCAACAGAATGGGATAGGATTTTATTTCCTTCTATGCAATAAATGTTCTTGATGCTCTAATCTAGGTGACAAATTTTCGCAAACAATTTGCATGTATTCTTGATCTGAATTTTAGGGATATATGGTCTAAATTCAGATGCAAAAGTCATAAACTATTGCCCATGTGGATCAAGGATATTCCCACCTACTCATTAATTAATTGGGCTCATAGGTTTCCCATATGGGTCAAAGAGAGTCCCACCTCTCCATTATTGTATTGGGTTTTATTTTCCACTACTTAGTTAGTTGGGTAGTTAGATATATTATTATAATAATAGAGACTCATTTAATGAGATTTTTCCATTATTGTATTGGGTTTTATTTTCCACTACTTAGTTAGTTGGGTAGTTAGATCTATTATACTAATAACATAGACTCATTTAATGAGCTATTTTTTACTTTGTCAAATGGATCATTTTGTAATGCTATATAAAGGCCTAGCAAGCCTTCTCATAATATCAAGTTACTCATTTTGGCTTCTCTGATATTTTCTATTGGTCATTGTGAGATTAATTAGCTCTGAGTGATTTACTATTAATTATTTTTAGAGGTGAGGCTCCTCTTTGATCCTCACCTCTTGAGTACTTCATTTACATGTTTTTTTCCATGCTTCTTTTCATGCAATATTGGCACATCTAAGCTCCTCCTCTCTCGACATTCAATCCATTCAGATCTCAACCCCTGAGATACAGATCAGTGGTATCATAACATGTACGCTCTCCATTGGAACAAGGGTTTGAATCATGTTGTGGATTCAAACATTGGAAACAATCACCAACCTCCTTTTGGTACTATCAAAATCCATTTGTCAGGCCATACACTCTAAGCATCACAGTTGATCCATAGGTACTATAGGGTCTTTTTACCTTCGGATCTTCATTCACCATTACAAGGAGAACCATACATGGATTCACTACATACATACATGGATCCACTACATCCATTGGTATGCAACACTTTCAAAAAATTTGCAGGGTTTCCATGCTACCCATGAAGGTTTCAAAACCTCTACAACAACCCATGGTGTTCTAAAAACCCTTGGCATCCTTTGTGGACCTCTACACTAATCCAACTTAAAAGAGGTGTTGCGACCTATTTACAACATTTCATAGGCTCTTCCATAGATCATTGGAAATATATATTTAAGATCTCAAATGGGTATTTCGTGAAATCTCATTTCGCTTCTTGGTTTGAGAGATATCATCAATTGAATATTAACATGTATTTAACCCAAGGAGGTCACATGTACCACCATCTTCAATAGTATTTTTCTCGTTGCTCAGGAAACTACAAAAGGAGTTCCACATATGGATGGAAATATCTCTTCAATATATCAAATGATTATTTTGAGGAATCTCATTTTGCTTCATGGTTTGAGAGATATCATCAGGGATGATTTTAAGGATGGAAATTTATTTTTAAATGTAGAAACCTTAGCGAATCTTACTAATCTTTCATATGTCAACTATAAATGATTGGCAATTTTTTTGTAAAAATATTCAAATTTCTAAGGATTTTATATAGTTTTTATAAAATTTTGGTGATTTTTAAGGTAAAATAATTTTATCCTATAGAATTTGGGCGAATCATTTTTAAAATAGCGAATCTTGTTTTTGGAAAAACCATGGAAAATTAGCCCATGAGTGAAATTTAGCCCCTAAAATCATCCATGGATATCATCGATTGAATCTCAACATGTATTTGACCCAAGGAGGCCACACGTACCTCAATATTAAATGGTATTTTACTCCATACTCAAGAAACTACAGAAAGAGTTCCACATATGGATGTAAATATCTATTCAATATCTCAAATGGGTATTTCACGGAATTTCATTTAGTTTTTTGATTCATGAGATAGCTTTGTTTGAAGCAACAGATGTCTGTAACCAACATGGCCACACACCCTTCAAATTCATCCTATTGTTTCTCACTCCATGGGACACATCAGAACAAGTTCCATATACCTATGAAAATATCTCTTTAGTAGCTCAAATAGGTCTTCGACGGAATTGGATTTCATTACCTGTATCATAATTTATGAATATATTTACAGAAGAGCGTTGACAACCCCCAAAGTCATGATTTTTCCACACTATTTTTTAAATTTTGGAATTTTATTAAAATTTCTTTATTTTTCTACCCATGTACAATGCCATTTTCAAATAGGTTATGGGTCAACCACAAACCCACGGTTATGGGTCAACCACACAAAACCCCTCTCTTCATTGGGTATTTTCACATTGTAATCAAGGATAATTTTAAGGATGGAAATTTATCTCAAAATGTAGAAACCTTTGCAAATCTTACTAGTCTTTAACATGCAAGCTATAAAATGTTGGCGATATTTTTGTAAAAATATTTAAATTTATAAGGATTTTATATAGCTTCTATAAAATTTGGGTTATTTTTAAGGTAAGATAATTTTATTCTATAGAATTTGGGCTAATTAAATTTTAAAAAGCGAATATTTTTTTTGGAAAAGCATAGAAAATTAGCCCATGAATGAAATTTAGCCCCTAAAATCATCCCTAATTGTAATCATAATGGTATGATAATGTGCTTTCTCTTTTTAGCATGGGTGAAATGATAGGGACCATCATTTTCTAAGGGGGGAGGAATGAACTGAATTTTAGGGGGTATATGGTCTAAATTTAGATGCAAAAGTCATAAATCTATTGCCCATCTGGATCAAGGATATGTCCACCTCTTCATTAATTAATTGGGCTAACAAGTTTCCCATATGGGTCAAAGAGAGTTCCACCTCTCCATTATTGTATTGGGTTTTATTTCCCACTACTTAGTTAGTTGGGTAGTTAGATCTATTATGATAATAATAGAGACTCATTTAATGAGCTCTTTCCATTATTGTATTGGGTTTTATTTTCCACTACTTAGTTAGTTGGGTAGTTAGATATATTATACTAATAATAGAGACTCATTTAATCATCTCTTTTTGAATTTGTCAAATGGACCATTTTGTAATGCTATATAAAATCCTAGCAAGCCTTCTCATAATATCAAGTTACTCATTTTGGATTCTCTCATATTTTCTATTGTTCATTGTGCGATTAATTAGCTCTGAGTGATTTACTAGTAATTAGTTTTAGGGGTGAGGCTCCTCTTTGAGCCTCACCTCTAGAATACTTCATTTACATGTTTTCTTCCATGCTTATTTTCATGTAATATTTTCACATCTAAGATCCTCCTCTCTTGGCATTCAATCCATTCAGATCTCATCCCCCGAGATCCAAATCAATTCTACTAATAGACATTTTTTCAAACATATTGAATGTAATACAAATACTCCAGAAATAGAAGAGAAAATATGTTGTATTTTATTATGAATGAATATTTGAATGCAATAATATAATGGTTTCTATAGCCACTGAAATACCTCAGTGGAAAACACACAATACAAGCCAAAAAATTGGAATCATGCCATGGCCTCCTCAAAAGATGATATCAAACCCTCCAAGTGCCACAACTTCTCCAAGAAAACAATACAACCCAAAACTAAAAAACACCCAATATGAAGTTCCAATGAATATCCTGAATGTATCCTCCTCCTTGTCTAGCTAGGGAGGATATTGCACCACCGAAACAAGACCAACAATGGAAGAGCTTTTCCCAAAACCCCATTGAAAACATTGGCTACAAGAGCACTCAATAAGATATCAAATCATAATGCCAAAATGATTCTCTACCCCTCCTTTTATCCATTTTCCATGCCTTCTATAACTTTTCCCTTTTTTGACCAAATCAAATGTAACTTCTAGAATTTCCTCTTTTTGACTAAATCAAATACAACCCTTATTTTCCCTCCAATTTTCACTTTAATATTAAAAGGAACTTTAATAATGGTTAAGTAACTTATTAATCTAAAGTTACTTTAATTCCCTAATGTCACTTTAAAAACATAACATCTCCTAACTAAGTGACATTGAATGATTCATTTTTTACTCCCTTTTCTCTACTGACAAGTCACGAAAATCCCTTCTACTAGGGAACCCAAAAAAGGGGACATGACAAATCCTCCCTTACCAAAGATTTCTTGTCCTCAAGAAATTCCATCATGACCTAATGCTCTATCAACTGATCTAGACTTAAATTGAAAATGATATCATGTACCAAACCACCCTATAAGATGTGAAGCATCCTCCACTCAAGGTGTGGTTCGATAATGTACTGACATAAGAGGCCTCTTAAAAAATGCCCACAAGTATGGCCACTCGATGCTGCAACAAATCGATCCACCCATCAACGAACCAATCTTCTAGGGTACTAGTCTCATGAAGTAAAATATTGTCTCTCACCTCCGTGTCAACTGGCGCACTGTCTCCTACTGAAATCCCAAGGTCCCAAGCTATTATCTGAAAGGAACCACCACACTGATGCTACACCACTCTGATCATAAATATTTTATCCTCATGTCTAAATTGCATATTCCATACCTGCATCCACAAGCTGTGAAGCCTCAAAGACTCGACCCTACTATCAAGGATCATATTTGACCAATGTATCCCAGTGAAGTCAACTAAACCAACTCTAAAATAAGACATCATAGAGAAGTCTATGTGGTCATAAGTTGATCAAGAATCATTGACACTTAACCTCCAAGTGTCAAAGGGAAAATCCCTAATACTATAGAATTCCCATCCTATTGCAATCATCAAATCATAATCCATACAGTCTCCTAATACATTGTTCACAAAGTCTCTCCATGCGAACACAAGAATCCCATAGGTGGTAAAGTCACCAGGATCCCAAACTAGCCTGTATGATTGTTGGGCAGGAAGTTTTCGATACAATTTTGAGAAAAACCTAAGTAAGAAGGAATCACGCAGAAGAAAGGATTCACACAAAAGAAAGGAATCATGTAGAAGGAAGGATTCACGAAAAAGACAAAAATGGTGTAGAAGGACGCGAAGGATGGAGAGAGTGAAAAGAAAAAAGGATAAAGAAAGTGAATGAGAAAAGGAAGCGCAAACAATGATAATGAGACTTTCTAGAAATAGAAGGACAAATAAAGAATAAGAAGAATAAGAAGGAAAACAACCAGTTAACTAAAGATGGTTATGCCATGCATTGTAATGGGTTATTTTGGGATAGATAAAAATAGAACTTGAAACCCTAGATTTTGGGGTATAAATATGTAATGGGATTGGGATATATAGAGAGAGAGGGAGAGAGAGAGGGGAGATGGATATAGAGAGAGAAGGAGAGGGATATAGAGAAGAGATATAAGTGAGATATACATAGATATGTATGAATGTAATAGACAATTAGTAAGAAAGAAGATGAATAAAGAAGGAGTTAAATGAGGATATTATGGCTTGTGTTCTTGTCTTTATGTGCTTATGAATGCTAATATGCTTCGTATAATGAATTTAAGTTATGGATTGATTATGATGTAATGGATGTGATAGATTATGTAATAATTATGAACATACATAAGTTAAAACCTGAAAGAATGATTCATGCATCAAAATCCCCTTCCCTTACTACTGCAGAACCTGGTTCTTGCATCCCCAATAGATACCTTGGGTGAGACTTCATCTACGCGAGAAGGTGTTTTCCAAAGGGCCCATTTCTTGAGGTTTTTTTTGGTCACATTCAAGATGAACCTTAGGTATTATAAACCCCTACACAGAAAATAAACTAAGTGACCAAAAATTATGTGGAGAACCCTCTACTCATAGCATTGATATGTAAGATGATAATACAAGAATCCATCTATATGTCCCAAATAATCCAGGCTATCATAAGCTGCAAAAACTTGGTCAACTCCTTGGGTTACCACTCCTCCAAGAAACCACTCCTAATCCTCCTAAAGGTAAACTCTGTAAAGTAAAAAGAAACCCTCACATTTGTTGTGAGTGGGAAATCCCCTTACAGACTAGCAAATAGGGTTATATTATGCATGCAGATATGACCAAAAGAAACCTATTTTCTACCTTCGTCCCCAGACCTAATCCCCATTTCTTTTCAGCAAATACATGGTTATACCAACATACCTTGTTTTGGGAATTCAATGTCGATCCTTCTTCATGCTTGATCGCTTGTTAGTAGCTCTCCTTCCAAGGCTGACCTACATACAAAACAAGCAACAAAATGCACATGCATTTTACCTATAGACTAATGGGTTAGAGATTCAAACATATATTTAATAAACTATGAAGAACTCATAAAGTGGGATGGGAAAAGAATTTCTTTATTACTTTTAATGAATCAACTTACAATGTTGAGACCGACCACCACTCCATGAACCTGATCCTGGGATCCTCTTCAAATGTCCTCCAACTTCTTTGCTCTGTATCTCTCTTTTCACAAGTATGGCTAAAGGGTTGGGATAATGGGAATGTGAAATTGGGAAGAGTTTCTTTACTATCATTCTCCTCTTCCAAATGGGATCCCTACCTCTTATTTTATAGGCTAGAAGGAGCTAGGTATTTGGTTGAACCCTCATCCATGCATGGTCAGGAGTTTCAGTTAACTCACCCAAAGCTGTGTGTTCCATCGACAACTTTCCTTTTTTCGTGCTTTTGTCGATACACGCGGGATATTTTAGGTTAGCTAGCGTGTACACGTGTGCAATAATGGAGTAGGGCACATGGGCCCTTATAAAAGAGGTTTTTAAGAAGAGTTGTTCAACAGTGTTTTGGAAAAGAAGGAATCTCAGATGGCCTAATGCCAGGTAAGCATGTATGGTGCAATTTAGGGTTATAACAACATCCCCAATAATAGCTAAACTATTAATCAAAGTAATCCCAGGGTCCCAAACTAATCTGGGATAGGTACCACCATGTTGACGCTGCAGCACTCTAACCATCACTGCCAGACCAACATGCTCAGTCTACATCCTCCTCTTCTGGAACCCCAAACTGATCTCCTTGAAGGGACTGAAACCACTATCTTGAATCCTCCCCTGCAAAGGTATCTCAGTGAAATCTAAGCCTTCAAATCCATGAACGACCTCAAGTATATCCTTCCATATTGAGTAAGTCTCAACCTCCCCTCTATTGACATCCAAAAAATAAAGCAGACCAATCACTGTCACAAATCTCTCAATCATCATCAACTGAATCAATCTATCACTCAAATGAATTCTTGGATCCCACGACCAAATTGAAGGTCCATCACTCCCAATAGCTGCTAGATTTTTTTGTTCCCTATTGGTAAGCCTTAGAGTCAAAATGAGCTAAGTCCCTGGTATGCCATCATATATAAGAAACCAAGTACTAGGGATCAACTTTGTATCTGATAATATATGAATCAATATGTCACTCAGATGAATTCTTGGATCCCACCACCAAATTGGAGGTCCACCACTCCAGATACCTGCTAGTTGTTGTTGTTCCCTACTAGTAACCCTTGAAGTCAAAATGATCCAAGTCCCTGGTATGCCATCATCTGGTGAAAACCAAGTTATAGGAATCAACTCTGTGTCTTCTTATTTTTTCATCTCCTTCCAAACTATTCTGATAGTTGTATTATCCCGATCAAGGTCACTATACTTAGGAAACCTATGGAGCCTAGATGCCTCCCTAAAGAACCATTATGCTAATCGTAGTGCCTCATAATCTTATGAAGTCCCTAAAATATAGTCTCTCTTATGCACCTATGTACTGTGATCTATTGGCACTCTTTCCCACCTATGTCCTTGTTATAGCCCTAAAATTGCCTACCTATGTATACATGGCATTGGCCTTTCTACTTGCACAATTTGTCAAATTATTGTTGAGGATATCTCCTTAAAAAACCATTTTTTGGAGCATTTATGCGCCCTTTTGTAATACTACCCACCTACATACTCTAGATGCATACTAGACAACCCATGTACATATTCTAGCTACATAATAAACAACCCACGTTTACCTCCAAAAGTTGCAAAAAATAAAAAGTTGCGAGGAATTCGACAAAGTTTACGGGCTATCGAGGGTTTCCCAATAGATTCACCTATTGTAGCCCATCACCAAACTGAATAAATATCATTTTTCTATATAAAAGGAGGTGTTGGGGTCTCATTCCACATTCAAGAATTAGAACAGAGAAACTCTACAAAAATCCCTTTCCCTTTTGGCCCAAGCCTTGCAGCCCCTTTTGAGATTTGGCATCAACATTCCCCATTCATCCCTCTTCCTATACAACCCCTTCCCTATTTTCCAAGGAGATTAGTTGATTGTGAGAGGTATTACAAGAATGATGCACTTGGAGCAATAGTAAGAGGATCCCAGACTAGGTTCATGGAGTGTCAGTCAACAAGAATGTTGTAACTATTTGTAATCTTCACAACTGAATAAAAGAGTTATGTTTATGTCCCAAATATTGTGTTTTTTGTGCTTGATTGATTAATGAATTTACATCTATATTTGAACCCTAACATTGATAAGTAGAGATAGAATATATTGTAGTTTCGTTGTCTAAATTGTTTGCAGGTTAGTTTTGGGAGGAGACTAACAACCAAAGAAACTACAAAGGGGAAGGATGTCAACACCAGCAGAAAGGACCTAAGGTACATCCTCTTTTCCTTCTCTTGCATTTTGAGTTCAGATTGTTTGGGGTAGTTTAGAAATAGAACCATATTTTAAGGGATATCATTGCTCTTCCTGTACTTTGACCTTGGTATAGTAATAGGGGGGTTTTCCCCACTAGCAGAATTGGTGATTTCACTGGGGAGTCTCTCTAGGGTCTTACAGGGAGGTTCTTTTGTTTTAATTGATTTTTTCAATGCCTTTTTTTCTGATTCATTTTAGGGTCTCTGTGTTGGCATGTTTTACAGGAAGAGTGTGCTTGTCATTGATGGCAAGAATAACAATGACGATGGCAAACAAGAAAAGCGTAAGCTCAGGATGAGAAGCCTCAACAACTGTCCGATCAAGAAATTGACCATGTTGATCATCTAATATTACGGACATCGATCATATGAGTGACCATGGGCTTGAGGACCGTTGGAGGATCGTGACTATCGGATCTACAAGCCAGATCAATGACAGGGATGAATTGCGGAGAAAGAAAGAATAATTAAACAACTCACTAGTTCTAATCCCGCAATTGGTCTATATCATCAAATCTCATAAACCCAAATATCGATGATTGTGGTTGATATAACAGATGATTAGATTAAGTCAGATTAATTCATGACTATCGGATGTGCAATTTCCAGATCAATGGCAGGGATAGATTGCGGAGATCGAAACGAGAATTAAATATAGTGCTATTTCCAATCATGTAATTAGTCAGAATCGTCAGATCAACGATTGTGGTTCACTCACCAACAATGCACAAATTCAAATTGCAGAGTTTTGGTGACGATTTAAATCACTCGCAATTTGTCATTCTGGAACCATCCTTGATCATTGATCTGCTTCGAGTGTCTTCATGACCGTTGGATCACTTTAAGTGGAAGGATAAGATAAGCAGGGAGAAACAGTTGAGAATTCGATTATCCGAATACCCGTCAGCCATCGGATCACCTTAAGTGGAAGTAGAGGATAAGCAAGGGCTGAGATTTGAGATCTTGATCACCCGAATTTTCATCAGTTGTTGGATCGAACTAAAAGGAAGGATAGGATAAGTAAATATGGAGATTCATTGGATTTAATCCAAGGAAAATATGCATCACAGACTGATCGAGCCATTGATCTAAGATCTTTATCAAATGAACATCATTCGTTTCGAGTCTAAAGTTATGAGGAGGTTACGCTTCGGAAAAATCTCACTTAACGAAATTCAGTTTGAGATTTGAAATCCCTGAAGCCCAGAGAGCCAGAGAGACGAAATAAATTCTCGACCATTGGATCATCCAAAGTAAATCTCAATCGTCATATCATCTGAAGAAGATCTCAAGCATCATATCGTCCGAAGTGAATTTGGGCCATCTGATCTAGAGCGTCAGTTTGAGATTTGAAATAGTTGAAGTCTGGAGAGACAGAGAGACAAAACAAAATATCAGTCGTCGGATCATCCGAAGTAAATTTCAGTCATCAGATCATCCAAAGAAGATCTCAAGCATTAGATCATCTGAAGTGAATTTGGGTCATCTGATCGAGAGTGTCAGTTTGAGTTTTGAGATTTCATAAGTCCGGAGACCTAAAGGAGATATCGACCATTGATTGAGAAAGGGGCCGCAGAACCGTTGATTTGGTTGAAAGGTCAAATTATCCAAGTGGAGGCAGAGCCATCTATTGAGAAGGACAAGTGTCCGCAGATGATCGAATCCAGAAGATTGGTGTATGGAGGAAAGAAGGGTTTGAGATTTGAAATTCCTAAAGCTCGGATCACAAAATATATCACAACCATTGATTTAAGAAGGTCAAATCTGATCCGTTCGTTCAGGAGCACCGTCAAGATCGTGAGATTGACATTACTTTCGCATTGCGGGGATTAAAGGTGCGCAAACTTTAAAAAGTTGAAGGTGGGCCACAATCGAAACCACAGTTTTGGAGAAAGGACATGTGGAGCTTTGTAGTGAATTTTGGGGTGAAAAGTGGGTTTCTCTCAAACCACCTTTGGCCATGCCCGTAATCGCATGGTCACATGATAACATCGCCCAAGGTCACATCAGTGAAAGTTAGGGGAAGGAGCTAGTGCTACTAGGCTCAACATTGGAGGTTACACATTGAAAAATAAAAAAGCCTCTACGTGTATAATCCAACCATGATGATTAAATAGAATTTGATCATAGGCTTTTTGTTTCACTTCGTGGTTTCTTGATCAGTTACAATTCAGTTACACTAACTGAATCATTGTCTTGGGACGTTGGAATAATGGATCTTGAGAGTTCTGAGATTCCCGACATGGGCATTGGAGATTCAGAGAGTAACGAATGATGAGGGCATGAATAAAAGAAATATGTTGTGACAGAGGAAGGTTGTTGTTTCTCGGTAAAATAAGTTGAACTATATGTGATCAAGGGGATAGTAGGATCAAAGATGAAAATATGCAGAGATGAATAACATAAGCTGGATAGAGCAGAAATGGTGAAAAAAGAAGATTGTACGAGAACCTAAGAGCATGAGAAGAACATAGGAATAGAAAGAGAAGATGGAGAGAGACAACAAGTGGAGCCAATCATGAACAAACATAAGCAGAGCAGAATTGCAGAACAAAGAAGAAGTGGTAAGCATTGAAATGTTTGTATTGTTGTAAGGTCTTATTCAAGCAAATATTAATATCTTAGGGTGGTAGGGTGGTTCTAGGGAAGACTATTTTCCTTAGAGTTTCAAGTGGGTTCTTGAACACAAGGAGTTGTAGCTTCCATCTAGTTGCATCTAGAAAAACCAGGGTGGTAGGGTGGTGTAAGGGAGAACCATTGTTCTATGTTATACAAGTTGGTGCCTGTGTGACTGGAAGTTGGTGCTGGAACATTCAGGGAGTTGGTGCTTCCTTCTAGTGGGTGCTAGATAAACTAGAGAGTTGATGCTCTCAAGAAGTTACATCTTGTTAAAGAAGAGGTTGTAGCCTCATTTTGAGTTGGTGATCAAAGATTTATGATGTACAAAATGTAAAAGACTGCCTATCATTCTAAGAAGAAGAGGTTTTATCCCTTTATAGGTTTTCTCATTAATATATATTTCTGTGTATACCATATTGTAATTGATGTCTATTATTTATGTTGTTCATGTCTTGCATAATCTTGATGATCAC
>ML779865.1:303902-323349 GCA_009831015.1 Picea engelmannii
CCCCCCCCCCCCCCCTTTCAGTTGTCTTAGTAATTTCAACAATTGGTATCAGAGCTGGTTCCTTTTATCTAAGGGTAGATCCTAGAGATTAAACATGACTAGCCATGAAGGAACTTCAACCAATAAGGCCCCCCTATTCAATGGAACAAAATTTGCCTTCTGGAAAGTTAGTATGAGAACCTACATAATGGAATTAGGTGCAGATGTCTGGGATGTGGTAGAGACTGGTTATGTAAAGCTAGTTGTACTAGATTCTAAGGATGACAAGCTAGAATTTAGCTTCAATGCTAAGGCTATGAATGTTATTCTAAGTGGGCTTGTAGAAGCAGAATTTGTAAAAGTTATGCACTTAAAATCTGCCAAAGAAATGTGGGACAAAATCATTAGTAGTTATGAAGGTAATGAGAAGGTAAAGGATGTCAATCTTCAAACCTACAGATCACATTTTGAAAAACTAAAGATGAAAGAGGATGAAACTGTTGGGAAGTACTTTCTGAGAGTTGGATAACTAGTAAATGCAATGAAAGGACTTGGTGAAAAAATTGAGGAAGCCACTTTAGTTCAGAAAATTTTGAGATCTTTGCCATATAGGTTCAACCCAAAGGTCTCTGCTATAGAAGAACTTAATGCTCTAAAATTTATTCCTATTGACCAACTCCTAGGAACTCTGACTGCTTATGAAATGAGGATAGGTAAATATAAACCCACCTCTAGAGAAGCATCATTTAAAGAAGATAAGAATGAGGATTCTGAGTCTGTTGAAATTGAAGAAAAATTTATGAGAAGACTAAAAAAAGTATCAGGCAAGTACCAAGGCAAGTTTCCCTTCAAATGTTTGAACTGGGGAAAGATAGGTCACTTTTCATCTAAATTTACACACAAGAATAATGACCAAAACACTGAAGGTGAAGAGAAGTACAAATCCAAGAGATATGGTAAAAATAAAAGTTTATGTGTAAACAATGATGACTCTTCAAGAGACACAGATAGTGATTCTTCTTGTGAAGATAAGGTTAATGACTTTATTCTTATGGGCAAAGAGGATTATGATAATAAAATCACAACAAGTGAAGTTGATGATGAGGAAGCTCTGGCTGACTTATAAGGAGAACTTATCAGTGCTCTAGAAAAAATTGCTAGACTCGGATTTAAGAAGAAGAAGCAAAAACAATTGTTGATACAGTTCGAGAAAGACAGTAAAAAACCCGATGAAGACTTTTCCCTGCTAAAAGTGGAATTAGAAGAGGCAAAGAAAATAGAGGACATTATGAAACAACAGTTGTCATAAAAGAAGGAAAGATGTGAAGCCTTGGAAGAAGAGGTAGTAAAATCTAGAAAAGAGATGGAGAAGTTTAAATCATGGTATCTCCAAAATCTTCCAAGCATTAAAGCCTCAGTAGAATTAAATGACATTCTGAGAAACCAAAGATCTTCTTTGTTGAAGTCTGGTTTAGGATATGTAAGTGGTTCAAGCAGCAAATAGCCAGAAAGCAAAGAGTCAGTAAATATGATCAAGTTCCAAGTCAGCAGACAATCAAACTATGTGAGTACTCTACCAACAAAAGATAATAAAGACAAGATGATCCCTGATAAAAAAAAAATATATCAAAAGATGGAGCAACAAATGAAAAGAAGAAGGCCATCCTTCAGGTACCAAAATTTCTTCCATGGTTACTGTTTTTACTGCTCTAATTTTGTTCATAAGATTGAAAACTGTTAAATTAAGTTTAGAGACGTGCAACTAAGGAGATCAGGAAATAAACAATATTTGCAACATAGAACTAAACATCGAATGAGTAGACAAATTTGCACCAATCCCTTTGACCTATTGAACAGTGAGGTCTAATTCTATAAATATCATAACTTTGGCCACAAAGCTGCAAACTGCCATCTAAAGAATTACAAAGAAGATCCAAGGATAAAACCCTTAGCTAGAAATGCCAGCACATGGAAAAAGAAAGATAGTGAAAAATGTGGTCTAGTACTTTCATCTCAAAAACAAAAAGACTCCTGGTATATGGATAGTGGATGTTCCAAGCACATGACTGGAGACAAGAATAATTTTATGTCTATAAGTAAAAGAAAAACAAGAAATGTGATCTTTGGAAATGATGAACCAGGTAAAATCAAGGGTAAAGGGATGGCGAGTTTAAGTAATGGCAAAGGAAAAGCCCAGAATGTTCTGCTTGTAGATGGTCTTAAACATAATTTTCTCAGTGTAATTCAAATGTGTGATAGAGGATTTGAAGTGGTGTTCACTTCCAAAGATTGTAAGATAAAGTCTATAAACTCAGGACAAGTGGTGGCTAAAGGCATAAGGATAGATAATAATGTATATGTGCTGAAAGAAGATAGAGAAGAGTGTCATCTAAGAAAACATGATGAAAGATGGTTATGGCATAGGAGACTTGGACATCTAAAATTTGACCACTTAATCAATATAAAAAATCTTGAGGCAGTAAAAGATATTCCAATAATATCAAAGCCACAAGACTCTGTGTGTAAACCCTGCCAAGTAGGAAATCTAACTAGGACACGGTTTAAATCCAAGAGCTCTAATTCAACAGAAAAACCACTCCAATTAGTTCATATGGATTTATGTGGACCATCAAGATAGGAAGGAAGAGGGAAGGAAAACTACTTCATGCTGATCATTGATGATTACTCCAGACTCACTTGGGTTGATTTTCTCAAAGAAAAAGATGAAACATTTGAGAAATTTAAAATATTTAAGGCCTTAACTGAGAATCAAGCAGGAAACAGGCTAAAGGAAGTAAGGTAAGATAGAGGAGGACAATTTATGTCAAGTGATTTCAAGGAATTCTATGATAAACATGGGATCAAGAGAGAATACACAATCCTAGGAACTCCACAACAAAATGGAGTAGTTGAGAGGAAAAACAGAATAGTTCAACAAATGGCTAGGTTAATGATGAATGAGAAGAACATTGGTCAAACTTACTGGGTAGAAGAAATACACACCTCAGTCCATATTCTTAACAAATCCCACCTCAGACCACACAGTGACAAGACACCTTATGAACTATGGTATGAAAGACCCACTTCAATGAAACACTTCAAATTCTTTGGGAGTAAGTGCTACATAAAGAATACTAATCAAAACCTTGGCAAGTATGATGATAGGGATGATGAAGGAAACTTTTTAGGGTATACTACAAACATTAAAGGATACAGATGCTATAATAAGAGGCTACATAAATTGGTTGATTGTATTGACATAAAAGTTGATGAAGAAATATTGATATGAGATGTAAGAAATGTTGAATCAACAACAGAGAATATAGTTGAATTTGAAGATGAACAGGTCCAAGAATTGGAAAAAGAAGACTCTGAGTTAGATGAATATACAAATGCTCTGGAAGACTCAAATCAGCAGACAACATCAAATCCTTCCTCTAGAATTACTCAAAAGAATCATCCTACAAGTCAAATAATTGGTGAGAGACAAAGGTGTAAAAACCAGGAGAAGGATAATCAAAGACACCGAGCAATCACAGATAAACTTCATATCCATGGTGGAACCCAAGAAATTTAATGAAGCCAGTAAATATGTAAATGGGTTAAAATCAATGACTGAGGAACTGGATCATATTGAGAAGAACAATATTTGGGAGCCTGTTCCTAAACCTGCAGATAAGAATGTAATTGGCTCCAAATAGGTGTTTAAGAATAAAATGAATGAACAAGGAAAAATTGTTAGGAATAAAGCCATATTAGTCTATAAGGGGTATGCATAAGTTGAAGGACAGGATTTTGATGAAACCTTTGGACCAGTGGCAATATTGGAAGCCAACAGAATGTTTCTTGCCTATGCATGTCATAAGAACTTTAAAGTATATCATATGGATGCCAAGTCAACATTTCTTAATGGAGATCTAGAAGAATATGTATATGTGGGGAAACCTAAAGGATTTTCACTAACAGATAATCCTGACTATGTTTGTAAGTTGAAAAATGCATTATATGGACTTAAATAGGCACCACAAGATTGGTATTATAGATTGGACAAATTTCTACAGGACAAAGGGTTCAAGAAAGGTACTATTGACAATAATATATACATAAAGACTGAAGGTGATGATTTATTAGTTGTGTTGGTTTATGTATATGACATTATTTTTTGATGCACTAATGACCCTTTAGTTCAGTAGTTTTCTAATTCAATGCAGACTGAGTTTGAGATGTCCATGATAGGAGATCTGTCATATTTTCTTGGTTTATGAATCAATCAGAGTTCTGCAGGGATATTTATCTCTCAAGAAAAGTATTTGAAAGAGATGTTAATGAGGTTTCAAATGGAAGATTCTACACCTATGAGCACACCTATGGTGGTTGGTTGCAAGCTCAGTAAGGATGATATTTCACCTGATGTTGATCAAAGAACATATCAATCAATGATAGGCAATCTTTTATACATCACAACATCTCGTACTGATATAATGTAAGTTGTTGGAATGGTAGGTCTTTATCAGTCAGCTCCTAAACAAATTCATTTAGCATATGTCAAAAGGATATTCAAATATTTGAAGGGTACGATGACTTATGGTCTCTAATATCCTAGAAATCAAAATTTTCAATTAACTGCATATTCATATGTTGATTGGGAAAATTGTTTGGATAAGAGAAAAAGCACCAATGGAAGTGCATTCTTCTTAGGTGACTCATTAGTAGCATGGATTATTAAGAAGCAGGGATCTATTTCATTATCAACTACAGAGGCAGAGTACTTGTTGCACTCAGATCTTATGGATGATACAAACTCTTGCAGATGTGAAGGTAACTTATATTGATCCCATTCCACTTAAACTACAGAGGCAAAGTACTTGTTGCTACTTGTTGCACTCAGATATTATGGATGATACAAACTCTTGTAGATGTGGAAGTAACTTATACTGATCCCATTCCACTTCACTGTGATAACACCAATGCCATTAGTGTCTCAAAGAATCATGTTCTCCATTCAAATACTAATCATATACCAATAAAGTATGATTTTTTCAAAGAGCAGGTTGCAAATAGAGTTGTTCAACTGAATTATATTCCTTCCACAGAACAAATTACAGACATATTTACTAAACCGCTAGCCAAGAGACCATTTGAATATCTCCATTAGAATATGGGTGTCATTCCTTCTCTCACCTAAGAGAGTCCATTATATCAGGGGGATTATGTGTTGGTTGAATATCAGATAACTCTGAAAAGTACTGCAACATCTCAAGGGGAGCATTCTTTCTTTGACATTGATGTTAAATGGGGATAAAAGGTGTGGTCTAGATGCTACAGTTGGAGGTCTAAGTAGAATAGTGCAACCTTTCAAGGTTTCCATCAATGCCAAAGGGGGTGATTGTTGGAATTTTTTATAGGAAGTGTGGGATTGCCATTGATGGGAAGAACAATAGTGACGATAGAAAACACGAAAAGCGTAAGCTCAGGGTGAGAAGACTCAGCAATCGTCCGATCAAGAAATTGACCATGTTGATCATCTAATATTACGGACATCGGTCATATGAGTGACCATGGGCTTGAGGACCATTGGAGGATTGTGACCATCGAATATGCAAGCCATATCAACGACATGGATGAATTGCGAAGAGAAAAAGAAGAATTAAACAAATCGCAAGTTCTAATCCTGCAATTGGTCTAGATCGTCAGATCTCATAATCCCAAATATCGATGATTGTGGTTGATCTAACAAACAATCATATTAAGTCAAATTAATTTGTGACCATCGGATGTGCAATTGCCATATCAACATCCAGGATAGATTGCAGAGATCGAAAGGGGAATTAAATATCATGTTATTTCCAATCCTGCAATTAGCCAGGACCATCATATATTATAGCCTCGAAGATTGATGATTGTGGTTGACTCACCAATAGAAAACAACTTCAAATTGCGGAGTTTTTATGATGATTTAAATCACTCACAATTTGTGGTTCCACAACCATCCTTGATCATTGATCTTATTCGAGTGTCTTCATGACTGTTTGATCACTTTAAGTGGAAGGATAAGATAAGCAGGGAAAAACAGTTGAGAATTTGACTATACAAATACCCGTCAGCTATTGGATCACCTTAAGTGGAAGGACATGATAATAAAGGGATAAGATCTGAGATTTCGATCAACCCAATTTCCGTTAGTCATCGGATAAAACTAAAAGGAAGGATAGGATAAGAAAAGACGAAGAGTCGTTGGATCTAATCCAAGTAAAATATCCATCATAGACAAATCGAGTCATTGATCTAAGATCTTGATCAAATGAACATCATTCGTTTTGAGTCTAAAGTTATGAGGAGGTTACGCTTCAGAAAAATATCACTTCAAGAATTTTAGTTTGATATTTGAAATCCCCGAAGCCCAGAGAGACGGAGATCCAAAATAAATTCTCGACCATCGGATCATCCGAAGTAAATCTCATTCGTCAAATCATCCGAAGAAGATCTCAAGCGCAGATCGTCTGAAGTGAATATGTGTCGTCTGATCCAGAGTGTCAGTTTGAGATTTGAAATCCCCCAAGTTCAGAGATCCAGAGAGCCGAAACAAAATCTCAATCATCGGATCATCCAAAGTAAATCTCAGTCATCATATCATCCCAAGAAGATCTCAAGTGTTAGATCGTCTAAAGTGAATCTAGGCCATCTAATCCAAAGTGTCAGTCTGAGGTTTGAGATTTCAGAATTTCAAAGACCTGAAGGAGATATCAACCGTTGATTGATAAAGGGGCCGCAAAACCATTGATCTAGTTGAAAGGTCAAATTCCCAAAGTGGAGGAAGAGCTATCGATTGAGAAGGATAGGTGTCTGCAAATCATCAACTCCGAAACATTGGCGTACGGAGGAAAGAAAGGTTTGAGATTTGAAACTCCCAAAGCCTGGATCATGAAATAAATCACAGCCATTGATTTAAGAAGGTCAAATATGAACCATTCATTTAGGATCACTGTCAAGATCGTGAGATCAGTGGTCCTGTTTCATTGCGGGGATTGAAGTGTGCAAACTTTAAAAGTTTGAAGGTGGGACGTAATCGAAACAATGGTATTGGAGAAAGGACACGTGGATATTTGTAGTGAATTGCGTGGAAAAAAGAGGGTTTCCCTCAAACCACCTTTGGTCGCGCCCGCAATCGCATGGTCACATGATAACATCGCCCAAGGTCACATCAATGGAATTTAGGGGAAGGAGATAGCACTACTAGGCTCCACATTGGAGGTTACACATTGAAAAATAAAAAAAACCTCTATGTGTATAATACAATGGTGTTGATTAAACATAATCTGATTGAAGGGTTGTTGTTTCACTTTGTGGTTTCTTGATCAGTTACGATTCACCAGTTACACTAACTAAATCATTGTTCTGGGACATTGGAATTATGGCTCTTGAGCATTCTGAGATTCCCAACATGGGTGTTGGAGATTTGGAGAGTAACGGATGATGAGGGCATTAATAAAAGAAATATGTTGTGACAGAGAAAGGTTTTTGTTTCTCGGTAGAATAAGTTGAACTATATGTGATCAAGGGAATAAGAGAAACATAGACGAAAAGATGTAGAGATGAAGAACATAAGCTGGATAGAGCAGAAATGGTGAAAACATAAGACTATATGAAAACCTAAGAGCATGATAAGAATATAGGAAGAGAAGATGGAGAGAGACAACAAGTGGAGCCAAGCATGAACAGACAAAAGCAGAGAAGAATTGCAGAACAAAGAAGAAGTGGTAAGCATTGAAATGTCTATATTGTTGTAAGGTCTTATTCAAGGAAAGATTAATATCTCAGGGTGGTAGGGTGGTGCTAGGGAGGACTGTTTTCCTCAGAGATTCAAGTGGGTTCTTGAACACAGGGATTTGTAGCTTCCATCTGGTTGCATCCAAAAAAACCAGGGTGATAGGGTGGTGCAAGGGAGAACCATTGTTCTCTGTTATACAGGTTAGTGCCTATGTGAATGGAAGTTGGTGCTTCCATCTAGTTGGTGCTAGAACATTCATGGAGTTGGTGATTCCTTCTAGTGGGTGTTAGAGAAACCAGAGAGTCGGTGCTCTCAATAAGTCGCATCTTGTTAAAGAAGAGGTTGTAGCCACATTTTGAGTTGGTGCCTAAATATTGATGATGTATAGAACATAAAAGAATGCCTATCATTCTAATAAGAAGAGGTTTTCTCCCTTTATGTGTTTCCTCATGAATATTTGTCTCTGTGTATACCATATGTGTGATTGATGTCCATTATTTTTGTTGTTCATGTCTTGCATAATATTGATGATCACTTGGAGAAGATTAATAATATTTAAATAGGCTTATTATTGTTTAAGCACAATAACAATTGATTCACACCCACCCCCCTCTCATTTGTCTTAGTAATTTAAACATTATGTTCACCTTCAAGGTGCCTACCAGCTTTCCCTACTCAGTTAGTCAACGAAATCATTTTCTTTTTGAAAAATCACAGACGTGTATGCAATCTGCTTTGGCTCAACCCACATACATACACAATCTTCATGGTCAACAACCCTCGTGCATACACAGGACGCTGGTGTAATAGCTCACGTCTCTATGTCTTGAAGGTTTTTTTTTTAAAAGAGGATTTTTTCTCTTTTCTTACAGAAGGTTTGGGCTTCTCAGGGATTTCTTAGACTTTTCATAATCTCTGTTAGTCGTTTTAGTTTGGTTTAAAGATTTAGTTTTAACTTGTTTCTTTATCATCTTTTGTTTACCTTAGAGGTTTAGAGTGAGATTTCAAGTTTTGGATCCTCCTTTGGGTTATTTTGAGTCCATGCATTTACGTAGTTGGCCTAGGGTCTAAAACAATATTGGGTTCTTTTCTCTCTTTATCCTTTTTTATTCTTTGAAAAAACAAAAAATAATATTTACTTTTGTTTTTCTTATTTAAGCATTTAGTTTGGTAGTAAAGCGTAGGCTGTTTGTTTGCAAAAGGAAAAGAGTTTCAGTTTCAAAGTTCTTTCTTGTTTTTCTAAAATTTTAAGTATTTTTACATCATGAAACGAAAAAATATCTTTTAGGAAAATTTTAGTTATAAGGTCTTGAAAAATTAATTTGAAAAGTTGGTTTTTAAAAAGATTTTGCAAGCTTTTTCTTTAAACTCGAAGTATCTAGTTTTCTTTTTTATATAAATTATCTAAAGTTTTCTTTGTTTTTGTCTCTTCCAAACACCACTAGTTGCATGACCACATCCTTTGCATAAATCAATCCCATAAAATTAACACTTAACTTAAAATCTATTAGAATTTCTATTTGTAGAGTTCACTGACTAGTTTAGGCATTTAGGGCCTTGAAATAGGTGTGAAGAGGAAACTCTTCAAGGTCATCTAAAACAAACATTGGAGGATAATATAGGAAGTATCTAAAGTCCAGCATCGTAAGAGTTATCCGAGACTCCCCTCTAACATAGGGTCTAAACACGAGGTCGGGTATGGAAAGGTAGAGGAGATAACCCCTCCAAAGCCAGACCGAGCATAATGGGGATTGTATATTGAGGGTCTTTCCTGGGAATCACACTCATCACATTTGCCTATGGAGAATTATGGAACTCGAATCCATTTGATATCCTCAGTTTTATTCTAGAACAATTTATTTTGGAACCCTTGAAAGGCTTCAGACTTGTTATGTTGCTCATTACGATCAACCTGACTATCCACTGTACCCACCCGGTTATTGACTACGAGTTGGAAACCTAGTTGCCTATTTTTACAGACTTACACATGTGACTACAGAGGTATACTATAGTACCTAAGGTCGATTTCGGATCCTACTTCACAGATTGTACCCGGAGGGTGCTTTCGTGTTTGATTTTCACTTGCACCGGTAAGTTGCTCTAGTGTTGATTGGCATAACTGTCCTTCCCACTAGTTAGTTGTCTGCTTGATCTTCCTTTAGGAATTTTTAGTGTGTTCTCTGTGATTCATGCTAGCTAAAACTCTTAGTGCTGGTTGATCATTTCACAAAGTGTAATATCAATATCTCCATCATTCGTGTATGCTTTAGGGCCTATCACCGATTACTTTGGAGCCACCTCCACCACCGTTGAGGTGCATGCCTGATCAAGAAGGATTGTTCAAAGCTACTGGGCCACAGGAAACTGTACTTGAGCCATATTTGAGAGAATACTTTCTATTTCCAGAGGAATCTATCATTTCTAACCTCAAGACTGAAGTTTTCAGGCCAGAAAATCCTTCGATCACCGATTTGTCGATGCCGCCTATAATTCAGATTGTCCCTCCCGAGGTGACTTCCCACAAATGTGGGTTTATTTGGAGAGAAACGATGGATGCAAATGTTGCTACTTCATCAGGGAGTCCTCATACTCCTGTTATGGCTTCCATTGGAGGGGGCATGTTTCCTCCTCCCCCACCTCTACCTATTAGAACCACGATTGTCCTGACACCCACAACTTCAGGCAGTGGGTCAATTTTGTCAATGGTTTCAACCAATGTTCCCTTTACTTAGAAAAATTCAGGTGCTCCCTTATCATATGGGATGCCTGGTTTTGACTCAAAATCATCTCTTACTTACTCTACTTTACAGACCATGGGTCTAGGGGCAGGGAGATGTAACTCTCCCTTGCAAGGATCGACCACGGAAACCACTTCCCCTTTCAATTCTATCCCTTACGGTGGAGGTCATATACCTCCTCTGTCCCCTTTTCTCAGTGGCACTTTTTAGCAGCCAATCAAGACTAATGCTAATTATAGTTTGTTTATTGGAGGAATTTTGGGACCTTCATCCTATACAATGTCGGTGGGATCAATTTCGTTCTCTTTTTTTGGTGTGTTTGGAAATAACAATTTTTCTTTGTCTACTTTCTCGACTGGGTGCAACCCCAATTTTGGTCAACAAAACCCTGCGCAAGGTGCCATTCCTTCATAGGGAGTGACGAAAGGAGGGTACTCCACACAAGGTATTTGGAATCCTTGGCAGGGCTCATTTCCCTCACAAGGGATGTCGGTTGAGGGAAACCCCTTCCATACTCAATGGAACTTTGGGCAAGGTTCAGTACCTATTCCAGGAGGATCAACTGGGGGAATCCCCAACCAAAGTCCTTGGAAAACTACACAGGGAGAAATCCATGCACAAGCAATGTCATCTAACTTCGGGATTCAGTCAATGATTCAACAACTTACGCAGGTTCCTTTTGCTAGTCAGAGCCATAGTTTCTACAAAAACCCTGGCCAATGGTCCAACTTTTCCTAGAAATATGGTGCTAGTCAAAACCCAGGTCCCTCTTTTCATACTCCAGAACCGAAACTACCCTTTCTGACAACCCTCCATTTTCTAGAGTTGTCGACATTATTGAATGACCCAATCTGTCATGATCCATGTTGGCCCCCCATGCCAACTAAGTTTCCTTCTGACATTCCTAAGTTTGAGGTCAATCCTGGCGAAGATCCAGGTGATCACGTAATGACTTTTCACTTGTGGTGCTCATATAACTCGTTGAAATATGACTCTATTCAGTTGTGCCTTTTTCAACACACTATTATAGGGGGTGGAGCAAAATGGTATATTGAACTCGACAACTCAAAGTATTATTACTTTAATGACCTGGATATGTTTTTCTTGAACCATTTCCAGTTACCAGTGAGATATGATGCTGACACTGAATTGCTAGCCAACTTCAAGTAGACTAAGGCTGACCATATCTTAGAGCATATCTGAGAATGGCGATGGTGAAAGAGATTGATTAAGGTCAAGGTCCCTCCTGCATTTTTTCTTGAATGGTTCTTAAAGTCTTTGGTTCCTTGTGTTTCCAAAGAAGTTGCAACGTCTGGAGTGTTTTATGAAGAAGAGGCTATTATGAGAGCCCAACAACTGGAACTGATTTACTCTCAATATGGCATGCTTTACAAGATCTTACCCGATGCACCACGGTCAACTCTCGATAAGGCCAAAAACAAGTTTGGGCCCCGCACTGATGGCATAGTGGGATTAACACAAATCAAGTCCACAGATCTATTATCTAATCAATTACAACAATTATCGATTCAACAGACTGTGGCCAGCCAAAATCCTAGTTCGCCTACCCCCATGACCCAGATGTCGGATGTACAAAGTGTGCATTCAATGACTCCTAAGGCTAACCAACAGACCAAAGGAAAAAAGAAATAGAAAAAAAATAAGGGTAAGGGGGATAAAAAAGATGCTAATAATGTTGGCAAGGGAAAAAATGAAAAGAGAAAGGTTAAGTTTCCATGTAAGATTTGCATGGATGACCACTTAACTCACTTATTCCCTTATCTTGTGGAAGCCCAGAAGCTACTAGCACAACAATAATCGGTTTTTTTTACAAACCATTTTCCACAAGGAAAAAATATGGCTCAATATTCTACATCCACGAGTGTGGTTGGGGGCAGTTAGGGAGCCCCTGCACCTAATCCAAACAACCTAGCCACAAACATTTACATGATGAATGCCAAATCTCATTTATCAACCAGGACTCACGACTATGGAACAAAAGAATATTTTGAGAAGGGAAAAGAGGCCTCCAGCCCATTGACCCCTCTTCAAATTGAGAAGATAGTGGGAGAAAAAATGACTCACATCCCTAAAGGTGCGTTCAAGAAGGATTCTCATAACCAAAATGCGAGGGATACTTAGAATTACTCTGTCATGGAGGATCTAGCACAAACCTCTTGTGCAATGTATTCTTTGGAAGTTCTCCAGAATTTCCCCTCATAGAGAAAAGCTCTATTGTCCGCCTTGGGAGAGACGAAACCTAGTAACTTGGGAATGATTGTTTTTGATCCAGCAGACCTTAGACCCTGTCTTTCTCACCATGTATCCTTTAAGATAGTAGTGGCTTACACCACAGAATCATTGACATGGAACGTTTTCCATACGGAGGTTGATGAGGGTTCCTTGACTTGCATGATGTCGTCGGCATGTTGGAAGACCATTGGTCAAGCCGATTTGTCTCTGTCACCTACGTTGCCTACCACTTTTGACGGTCGATCGTTTAGACCACACAGTATAATTCCTTCTTTCCCCATGTAGTTGGAGGGTAAAATTGTATGTGTCGAGGTTGAGTTATTCAATGTGCCTCTTGACTATAATATTTTTTTAGGATGGAGTTGGGCTTACACAATGCACATGGTTGTAGCCACCAGTTTTTAGGTCTTATGCTTTCTGCATGAAGGTCGAATTATAATCGTCGACCATTTTTCCTTATCTCATCCTAACCCTTCATCGGGGGCTTCCACAATTCTGAAGATTGATAAATCGTAACTAGGAAGTTTCAACTTAGGTGCTGGATTGTTTTTGTTGTTGATGAGAACTTTTGATTATCTGTCACCTTCCAACATTGTAAGGTTTATTTTGGCTATCCCCAACTAGCCGAAGGCTGCAATTTTTCAAGTGTCGTCTTTTAAAACGAGCTATTTTCATGACCTATGGAAATTACCTTCTCCATCAGCTTCAATGGAAGGGATAGGGAACCATGGAATGGCCATGCCCTTATCTGTTTTTGAGGTTTAGTACATAATTGTCTAGCAAGCCTAGGCCAACCCCAATCCATCTCCCCCACATAAGCTAGATCTAGTGCTCGAGCCTATTTGGGCTCAGGACTCTCTCACCATTTTGGACCCTTTGGAATTAACATTTCCCTCTAACAAGGTGATTATGGAGGCAATGAACAGTCCAGATATACCTTTGTATGATCTTCACCATAGATCTTATTTTCTTCTCGAGCTTAGGAGAATTGAGGTAAGATATTTTGTAACGACCATGAATGGAGATATCCCTTGTCCCATTAACCCTCTAGCTATGCATGGAGTATACACTAAGGGAAACATGGAAAGTATTGTTGAGATAATTCCTATCAATATCTCCAAAATTCATGGCGTCATGGAGAATGTCTTCATTGGAGAGGATTTCTCCCCTGAAGAGATTCAAACCTACACCAAACTGTTTAAATAATTTCGCGAAATTTTTTCCTGGTCTTACGAGGAGATGCCAAGCATCGACCCACAAACTATTGAACATGAAATCATGAATTTTCCTAATGTCAAACCGGTTTGAAAGAAGATTCACCCAGTCAATCCTCATAAAGCATCGAAGATAAGGGCTGAAGTAGAGAAACTCTTTAAAGATGGTTTCATCTACCCCGTGTAATTGACGGAATGGGTATCAAACCTGGTTCCTGTCAAAAAGAAGAAGATAATGATTCATGTTTGTATGGATTTCCATGATTTGAACAAAGATTTCCCGAAAGACAATTTTACAACCTTGTTATTGACCAGATCATCAATGAGTGTGTAGGTTGCAATGCCTTTTCTTTCATGGATGGTTTTTTGGGATATAATCAAATTCAAATCAAACTCGAAGACCAACATAAAATGACCTTTATTTTTCCTTGGGTTACTTTTTCATATCGGAAAATGCCTTTTGGCCTGAAGAATGTTGGAGCTACTTTTCAGTGGCACATGTCGTTTTCTTTTCATGAACTCAAACACATAGTTGAGGTGTACCTAGATGATATCACATCATGTTCTCACAAAGAGATCTGATCATATCGCCCATTTACGACTAATCTTTGAGAGGTGTCACTACTATTGGATTCGCTTGAATCCAAACAAGTGCAGTTTTTGCGTGACATCGGGTCATTCATTAGGTTTCATCGTATCAACAAAAGGGATCATGGTTAATCCTCTTAAGGTTGAGGCGATAGTTCAATTTCCTCCCCCATGCACAATACCCCAGCTTAAGAGTTTACAAGGGAAATCTATCTTTCTTTGGAGTTTTGTTGCTAATTATGCCGAGATTACTAAAGGGTTCATGCATCTTTTAAAAAATGGAGTCCCATTTTGTTGGGATGAAGAATCTCAATGCTCTTTTGATATGATGAAACATGCTCTGGCGTCTTCCCCTACGCTCAGGCCTCCTGATTATCGAAAGGATTTACTATTATATGTGGCTACTGCAGAGTCCACAATTAGAATGGTCTTGGTACAAGAGGATGATGAACTCGAAGGGCACGTTATATATTATCTTATCTAAGGCCTAGTTAGACCAGATCTCAACTACTCACATGTTGAGAAACTTGATTTGGTAGTTTTTCACACCATCCAATAGTTCCGTCACTATATGTTACTTTGCAAGACCACTGTCGTAGCCATCATCAATCCCTTTCAATATGTATTAACGCGATGTGTCATCACCCAAAAAATTAGTTAGTGGATAGTTATCCTCCAAGCATTTGACTTGGATTTTGTTTCAGCGAAGTCTAAAAAGTCCTTGGTCTTCATTGAGTTAATATTGGAACTGTCGATTGAAAGTGGTGATATTACGCTTGAAGAGTCACCTAACAATGAAGATATTTTTCTCATAGCATCTTCAAAGCCTTGGTATGGAGATATACTTGTGTATCTTTAGACTTTGAAGTGCCCTATTTTTTCTTCTCGCGATGAGTGTGGACGAATACAAAACCAAGTGAAAAATTATCTCATCCTCGATGAAACTTTGTACCATCTAGGGCTGGATTGAATTCTTCAATGATGTCTTACCCACGAGGAAGAAAATCTTGTGTTGAACGACTGTCACACTGGATCATGTGGTGGTCATTTTTCTGGGTTGGAAACTACCCAAAAGATTCTTCAGGCGTGATACTTATGGCCCTCCCTGATCAAATATTGTGTTGAAGAGGTAAATAAGTGTCACTCATGCTAGATCTTTTGTTAGAAGATGCAGGCACATCTAGCTCCTATGTTCCCATTTATTGTCGTTGGCCCCTTCACCAAGTGGGGGATTGATTTCACTACATGTAAACCAGTTTCAGCCAGGGGGCATTGTTATATCATTGTAGCAGTAAACTACTTTACTAAGTGGGTTGAAGCTATGCCAACATTTAACAATGACGGTGAAACTGTTTCCCTTTTCATCTTCAACTAGATAATCGCTAGGTTTGGTATCCCAAAGGAGATTGTCACTGACCATGGAAATCACTTCCAGAAAAAAATGATGATTAAATTAACATCAAATCTTGGGTTTAAACAAGAAAATTCATCCCCATATTACCCATAAGGGAATGGTCAAGTAGAACTTGTGAATAAATCTTTCAAGACTATTCTTCAACGAATGATCAATTCATCCAAGACTAATTGGCACTTGATGTTATATTCAACACTTTAGGCTTATCAAAATTTTGTAAATATTTTTATTGGTTTCTCACCTTTTCAACTCATCTACAGGCTGGAGGTAGTCTTTCCTATTGAGTGTCAAATCCCTTCTCTGAAGTTGGTAGTGGAACTATTTCCTGACACTACACTGCTTGAAGAACATCTTCTATATCTAGAGCAACTCGATGAGCAGTGTCACGATGTATCCTTGGCTAACGAGGCTCATAAGAAAAGAGTCAAGTGTCAATATGATCAGTCTGTTCTCCCTCATAAATTCTATGAAGGCGATCTTGTCCCGGTGTATGACCAAGACAAAGAACCCCTGGGGGAAGGCAAGTTCAAACCCATGTGGTTCATACCTTTCATTGTGAAAAAGGTCTTAGAGAAGGGTGCTTACCGTCTAGTTGACTTTGAAGGAAATACCTTAGCAGAGCCTAGAAATGGGCTCTACCTTAAGAAGTATTACACTTAGGTCAGTCGCCTGTGTGTGGATTCTTGTATATATGTATAGTTTTTTATACATGTTTGTCTTTCTGTTTTTTGGATGTGTAGTTATTATGTTCTCTTTTCAGTGTGCTAGATTTCAAGTGAATTAGGAGTTTATGTTGGATTCACAGATGACGCTAGCCGACACACACAGAGGATTTCTTCCACATGTTGGGTGATTTTCACACCTAGTGGTCAGTTGCTATCTTCTGGAGGTATTTTTCTGGGCGAAGCAACCAATAATGTTGTCGAGTATAGTGCAGTGATAGATCTACTATGTGACACCTTGTCACATGATATTTCTCACCTCTAGGTTTATTTAGATGCTCAACTGGTTGTGTCCTAGTTAAATGGGGTGTACTATGTTTAGGATCCCACTCTTCACCAATGATTCATTAGGTTATGTCTCTTAGAACGATTTTTTGTTTATATTACTTATATTCATGTTCCTAGGATATCTAATCATTTAACTGATACACTAGCTAATCAATTTTTAGATTGGCATGTTGTTCACATGTAAAAGTCAAACAAACACATACACATGTAAATACATTTGAAAAAATGTCATCCATAAAAAAAAAGATGTGTATTTATATATAGGTCCAAAAATGGTGTACATGAGTACAAAGTGGGCATGAAAGCCTAAAAATTAACTGGTATACATCGTTGGGATTAATCCCTCAAAAATATAGTACAAAAAGTGCCCTTGACACATAAATAGTCCAATGATATCTAAGGTCTATGCCTATTGGCCCTACTGTAGTGGGAGACAACGTTCGCAAGATGCTGAAACAACTGGGCCCAAGTCCAAGGCACCCCTACTACATGTGGTTGCATAGCTAAGGGAAGATCCTTGATCTCGGCCATAGGAACTGCACGAGTGAGAGCAGTGAGGTTCCTCTCTACTCGTCATAAGACTCTATCAACCTCTTCAGCTGGGGGTCCTCGTGCAACTATTGGTCCTGCATCTGGTCGAGGATGGCACCTGGTCCTATCAAAGTCTGTCGGTCAAACTGGTCCCACATATGTACATAAAATAATGTTAAGTTAGTACTCTGACATATACATAAATATATATATATATATATATAATAAAAAAAATTAATAACTTTAAAAACAATTTTTTTACCTATCTCGTCGCGCTCCTCTCCAAGGGGCATAGGCATGTCAAGATCCATAAGGAAATTTATCCCTACATAGATATATTCCTCTATCATTGGAATCTGATGGGGCCACCAGTCAAAGTATTTATCGTCAAAGGCCTCTTGGGTTCTTCCTCCACCCTGCCTAGGCAGAAAAACTTTCCACCTACACAATGCTGGGAAAGAGGCAATATGCCCTCGTACTGTCTTTCTAGGTCTAATTCTAGGAACTCTCTCAAAGAATAACGAGCATAGAAATGTGCCAAACACGAAGTTCTTGTTTGTACACCTACGACAATCTGTAAGCTATCTCTTCATGCATACTAGCATGGTAATACTCTAGTCAAAGATAGTAGCCTCTAAGCACTAAACCACACAGTGCATCTCTACATGAGAGGCTTGATGGAGTGTTGCAGATATCATGATCCACCTAATCATGAAAAAAATGAATCGCAAGGAGAGGATGGTAATATTATGAATTATCACCTAAGAACCTACTTTCTCGGTACCAGCCTCACAATTAATCACGATGTAATCTTTGATGTTATACGACCCTGGAGGAAAAGTCCTCAATTTAATTGGTTCCCTTTTCCTAGAGAGGTCGGTAAAGAAGTAAATGTCCTCCGTGGTTGGGGTCAATGATTGACCCTCTAACATGAACTCCTCTATGTCGGGATGCCAATACTCTACCAAGGCATTGAGCAACCTCGATTGCACCCTCATGAAAAGACATTGGAAAAAATTCCATAAGCCACATTGTTTTAGCGTAGAGATGGTCGTGGGATCCTCCTCGACCAAAATATCCAGCTCCTCATGTTCCCTCTCTCTCAAGTGTACATACATCCTGTAAACACAAAATCTGGAGAGGTGTTAGTCCTTGTTTTTATTTTTTGGACTTCAAAGAGGGTGTACACGGGTTGTCTTTAGGACAGTCACATATGTACATGATCTGACTATTACTCTTCCTATGTACATACACTGACTGAGCATGGACAACCTGTGTACATGCAATCACAACCCTTTTTCAAGAGTGTGCCCCTCCTAAATACAAAATTAAATGCAAATAAGTGAACTTAAATGAAAGAGGGAGTGATTTTTACTTACTTGGTTCAAGTGTGAAGGTTTTTCCTCCACTTTAGCTCCTCGAATTCACAGTTTTTGACAAAGGTTATTTTTTACATTTTTACTATTTTCCAAATTGCAATGGTAAAAATGAGTTGTTCACCTCTATTTCTAGAATTGTTTGGCTTTTTTTTCCCTAATTTGGTCCCCTTTTCACTTTTAATGACTTGGAAGCTACTTGTTTTCTCTTTTGAGTTAGCTTTAGGTCATTCTATCAGACTTGTCCTTTTGGTTTGGTAATTTTCATGAGATGGGTTATATTTTTATCATCCCATGGTAAAATTCATTTTTTCAACTTTTTCATATAGGTTAGGCTTTCACCCCCTACTTTCTGCATTATTTTTACTTTTTCTCTTTGCCATAGGATTGATCCCACCGAGTTGTGACACATAACCTTCTTTGTTTCTTTAAAAGTGTCATAATTAGGTGGTAGATCCTACCTCTATATGGATGCCCTAGTTATATCCTTTGTTGAATTTTTGGAATCCATGCTATGAGTTTCTCTATAGGATTGGGAGTCCTAGTTAGCCCTACCATGACTTCATATTGAAGCCT
>ML779865.1:356537-388942 GCA_009831015.1 Picea engelmannii
TCTCCTATATATACCAAGGAGACATTTTCATTTTGAATCATCTTGTACTTGAACATTTAAGTGGGGTAAAAGGAGGTTGACCCCTCGAAGAGGCTTATTATCTGAAATTATCTCTGTTTCAAGGCGTTGAGTACTTTTCCTGATGTTTTTCCATGCTATATTGAAGTTTGGTTCTTAAGATGTTGTCTTTCAAGCTCGCTTAAATTTTGAAAGTAACATTCAAAGAGACTGTATTTATTCTTTTCAATCTCTCAAAAATTGAAAAGATTGTTGAGTGATATTGTTTCCCTTCTGTTGATGGGAGAAAATGATTGTCCGTCAATTGGAAGAATGAGTCTAGTCCGGGGTTGTCTAAATAACCCAAGCCGTTTGGTATAACTCATTCTGACGGGTTTAATGGCTCGGCTGGCCAATCTAAAAGTCCTAGAAGAAACAAATAAAAGAGATAACTATTAAATGACCACTTTATATATATATATATATATATATATATATATATATATATATATATATATATATATATATATATATATATATATATATATATATATATATAACTGTTGTAGATAATATTTAAACAATATATCTGCCTATCTTATTTATGTGCATGATATACAAGTTGTCAGTTTTAATCTAAACTCATGAAAAATCTATGTAAAGAAGGTTGCTTTAACAAAAGTAGATAAAGAAAGCACATAACATATTTTTTATTTTCTCTTTATTAATCTAAGATTAAATAGAAAAATATACTATGAAACATGAGTATGTGGACAGTCAAATCCAGACCATGTATTAGAGTTTCGAAGACAAAAAAATGACAAAAATAAATGAACTAACCTATTAATGAGTTAATCAGCATGCATCCAACATCTGTATGATTATAGAATGTCCAACCAGCCTGTCCAAGAGATAAATCTGCAATGAACCTTAAAAATGTTTGAAACAAATGCAAAACAATATATTGACTGTTGAATTTTAATGACAGAATGATGAGATGCAAATAATCGCTGTGATATTTGTGATTGCAAGCAATTACATTTAATATAAATCTAACTGTAACAACATGCTTTTAATCATTCAACAAAATTAAAGAAAAATCTTATTATTTGGGTTGAACCAATGACCACTCTTTTCAATATCTGAAGCATCAAAATGTGGATGATATTTTAAAGAGATTATCCCAATGCCATAATAAATTGTGAAGAAAAAAGCTATCAACAACTATTGATTTACCAGAATAAACAAACCAGAAATGAAAACAACATTTACAAAGAGATAAAGCTGAAATGTAAATATATGTTTCGTTCAAATTCATGAATAAATTGTCCACATTCAACCCCAGGATAAGATACCATGACTACAAAATGCAAGTTTTTAAAGGGTTTAGAAAAGCTAAATGTCTTATCTTGTGGGACAATATTATATCTCCACAATGATCTATTGATTACAAAATAGAGGGGAATATAACCACTCCATATCACACTAAATCTCTAAAAACTAGAAAAGAGTTTGTTCTTGTTTACATAAAAAATGAGCCACGGATATGGCTAATAAACCCAAAAATGCTTCATATCATTTGGCCACCATAAATTGCCAGATATCCTGAAAGAAAAAGATGAAATAGAGAAATTCAGATATACATTTAACCAATATCTTCTAAATTTCGAATAAGAATAGAATGGCTACATAATCTGTTGATTCTGTAGCTAGTCTTATTTTAGCAACGAAATCTAATTTATTCTATAAACAAAGATGTAACACAATTTAAGATAAAAACAAATCTTTTACCTTTAACTGGAAAATCAATTCGATTTACAGTATCTCAGAATTGACCACTACTGTTACACTCTCGGCATTCTTCACTAATATGTTCCCAGTCATTTTCAAAGGTTTGCCTTGTCTCTGAACAATGGAATTTAGTTTATGATTTTCATCTGTTAGCGAGTCGACCTAATTTGTAAGGGTTTTGATTTGCGATTGTAAAATGGGTATGTCTGTATAATATTAATCAATCCAGAACAAACAAATTTCACATTTTGAATCTGTGACAGCCATTTGAGATTACCCACAGTTGTGTGCCAGAATGTCTCCACTGTTGCCTATGGGTTTCTTATCAAACTTGATACCTGGAAATTCTTGACCGTGCTTCAGGAAGGGTGGCAAATTATCTATGAAATTGTAAGCTTGGTCGAGACCTGTTTTGAGGTAAGGAGGGTCTTCTTCAGCCAAGAATCTCTCGATCTATGAATCAGAGCTCTCATGGATCTCAATTGTTTTAATAGAGCTCACATGAGAGTTTGGTTTATTTCAAAGTTTCTTGATATCAAACTACCTGCCCTTTTATTTTTAAACCCTAAATCGATATCACCTTTAGATGGTTTGCACGTAGACCTATTTTCATTCTTAGCAGAGGCGTTAGGATGGATGTGTTGTCTATGGCTCTGCTCAACAAATTTTTGGTTGAGTATAGGTTCACTGAGGGTGGTTGTAACACGAGCCTCTGTAGATGAAAGAACCGCTCTGGAAGGGACTATGGTTTTCTCTATCATGGGTTTGTCAACCTCTATAGTGTTAGAGTTAACGAAACCATTTCAGGTTAGGAAGGCGTTCCAATCATCATTTTGTAACTTCAATTGATGTACCAACAATATCTTTATTAGACCATGGTGAAATAGGATGGAATTCAAATGTTGTTTCTTATACCTTCTCGCCATTTTATACAGGCTTCTCCACAGGAAATAGGGCATATTTAATTGAAACTCGATGAAATTCATCAACAAACGTATGTGATATAGAAAAAAAAAAAAACAAAGCGGCCCTCGCATGTCATGAATTGTATCAAGATTTCTAGCAAACCATGCCACCGGGTTTTCAACAAGGACATAGGCATACCTTTATCACAACAATTGATTTTCCTAGATGTAAAGAACAGGCTCCATGGAACCTCCTTGACCTTGGAGTTTTTAAACTACTTCTTTCCACTCAAAGGAAGATTTGTTTCTTTTCCTAAAATTTCCTCTGTGACATCGACCTGAATGTCTCCTACCTTGGCTCGACATCCATCAAAAGAAAGGGAAAATTCCTAAGCAGCTCGCAAGATAAAACCCTGGAATTTCTCAAGAAAAATAAGCCAGTCTTGACCCTCAAAATCCTCCCTTGCATCATCACACAAAAGCAGGGTTTGAGAGCCATTGGGTTCAATCTTGACAACCGGGGCCATGGGGATTCGAAAAGCAGACAATAAAACACAATGAGTATGGAAGGTTTCTAGGAGAAGACTAGAGTGATACTTCAGACCCAAAACTCATCAATACCCTAGTGCATATGAATAGAGGTTCTTCAATACCAAATGAAAGGTGTTTTGTGAAATGAATGCCAGGAGTACATGAGAAACCTAAGACTTAGCTCGAAGTGATGGGGTTATTATTGTTAGACTACCACCTCCCACAAGGTACAAGCCACGACTATGTTCATTAAAACTTTATCATTGCGCAACAAGGTGGGTTTGGTTTCTAAAGTTCAGGAGAGGAAAAATTTTGTAAACCAAAATGTAGTGACAAGGATAGGCATGACCAAGAGCCACAAAATATATATCATGGTTTAAATTAAATGGATCCTTGGTGATTCAAATAACAACCCAAAGCATGCTTCACATTTGAGGAGTCAATAAAAAAGATGAGCTTCATAGCAAGAAACAAAAATCTTTATTAACAACATTGTGGAGCCATCTACCTTTCATAAGCTTTAAATAAAGTGGTAATAGAATCATAGGTTTTGATGCTTCATTCATTCTTTCAGTCATGAATTAAGCATGAAAACAAAAACACTAGGAATAACTGAAATATCACATTTGTAGTTCAAAAATTTCTTATGAAGAACAATAGTCGTATGACCCCAGGTAGGCAGCTACATAATTTATTATTTGATGCTTTAAAAAGTTGAAAATGTTTAGGGCTGCCAACAATGGTGACTTGCTAGGAGAAGCAGTTATCTCTGTATCACTGATGAGTTCAGGTTAGAAATTTTTGAATGATTTCAAATCAAAGAACAACTAAAAGACAATTGAGCATTTTTTATAATCATTACATGGCCCAGCTTAAGATATCTTTCATTGAAAAATGAAATCTGGTGACAGACTTCACAAATGAAAGCCACGATGTTTAAGTTAATGGCTCCAATGTTGTTGATGGGGCCACTGCTACCAACAAGCATCCATAGCCTCAATAGGGATGTCAATTAACCCACTCTGATGCCTCTATCATGTCCAAGAAATTTCAAATCAGAATGAAGGATGCTTATGATCAAAACAATTTTTTTTACCTCAGAATTTTCTCTAACCTGACATCGCTTCGCTGCCAACGGTCCCGTTTAGTACCGCGATGAAGTTTTCTTGGAACCATGCATGCATTTACTCACTGCCAGTAGAATTGTTCAGTATCCTGATGGGTTTTCAAACACTTCCCACAACTCTCGGGAAAATTATTGATATAATTTATAGATATCCAGAAGAGCGGGGTGATGCTGAAAATTTCAGTCTTTGGCACATTTGTTATTTTTCGGCTCTTTTAATTTTTGCTTGCTAACCTTCATCATGGTCTGAAAATAGTTCACTGATGAAACCAATTTTTTGAGGATAGGAAAGCATCCTTGAGTTTCTTTCTTAAAAGCAGGGACAACGTAAAGATCTTCTAATGATAGTCGTGTTTGCTCTTAAATGCAAATTGAAACCAAAAATCAATTCTCAAGAAAAAACCATATTTAACTAGTATACATTTTTCTTAAGAAAATAGAGCAATTGATGCTCTAACTATCCTTGATAGTTGTTTAAATATGAAGCATTATGTTCTCTCTTTTGAACTAGACCGTAATACAAGCGTGTTTGACCCAGAAGGCCAAAACAAAAATAATAAAAAAAATGAAAAGAAAAACCAAAGCAAACCAAAACAGAAAAGATATGTACAAAAGGTGTATCTAGGATTTGTCAAGAAAAATACCTCTTGAGAGCTTGTCCATTCACTAGAAAGGTGTCTGGTTGTCCCTCTAAATTATGCAGGCAGAAAGAACTAGGACCTAGTTTTTCAGCGATTAAGAAAGGTCCCAACCACAGGTTTTGGAACTTTGTATGTTCGCCTTTCCCCTCGTGAGGTTTATCCCACTTGAGGACAAGATCACCTACCTCAAAATTCCTGTCCAAGGCAAAACTCGAATCAAACCAGATTTTGACATTATGTTGATGCTGATCCAGTTTTTGTTTTGCTTGAGCTTTTACCTCTTCTAACTTCAGCAAAGCATTAATCCGAATTTCCAAGGGAGGGCAATCTTCTTCCTAAACTTTCTGGGATAGTTGCGGAGAGGGGAGTAGAACATGCGGAGGAAGAATTGCTTCCCTTCCGTAAACAAGAAAGAAGGGGGAATTACCAATAGTGGTTTTGGGGGTCACCCTATCAGCCCATATTGCATTGAAAAGTGCATTGTGCCAGTTTTTGTGGTTTTCAGAAACTATTCTCTTGATAATCTTGATCAGGTTTTTGTTTGTTGATTCTGCTAAACCATTTCCTTGGGGGTAATAGCTGGCAGAATATTTCAGTTTTATCCCTTTTTCTAAAGCAAAGACACTCATACTGAGGGACGAGAAATAGGAAGCATTGTCAAAAACCAGACATTCAGGAATACCAAATCGAGTAATGATGTTTGAATTAAGGAAAGATATTACCTGACTGGTGTTTACCACTTTTAATGGTGTAGCCTCGGATCATCTAGTAAAATAGTGTATTGTTATAATGATGTATTTATGCTGCTGCGAGGAGGTGGGGTTTATTGGACCAATGATGTCAATACCCCATTGTTGAAAAGGGAAATCCACTGAGGTAGGTTGCAGCGGGAATGCTTCCTTCTGCACTCGTCCAGAAGCCTTTTGACAGATTGTGCATTTGCGGCATAATGTATGGGCATATTTGAATAGCGTGGGCCAGTAATACCCCACCCTTAATACTTTGTGGGCAGTAGTGTCTCCACCGAAATTCTCACCAGCTTCTCCTGCATGCAACTTAGATAAGACTTTATCTGCTTCATCTCTTTCTAGACAACGCATAAGGATTTCATCAAATGTTTTGCGAAATAATATACCATTGACAAGCTGGAAAGGTGCATACTTTAATCTCAATGCTCTCCTCTTTTTGGATCAAGGTGACGAGGAGCTGAACCATGTGTTAGATAAAACCTAATGTCGTCATACCAAGGATTGGTAGGATTTTGTACACAACATATTTGACTTTGATTATGTTGATCTTCAATTAACATATCAATTTGACTTTGTTGTTCTTCAACTGAATCAACAAATAATTTACATAGACCTTGGCCTCTAACAATTTGTGCCGAGGTGATCTTGAGGTCATACTCTTGTAAGGATGTCACCTAGTTTGCCCATTTTTCACCCAGTTCTTTCTGTACTAACAAATTTCTGACAGCAGGGTAAGGAACAATGAATTTAGTTCCATATATCAGTAGATATGATCGCAAATGTTTTACTACTTTAAAAATAGTGTAAGCCTGTTGATATACAGCTGTATAATTAAGCTCTTCTCCCTTAAATTCTGATCTCATAAAGGCAATGGGAACCTGATTGTTTTCAACATTCTTTTGGGTTAGCACAATGGCATAAGATCGATCGGAGGCAAACGTGTAAAGAGTGAAATCTCGTGAAAAGTCAGGGCTTATTAGGGATGGATCCTTCACTATGGATTTTTTGATTGAGTCAAAAGATTGACTTTCTTGAGGTCCCCAATGGTATTGCACATCCTTTTTTATTAAGTTTGGTAATGGAATCACCATTTCTACGAAACTCAGGATGAACCTCCTAACAAAATTTATCTGACCTAGAAAAGATTGCATAGATTTTTTGGAAGAGGGAGGAGGAATTTTTGAAATGATTTGAGTCCTCTCATGATCAATGATCATCCCTTCATTGGAAACTATGAATCTGAGTAGCTTGCCTTGTTCCACTGCAAAGACAAATTTTTTAGGATTTAGAGAGATGTCGTACTTACGACATCGTTGTAAAACAGATCTCAGATGGGCTAAATGATCTCCCTTATTCTTGGGAGAAAATAGTGACATCATCGAGATAGACCACTGTAGATTGATTGATTAGACCATGAAAAGAGATATCCATCATTCTCTGGAAAGTGGCACCGGAATTTATAAGCCCAAAGGGCATCTTTCTATAAGCATAGGTACCCCATGGAGTACGGAAAGTGGTTTTCAACTGGTCTAGAGGAGACATGAGGACCTGGTTGTACCCTAAAAAACCATCTAGTAGCGACAATCTTTCAGAACCGGATACCTACTAGAGAATTTGTTCCATCGAAAGAATAGGGTAGTTGTCTTTGTCAGATGCTCGGTTTAAATTTTGGAAATCAACACATAGTCGAATTTTGCCACTTTTCTTCCTCACAAGGACAAGGTTAGAAACCCACTGTGTATGCCTTACTGGGAAAATTATCTTTGCATTTAAAAGTTTGTTTAGTTCCTTCTTAACCGTTGGCTCAAGTTTTGGGTGCATATTTCTTAACTTCTGTTGAAAAGGTTGAGTTTGGAGTTTCATGGGAATGATGTGTTGTATAATGTTAGGTTCAAATTTTTTTAGGTCATCATATGTCCAAGCAAAGACATCCTTAAATTCTTTGAATAGTTTTATAAAGGCTGATTTCTCTTGCTCGGAACATCCCATTCCCAAATTGATGTATTGTCAATTATCTTTAGTTCCTAGATTTACATTTTCATGGGTCAAGGAAGAACTATTCGTTTTACAATTTACCGATTTTCTAAATTTGTCATGCAAATCATAAAACTTTTCTAATATTACCACAGATTTTTGGATTGAATTTACCATATCTGATGTCATTTTGAGAGACCTTAGGTCCGATATTAGCGTAAAATTGTAGAGGTCTTCATCATGGGTGCCTTCATCAATAACTGTACCTCGAAAAGTGTCTTCCATGTGCAGGAAATAGATGATCTATTGATCATCATCGAACACTCTCCAGTTAGTTATGTTGTATGGGACTGATGGTCTGAACAACAACTCGATCAAAATTATGTTCGGAGAAAGGCCTTCTGCGGGAAAAAGTTTGGAAGCAACATTAGCTAACAAGTCCACCTTGGAATTATTTAATCTTGGAATGGATTTAATGTTAAATGCGGAAAATTTGTGCATTAGATTTCATACCTCATATTGATAACTTTTTAGGTGTGGCGATAGGCAATTAATGGAATTTCTTACCTACCTGACCACAATTTCTAAATCAACGAATACCATTAAATTCTATATTTTCAAATCTAGTGCCCTTCTGAGTCCTTGCAAAAGTTGCTTGTATTCAGCCGTGTTGTTTTGTGCATTCAAATTCTAATCGGAAAGCGATCAAAGTTTTGTTACCTGCTGGGTCAATGAGCACACATCCTGCACTAGCTCCTTCTTTAGATTTGGATCCATAGAAGTAGAGAGACCATGTGTGAGCCTCATCAGATGTATGTGACACATTAGGGAGAACTACGAACTGTGTGCATGTCAAGAGTTCTGACTGTTGTTTTGGGTTAGTAATGATAGAAGTCTCCGCCATGAAGTTACCAAAAAAGGTGTTCATTCCCTGCATTTCAGGTGAATTAGCGGAAGCAATAAATGGTTCATTAACTTCATTTAAATCGGTCACGGTGAGCTTGAGGTAATGCTCACGATTTATCTTGATTCTGTTAGGCTTTCCATTCTCTGGTAGCCACAAATGAGACTAGTCTGTCGCAAAGTAGCCATACAACTATTCATACCAATCCCTGCTTAAAAATAATCCATATACTTCAGTGATTTCATTGACAATGATATCAATAATATAGTGAACTTTAGGATTAGAGGATAACCTAATAAGGACAAGTTTTAATTCACCTATCACTTTAACGCTAGTTCAATCAAGCTGAATAATTTTCAGACTGGAAGGTTGAACTTTAGCATTGATTTTTGGATAGATAGTTCAAGGCATTACATTTTATGATGCACTAGAATCTACCATACAATTATATACATTCCTATTGAAAATTTCGAAGGTCAACAAAAAAGGTGGGACATTTTTACGAGTATTGACAACAGAACTTTGTTGGTTCTTAGTCGCAGTCCCTAGAATTATTTTATCTAAATTTGTTACACTTTTTACAGCAAGGTCTCTTTTATCCGAGAGTTCTAGTGTTGTTTTAGCATGGACCTTTTGAGGTGTTTTAGGGATAATTTCTACTAGTTTCATGTTGTTCAGATTGATGTTTTTACTGTTTTCTGCAATGTTCTGAAGCATCTTTTGCAGAAGAAAAGGAAATTTCAACAATTCATAAACAAAAATATTAGCTCTAAATTTTTTAAGGTCTTCAATCAAATCATATTCTAAACTTGGGGTTGTTGAATTCTGTTTAGTTTGAATTTGCTGAAACTGTTTTTGGGGAGCATTAGTTCCAATTTCAGAAGAGGATTTATTCTGGGTTTTGCTTCTGGTATTGTAAGGATGAACTGTTTCAAAATTGGCTTGAAAGATACTATCCGAAAAATGCCCGAAGATGTTGGGAGAGGGTTCGTTCTCTTCCACTATTTCTTGTTCAACTATGTCTTTAGAAATATGGGGGAACTAAGTTATCATGTGCTTCAAGGATTGTCTGTATAGCATATTGTAGGCTTTCTAGGTTAAGTCCTTCAGAGTTTAAGTTGGGCCGACTTGAGGGAAAAGGTTTTCTAAAAGGGGGTTTGTAAGATCCTTTGCTTGAAGAAGCTTCCTTAGCCGATCTCCATAAATCTACAACTTGATTTGACAATTTCTGAACGACCTTTTGTAAACTTTCCAGATCTAAACTCTCTGGTTGAGTTTTGGTTTGGGGAGGTCTAGGAAGAATTTCTATTTTCTTCTTGGAAGGTGGGGTAATCTTTGCTTCATTACTAATATTATCCTTTAGGCTTAGAATATCTTTCTCAATTTGGCTCACCTCCTCGAAGGCTTCCAATAACTTTGCCTTCTTAGACCTTTTTACCCAGATTTCTATATTCTGGTGTAGAGCTTTGGTGTAGTATGCGACGATAATATTTTCAACAGGCATTGAATCAATGGGAATTCGATTTTTTAACGTGAGAAACCTTTGATTAAAATCTTTTATTTTTTCCTTAGGGTTCATATTTAAACTAGAGAGTTCCATGACTAAGACTTTTGGAGATTTTTCATCTCAAAATTTCTTGAGGAAACAGGACTCAAATTTATCCCAAGATACAATGTTGTGGGGTTGTTGGAAAAAATACCACGTAGAGGCATTTCCTTCGAACGTATATGGAAAAATTCTACATAGTACATCTTCGTGTTCTACGCTTCGGAGTCTAATGGCTAGCATGAATTTTTTTATGTGATCCTCATCGATTTTCTTAGAATCTAGATCGAATTTAGGGAGCCATTTCTCTGGATGTTTAGGCAAAGGATGTTGGGGTCCAGGTATGGCCACAACATCTTCATCAAGCCAGGGCCTGGCAGGATTGTTTGGATTTGCCATGCGAGTAGGTGGTGTTGGAGGCTGAGATGAAGAACTACCTTCCTCATATGATTTTTCTCCTGAAGAGGAAGGAGATGAAGGAGGTGGCGAAGGTAGGATACCAGATCCTCTAACTGCAGGAGTGAGGATACGATCTGGATCCATTGGACTTAGGATAAGACCAATGGCTTCAAGTTGTTCTCTAATATCAGAGAAATCTAAGGGTTGATTCAGTGGCTGACCTGGTTGTCTGATATGGGCCAAAGCACCATGTGTCCTCAAAAGTGATTGACGAACAATTTCTTGTACGTCGGACCCTGGAGAGTTTGGTGTTACTGGCTCAGTGGTAATCTATGGATTTTCGTTTGAGGTGGTTGTTGTTTGAGAAGTAGTGTTGTCGTCAGAACAACTTCTTGTTACTATAGGCGAGTGGGTGTGTGTGGAAGGAGTCTTGCAACCTCCACATGCCATCACTCGTGTTGAGGCCCTCCTTCTAGTGCCATTTGTTGATGGGCGAAAATGAGGGTCCGTTAATTAGAAGAACGAGTCTGTTCCAGGGTTGTCTAAATAACCCAAGCCGTTTGGTATAACTCATTATGACAGGTTTAATGGCTCAGTTGGCCAATCTAAAATCCCTAGAAGAAACAAATAAAAGAAATAAAAGACATAACTATTAAATAACCACTTAATATATATATAACTATTGTAGATAATATTTAAACAACAAATCTACCTATATTATTTATGTGCATGATATACAAGTTGTGAGTTTTAACCTAAACTCACAAAAATCTATGTAAAGAAGGTTTCTTTAACAAAAGAAGATAAGGAAAGAACATAATCTATTTTTTGTTTTCTCTTTATTAATCTAAGATTAAATAGAAAAATATACTATGAAACAGGAGTATGTGGACGGTCAAAGCTAGACCATGTATTAGAGTTTCAAAGACAAACAAATGACAAAAATAAATGAACTAACCTATTAATGAGTTAATTGGCATGCATCCAAGATCTGGATGATTATAGAATGTCCAACCAGGCTGTCCAAGAGATAAATCTGCAATGAACCTTGAAAATGTTCGAAATAAATGCAAAATAGTATATTGACTATTGAATTTTAATGACAAAACAATGAAATGCAAATAGTCATTGTGATATTTGTGATTGCAAGAAATTACATTTAATAGAAATATAAATTTAACAACATGCTTTTAATCATTCAACAAAATTAAAGAAAAATCTTATCCTTTGGGTTGAACAAATGGCCACTCTTTTCAATATCTGAAGCATCAAAATGTGGACGATATTTTAAAGAGATTATCCCAATGCTATAATAAATTGTGAAGACAAAATCTATCAACAACTATTGACTTATCAAAATAAACAAACCATAAACGAAAACAACATTTATAGAGAGCTAAAGCTAAAATGTAAATATATGTTTCATTCAAATTCATGAATAAATTGTCCACCTTCAGCCCCAGGCCAAGACACCATGATTACAAAAATATGAGTTTTTAAAGGGTTTATAAAAGCTAACTATCTTATCTTGTGGGATAAGATTATATCTCCACAATGATCTATTGATTACAAAATAGAGGAGAATATAACCACTCCATATCACAGTAATCTCTAAAAACTAAAAATAGAGTTTGTTCCTGTTTACACAACAAATGAGCCATGGATATGACTAATAAACCCAAAAATGCTTTATATCATTTGGTCACCATAAATTGCCAGATATCTTGAAAGAAAAAGATGAAATAGAGAAATTCAGATATACACTTAACCAATATATTCTAAATTTCGAATAAGAATAGACTGGCTACAAAATTTGCTGATTCTATAGCTAGTCTTATTTTAGCAATGAAATCTAATTTATTCTATAAACAAAGATTTAACACAATTTAAGATAAAAACAAATATTTTACCTTTAAATGGAAAATCAATTCGATTTACAGGATCTAAGAATTGACCACTGCTATTACACTCTCGACATTCTTCACTATTATGTTCCTAGTCATTTTCAAACGTTTGCCTTGTCTCTGAACAATGGACTTTAGTTTATGATTTTTATCTTTTAGTGAGTCGACCTTATTTTTAAGGGTTTTGATTTGTGATTGTAAAATGGCTATGTTTGTATAATATTTATCAGTCCAGAACAAACAAATTTCACATTGTGAATCTGTGACTATCGTTTCAAAATACCCACGATGATGTGCCATAACATCTCCATTGTTGCCTATGGGTTTCTTATCAAACTCAATACCTGGAAATCCTTGAATATGCTTCAGGCATGGTGGAAAATTATCTACGAAATTGTAAGCCTGGTCGAGCCCTGGTTTGAGGTAAGGAGGGTCTTCTTCACCCAAGAATCTCTCGATCTATGAATTAGAGCTCTCATGGATCTCGATCATTTTGATCGAGCTCACATGAGAGTTTGTTTTATTTCAAAGTTTCATTGAGATCAACCTACCCGCCCTTTTATTTATAAAACCTAAATTGATATCACCTTTAGATGGTTTGCACGTAGACATGTTTGTGTTCTTAGCAGAGGCGTTAGGATGGACGTGTTGTTTATGGATCTACTCAACAAGTTTTTGGTCGAGTATAGGTTCACTGAGGGTGCACGTAACATGGGCCTTTGTAGATGAAAGAACCACTCTGGCATGGACTATAGTTTCCTCTATCATGGGTTTGTCAACATCTACAGTGTTAGAGTTAACGAAACCATTTCGGGTTAGGAAGGCATTCCAATCATCATTTTGTAACTTCAATTGATGTACCAACAATATCTTTATTAGACCGTGGTGAAATAGGATGGAATTAAAATGTTGTTTCTTATACCTTCTCACCATTTTATACAGGCTTCTCCATAGGTAATAGGGCATATTTAATTGAAACCCGATGAAATTCATCAATTGATGTACCAATAGTATCTTTATTAGACCATGGTGAAACAGGATGGAATTCAAATATTGTTTCTTATACCTTCTCGCCATTTTATACAGGCTTCTCCATAGGTAATATGACATATTTAATTGAAACCCGATGAAATTCATCAACAAACGTATGTGATATATAAAAACAAAACCAAAGCGATCCTCGCATGTCACGAATTGTCTCAGGATTGCTAGCAAACCATGCCACCATTTTTTCAACAAGAACACAGGAATACCTTTATCACAACAGTTGATTTTCCTAGATGTGAAGAACAGGCTCCATGGAACCTCCTCGACCTTGGCATTTTTAAACCACTTCTACTTGCTCAAAGGAAGACCTATTTCTTGTCCTATAAATTCCTCTGTGACCTTGACCTGAATGTATCCTACCTCGGCTTGGCATCCATAAAAAGAAAGGGCAAATTCCTGAGTGGTTTGCAAGTTAAAACCCTGGAATTTCTCAAGAAAAACAAGCCATCCTTGACCCTTAAGATCCTCCCTTGAATCATCACATAGGAGAAGGGTTTGAGAGCCATTGGGTTCAATCCTAATGATCAGGGCCATGGGGATTTGAAAAGAATACAATAAAACACAATGAGTATGGAAGGTTTCTAGGAGAAGACCAGAGCGATACTTCAGACCCAAAACTCATCAATACCCTAGCGCATATGAACAGAGGTTCTTCAATACCAAATGAAAGGTGTTTTGTGAAATGAATGTTAGGAGTACTTGAGAAACCTTAGACTTAGCTTGAAGTGATGGGCTTATCATTGTTGGACTGCCACCTCCCACAGGGTATAGGCCATGACTATGTTCATTAAAACTTTATCATTGCACAACAAGGTGGGTTTGGTTTCTAAAGTTCAAGAGAGGAAACATTTTGTAAACCAAAATGTAGTGACAAGGATAGGCATGACCAAGAGCCACAAAATATATATCATGGTTTAAATTAAATGGATCCTTGGTGATTCAAATAACAACCCAAAGCATGCTTCACATTTGAGGAGTCAATAAAGAAGATGATCTTCATAGAAAGAAACAAAAGTGTTTATTAAAAAAACCATGGAGCCATCTACCTTTCATAATCTTTAAATAAAGTGGTAATACAATCATAGGTTTTGATGCTTCGTTCATGATTTCAGCCATGAACGAAGCATGAAAATGAAAACACTAGGAATAACCGAAAGATCACATTTGTAGTTTCAAAAATTGCTTATGAAGAACAATAGTCATATGACCCCAGGTAGGTAGCTACATAATTTATTATTTGATGCTTTAAAAAGTTGAAAATGTGTAGGGACACCAACACCTTCACACTCGCCAAAATCAAATTTGAAGGTACATTTGTTTGGCGGTAGTTTACCCATTTTTCAGTTAGGATGGATAATTTTACGAATAAAGTTATGTTCTAGAAACTTTGGTTTGCTAGAAGAGTATTCTCGAGCATAAGTTTAACCCTTTTTCGGGCCTGAGGGACTAAATTTTCAAAAAAGTGACATTCTCCTTGGTTTTGGTTTATCTCTTTTTCAGCGCTGAGGGAGTAAATTTTCAAAAAAGGGACATTCTCCTTGGTTTTGGTTTATCTCTTTTTCGGTCTTGGAGATTACTTATGAAAAAGGAACCTCCCCAGATTCCATAGTTAAGCTCTTTTCAGACTCCCTAAATATGAAAATATCACTAAGTGACCTTTTTCCTTTTACACTCGTTAAATTGTTCTAGAAAGAACATCTACTTGACATGAGTTTAACCCTTTTTCCAGCTAGTAGATTATTTCGGAAAAAGGTATGCCTCGAGAGACTTGTCTCACTAGGAGGGTTCTCCTCAGGTATATTTTATACTTTTTCAGGATAAGGATACTAAATCTAGAAAAAGGTTGTGAGTCCATAGTTAAGCTCTTTTCAGACTCCTTAAAATTGAAAAGATCGCTGATTGATCTTGTCTCTATCACACTCGTTAAAATGTTTTTGAAGAGACATCTTTTTAGGATAAGTTTAACCCTTTTTTGAACTGAATAGACTAATTGTAGAAAAGGAAATCCCTGGAGTCTTCTTTTGACATTTTTTCAGACTCTCTAAATGTGAAAAACTACTGAGCTTACCTTCTCTGGGCTCATAAAAATTTACATGGAAGGAGTCTTGTTGTGTTCTACTTAATCACATTGCGAGTCTCATATTTGCGTCTTTGGTCTAATTCATGATCCATGTTACTCTCAACTGAACCTTTAAATAATTCCTTATACGCAATCCTTGCAACACTTTTTTCCTTTGCAATCTGACACCTTGACCCATGGAGGAATTTTCCTTGAGTGTCCTTATCCTGCATATGTCTCGTTTCTCTGAGCATCTGTATGTTCCATGTGCTTGGAACTAGTTTGATTCCTTGTGACACTCATTTCCTCCTTTGTAATGTAGCATTCTTTTATTTTTTTTCAATCTCGTTAAAAATTTGAAAAAGACAAAAAAAACAAAAAGAGGGGACGAGAAATATACACTCTTTTTTCGGCAACAAGATAGTCGCCCTTGCAAAAAGCACATCCTCTCGTTTGTTCACCAAGCATTGGGATTTAGTATGAACTTCAGAAACTGTACTCGCTACATGGAGATGTGTCCTCCTCTATTTGGTTACTCTTCCAAACATATGGAGATTTTGTGGTGTCTCCTGTATGACAGACTTATGTCAATGTTACGCTCCTTGAGTCTCATCATTTTTTGTGATTTTGTCCAAGTGAAGTTTTATCCAACTTGAGTCATCCATTCTACATTTTGTTCTCTTAACTTTCATGAGTCAACCATCCCGAGAGTCTGGTCAAGTCCAGATTCAATATCGATGAGGTTTTGTTCCTGATGATCGAGATTCTCCAGTCTTTCCCCGATGGGATGTCGAAGACCTTAGGGTAGTGAGTCTTACACTCCCATTGCACTCCTACCTGAATTGTTGAAGATCTTGAAGTTGTTGCTCTAGCTATGAATACCTCATCTCTAGTCGCAGGCATCACTAGCTTCTTGAAGATGCATATTGTACTTATATATCTTCAAATGATTTTGAGATGTAGATATGTTGTGTATTGATCATGGCTCCACTTTATATAGATATTTCTATGACATGGATTTTTAGTGTACTTGATTGGAAGCAATTATTAGTTCATCTCGAGCATGGGTATGCCCAACTCAGAGAGATTATTATTGTTTTGCAGATGGAACTTCCCGAACTATGGTCTGAGGCTCACTCGACTCCATTCCTTCCCAATGGTAATGATATTGTAATGTATTTCATCCATCAATTTCTCTTCTGACCTCACACATTAGGGGGCATCTATTATATCCCTAAAATTCCCTACCTATGCATACATGACATTGTCCTTTCTACTTGCACAATTTTCCAAATTACTGTTGAGGGTATCTCTTAAAAAAACCATTTTTTGGAGCATGTACGTGCCTTGCTGCACTACTTCTTGCATACATACACTAGTTGCATACTATACATCCCACATGCATATGCTAATTGCATACTAAACAACCCACATTTACCTCCAAAAGTTTCATAAAATAAAATGTTGCAAGGAATTTGGTAGAGTTTATGGGCTATCGAGGGTTTCCCAGCCAATTCACCTATTGTATCTCGTCCCCAAACCAAATAAATACCCTTTTTCCATATAAAAGGATTTATTGGGCTCCCATTCCACATTCAAGCATTAGAACATAGAAACTCTTCCAAAATCCCTTCCCCTTTTTTCCCAAGCCTTGCATCCCCTTTTGATATTTGGCCTTAGCATTCCCCCTTCATCCCTCTTCCTATAATATAAAATATATGCAGTGTCAAACTCCCATGGATATCAGTTGATTGTGAGAGGTAGTATGGGAATGATGCACTTGGAGCAATAGTAAGAGGATCCCAGAATAGGTTTGTGGAGCATCAATTGACAAGAAGGTTGTAACTATTTGTAATCTTCACATATGAATAAAAGAGTTTTGTTTCTGTCACAAATATTGTGTTTTTTATTCATAATTAATTAATGCATTTACATTTATATTTGAACCCTAACATTGATAATTAGAGATAGAAAATATTGTAGTTTTGTTGTCTAAATTGTTTGTAGATCATCTTTGGGAGGAGACCAACAGCCCAATAAACTACAAAGGAGAAAGAGGTCAACACCATCCAAAAGGACCTAACGTACATCCTCTTTTCCTTCTCTTTTATTTTGAGTTCAATTGTTTGTGGTAGTTTAGAAATAGAACCGTATTTTAAGGGAGATCGTTGTTCTTCTTGTACATTCAACCTGGTATAGTAATAGGGGGATTTTCCCCGCTAGTAGTTCTGAAATGAGTGTAGACTACCATAGTACTGTTGTATAGGTATGCTCTGAATCATTCTGCTAATAAGTCATGCACTCTTTCACATGTCTCCACACATCATCCTCGAGGCCCTTCCATGATAACTTCTCTCTGAACTACTGATAAGTCTAGAAGTATCCAAGATGTCCTTCCAAGGGCGTATCATGCGTAGCTCTCATGATATACTCCCTAAGTGTGGAATAATGTACTAAGTATATGCTACCTTGGTGGTAGATGATATCATATACCACTCTGTACATGTCATCCTGAATGTTACCCTCCATCAACTTGCAAGGTAGAAGGTAAGACTCCCAATCCTTGGAATGTTTCACTAGAAGGTAGGACTCCCAATCAGGTGAAATTCCCATGAGCCAATACAATGTGTTATGGATATCCTTATGATGTGTTTGTATATCCTACACACTATTCACATGGCTATAATATAAAATATTTGCAGTGTTAAACTCCCAATCCCTGTTCCAGTGATAGCTTCGTTTAAGATCAATCTCATGGAGGTCGTCCATCCACTCATCGATCTTGTGTGAACTAAACTCAATGATATATATAAATACCATGTCTAGAGGTATTCCATGGGAAAACGTCCCAAAACCCCACTGCACACCACCATACATAGTTTTATATTGTGGTATACCATTGCATCATCATGTACCATCATGTATCCTATATGTGTCATTGTATATATCACTCTAATAATATCAAATGAACTTGGATCCTAGAGTGATGTATCCATAACTATCCTATACTTGATCCCCCTATCAACTGGTGCATATACTTCCTTGTTGGATAGTCCACAATTAATTTTATCAACTAACTCCTCTGTAGCTAAGCCTCGAGCCACAAAACACAACTCATGATCCATGTAATGCAAAACTTGTGCATGTTAAAAACCCTTCATGTCAAACCTCTCCTCAAATACCTACATCTCTAAATGATCCTCATATGAAAGTGTCATGAGAGGCTCCTCCCTCAGATCATGAGTTCCACTCATTCCATCATGTGTCATCACCTACATAATATGTTCCTCCTTGACCAATAATTGGTCCTCCAAATCTTGCAATGCTAACGTATTTTGTTCAATTTCACCACCATGTCGAGGTAAGATCACTTCCGCATCATCATAGACATCATAAATGAGATATGGAATTGATTCCTAATCATGCATAGGTTCTATCACACTTGAAATACCTTCATCATAAGCATCATACATAGTGGAAGATGTTGGATCCTCAACATCAGATGATTGGAATGTCTCCTCATGGTCATCAAAAGTAGGACAAGATGTTGCATCCTCATGTTCTCTATCTAACACACTAGTGTCATGAGTCTCATCGGTTATTTCATAGTATTTTTTTTGGTCTTCCTCCATGCATACATCCTCAACATGGCTAAATGCACAAAGGTCCCCCTGTAATTCTACCAAACCCCCATCATGCATTGAGTTTTTGTCTTTATCAAGATTTCTAGATTTGATCCTTTTTCCCTTCTTCTCAAATAATAAGTGTGGCTCATCCCATGCTCTTACCATATTCTACTGAGATCCCTTCATGGCCCTCATTGCAAGTTTTAAACCTGTGAATTAAATCAATGCATATAGATTCTTAAGAAAAGCAAAAATTAATCAATGGCTTAAACACAGTACACAGAGATTTACACCAGAAACCCTTAATCGGGAGACAACCAGCCTTACTTGGTGTTGTACCTTTCAACTCTTTATTATATTAATTTCACCATCCACCATACAATATATACAATGTTTTTAGGTATCCCATAGCTACCAAAAACCTAATCCCTTAATTCGAGATTAATTTACAAAACCGCTAAAAATAACAAAACCCGCTAAAATAGCAAAAAATAGACCCCCCAAAAAAATTCAGGGCGCTGCGCCAAATGATGGGCATAACCAGGGGGGGCTACACCTGGCCCCCCTGGGACCCCCCTAAGAAGTGCCCGATGCACACGAAATAAAGAGAAAAGGAAATTGGGATCGTCAAATGCAGTTGTCGAATATGATGCACCAACACACACACATGCAAAGAATATAACATATACCCAACACTCATAAGTTTTTCCATCCCCTTGTCCACGCTAATTATCCCCACACTATAAATTACACAGTTTTTTTCGGAAAAATCCTAAAAAACTATTGAAATTAAAACACTGATAACTTTACATCCTGGAATCTATTTCGGCCGATTTGTTTTTTGAAATTGGGTATTTTCTGAGAGGAATTAAAATATCCAATTTTTATTGGAAAATTCAGCTCATAAAGTTTCAACTCTGAACCTGAAGTGCACCACCCTATTTTTTTCCTAAAATAAAATATGCAAAAAGATCCCCAAAATTTGTTTTCCTTCTTTGGCCAAGGAAACCGCTCTTATGCAATCACAGTGTTATCACCATCACAATTTTATATGGAATCCAAGTCTCAGTACTTAGTAAGCAGCTAAATCGATGTAGAGGTGCGACAAACTGGAGGATGATGCCATATCTAGCGGACGGGGCTAATTATAGAGGAAGTGTGAAGTTGATGGGACCCTATGGGTCATGGATCATTGACGCCGCATATCAACAGTCATGGAGCATATCATGCTGAGATAATGTGAAGGTTAATCTTTTGAAAGCGGGCCGATAGGAATACTATGTTTTAGTCTCGAGGCCACGTGTTGCCATCAGATGCATATCGAGGGAAAAGTGGTTGAACTTGAAACCATTCAATATCGTCTCAATGTCACATGTCAAAATATCATTAAATGTGTCAAATCCAAGGTTTGCATGTGGAAAGGGAAATTTAACGGTCATTCAAATCACCTCGAGACACTTGTTTGGGTACTTTTTGTCCGTGCGATGCCAGGTGAGGGCCACCAAAAAACTGATTCGAAAGATCATCATTTGAAATCAATGGCCAAAAGTGATATGTCATTATCCTTGCAAGGCCTTTCATGAGTAGCCCATGATCATCACTCAATGATGACTTTCATTCAAAACATGGGTGACATTACTCTGTTGTTGGCAATTAACGTTTTATTCCAAAACGGGGTAACCACAAATCAAATCATTCATCTAATTCTTGTACAACTAAGGGAAATAAGCTTGTGCTTTCGGGGAAAAAAAATGAAATGGATAAGACAGATCCAGTGGCCTTGAGTGAACTGGAATATTCAAATAATTTGACAAAATTATCATTGAAGAAGAAACAAAATCTTGTTATGAAAATGCTGGCAACAAAATTTCACAAAAAATATGAGGGTGAACCAGGGTCAGGTGAAGAAATCAGACTAAATACTATCATGAAGGATTTGATCATCAATGGATACACAAACGAATACCACATGCAATCTAGAAAGAGTAAAAGAAGAAAGCGACAGAAGAAAGAGGTTAAATCTATAGTGGTTGAGGATATAGTAGAAAACCAGCCTGATTGGCTTGACACTTTAAAGGAAGAAATTGCAAACCTGAAATAGATTGCAAGCTAAATTAAGTATCTTTCAGGGAATTTTGTGATGATGCAGAGAAGTGGTATTCAGGGTAAAGATCTCAAATATGTTAGTTTTGGTTTATAATGTTCCCTAGAAAGTAAGAGCTTGGTTTTAGTAAGTTACTCCCTTTGTGAATGATAGTTATTTTTGGAATCATGGGAAAGATGATCCATTTTGGGCCTCATATTTAATTTATCTATATATACTATCAAAAAGATAAATGAATGGTTGGACTTATCAAAGGGGGGTATTCCCTTGTAGTAGGAGAACTTTTTAGTTCCTTATGAAATTTTAATATAAGAAGATAAGATTTTTATTAGATAGCCGAGATTCATCACGGTGTTGATGTTCAATGTGTTTTCATGTATTTCATATTCATGAATGTGTTTTGCTGCTAGTAATAATCCTTAAGTAATAGAAGGAATTCATTTTGTTGATGTTCCTTCTCACTTCGATTATACTTGTTATGTGTTTTTGTTGCTGGTTCATACTTCACTCATGATTGATGCTCTGTTTGTAGTAGCTAGACCTAATGTTTCCTCTTCTAACACTTCACCAAGAGATTCACCCTCTCTTAAACGCCTCTTGTTGATAGTAGTCTTTCCTTTCTTCTCCTCTTCCATCTCATATTATTTATTTGGCTGAATGTCATACCTATTTTTCCTCGGTTCCCTCTAGAAATACATATCTTATAACTCTTCATACGTCTTCAGGAACAGACCCCATTGCCCAATGGTCTCGCTCTTCTGTTCTGTCCTACAAACTTTAAATTTTACACCGTGGAAGAATTTGACCTATTTTCTCATATTGCCAAATCTTTTGAGTATTTTAAATAGCTATATGCCCCAAAGAGCCCTATCTGGTTGAAAAGTTCAGAATCCAACCTAAAGTTAGCTGAAACAATTATCTCTGTCATTTGTCTTTCAGCTAGACAAATTTACAAAGTGCTAACACACAGGATGGAAGGATCACTATCTATGATACCATTGTAATATCCCCAACAAAATGGGTTAGGATATTATGTCCTTCTATTCAATAAATGTTCTTGATGCTCTAATCTGGTTGATAAATTTTCACAAACAATTTGCATGTATTCTACTAATAGACATTTTGTCAAACATATCGATGTAATTCAAATACACCAAAAATAGAAGATAAAATATGTGATATTCCATTATGAATGACTATATGAATACAACAATCCAATGGATGTTATGGAAGATGTAATACCTCAATGGAAAACACACAATATGAGCCAAAAACTTGGAATCATGCCATGGCCTCCTACACAGATAAGATCAAACACTCCAAGTTGCAAAACCTCTCCAAGAAAATCACTACAACCTAAAATTGAAAACAAATCCAATATGAAGTTCCAATGAAGATCCTGGATGGATCCTCCTCCTTGTTTATCTAGGGTGGATATTGCACCACTGAAACAATACTAACAATGGAAGGTTTTTACCCAAAATCCCAATGAAAATGTTGGTTACAAGTGTAGTATACCTAGGGAGGTAATATGGGGTACCTAGGGAGGTACCCGATGGGAATGTGGATATTATTAAATAAGATCCATTATGGTAGTTATATATAATAAATGTAAGAAGGCTCTCTATAAGGTTCCTAGGATGTAGAGAGAGCTATATAAATAAGTGTAAGCAATGTAATGAATCACAGTGAAGTATATTGTGTTTGTAACAAGAAATAATTTTTTGAGGAGTGGTATCCTTCCTCGAGGATTAATATATTGTGTTAACGTACCTCAAGGGTTTCTTTATTTCTTGTGTTCAGTATTTGGTAAATGGTTTCATTTATTATTGTTGATATTGTGAGTTTATTTTGAGATTTATCTTTAGATTTATTCATGTACTTAACAATTCATATTAGAGCACTTTCCTTGGCCAAAGGAGGGAAGAAATTTTTGGTTCTTTTGTAGAATTTTTGAAAAGGAAAAAGAGGGGCAACACACTTCAGGTTCATATCAGAAAATTGTTAGCAGAAATTTCAAAAAAAAAAATTGGATATTTGAATTCCTCTCAGAAAAATACCCAATTTCAAGAAATAAAACAACCGAAACAGAGTTCAAGAAGTCAAGTTATGAGCATTTACAATTCGATAGTTTTTCAAGGTTTTTCCATAAAAAGATGCGTGATTTGCACAATAAGTGCTTTTATAAGCCCTATTTTTTGTTGAAGACTTTCTAAAGAAAGATGTTATTTACTAGAAAATATGATGGCCATAGTATTGAATAATTTCTAAAAGCAGAGAAGTCAATTTGGAAAAATTGGAGAGGTATAGTCAATTTATGCTTACAAGGTGATGTGACCCTTTGGTGGGGGTCACTTGACTATGAAAAAATGATGGCTCTCTCTAATGAAGAATTTGAACAAGTGTTTTTAGACAAGTGGTCTCATATGAAGTGTAAGGATAAATACATCACCAAGGTTTTATTTTCATGTGGAAAATCTATATTACAGGTGCATGGTTGTAATCATAAAGAAAATGTAATTATTACCATTAAACCTAGTTGCCAACACAATTTTATCAATGTTCAGATGGTTAATCAATTGCAAGTTCCTAAAAATAATATCCAAAGCACACATGTTGAGGGGGAAAATGTTCAAATTTTTAACGATTTGAACCTCGGTATGGATAAATATGTGTTGCATTCAGATTTTTATGCTATAGATATGGATGAGGTGGATATTGTTTTGGGATATCCTTGGATGGCCACGATTGGTATAGTTAATATTAATGTGGAAAAGATGTTTTTGAAACTTTGGTACAAGAAAAAGAAATTTACACTGCAGGATGTATCCCTTAGTAAGAAATATGGGCCCATAGAGGCCAACTAAGCAGTTATTGTCGATTCTGAAGTTGAATCAGAGGCAGAGTCTATAGAAGGAGATGAAGAAAAACCATAGTAAAGACACAATCAAGAATCTAAGGAGGTCATTGACTGAAAGCCACAATGTGTTGCATATTTGAAGAACAAAGAACATATTCCTAAAAAAATTCTATATCACCATCCACATCATATAGAGAAACAACAATCATCAAGGAAAGGGCATGAGAATCAACACATTTATGCACCAGTAGGGAACCAGAAAGGAAACCGATCAAGAGGTGCATGGAGGACTACTAACACTAGAAGAGGACATCAGGCTAGAGAAACAATCCCATGGAAACCCCCACATGATGCAAAGATATATTAGGGTGGAAAGGCAGTAGTTGGACATCATGTTCGAATTCCATTAGGATGGATGGATGGTCGTACTTGGTACCAGTTGGCCACATTGCTTAGCCGATCATATTGTATGGTTTATTATCATGTTTTGAGGATGAAACATGTGAAGGGGGATGGAATGTACTATACCTAGGGAGGTAATATGGGTTACCTAGGGATGTACCCAATGGGAATGTGATTGTGTATATTCAATTTAAGGTGGACTAGGTCCACTATATTATTAGATAATAACCATTACGGTAGTTAGATATAATAAATGTAAGAAGGCTCTCTAGAAGGTTCCTAGGAGATAGAGAGAGCTATATAAATAAGTGTAAGCAATGCAATAAAGCATAATGAAGTATATTGTGTTTGTAACAAGCAAGGATTTCTTGAAGAGTGTTATCCTTCCTTAAGGATTAATATATGGTGTTACCCTACCTCAAGGGATTCTCTATTTCTTGTGTTCAATGTTTGGTGAATGGTTTGGTTTATTCGTGTTGATATTGTGAGTGTATTTTGAGATTTATCTTCATATCTATTTAGGGAATTAACACCCTTTCCCACTACGTGGATGGATCTTCTTATTTGGATCCACGTGACAAGTTTCAATATTTGGAGCATCACATTCATTTCATTATTGGGTTTCTCTATCTTCTGCATGGTGTTCACCCGAGAACTTGGATATAGGACCTTAGTTTATAATGGTGGTTGGAACACTTCAACATGGTGGCTTTAATTTCTCCATTGAACCTTGGTTCTCTAGTATAATTCAACAATATGGTCCACACTTATCCATGGGACTCTGGTATATGGTTGTACATCAAGTGTTGAGTACAACGCCTTCATAATGGGGATGGAATGTTAGGTAGCTAGAGAGGTAGCGGGGGGGGTGGGCACGGAGGGCTCATAGTGATAATAGTAGAGGCCATTCAATGTAAGCTAGACTAGGTACACTATAATATTAAATAAGGACCACTATGGTAGTTATATATAATAAATGTAACAAGACGTCTTAGAAGGTTTTTCTTCTAGAAGGTTCCTCTTCTAGAATGTTCTTAGGTGGTTGGTAGAACTATATAAAAGGGTTCAAAAAATGTAATGAGATATGAAGAGAAATATTGTATTTGGAGAAATATCTCAATAAGAGGATGCCCCCTTGAAGTGTAAAGTGAACAAGAGAGGATCCATTCCATAATAGGATCCATTGTATGGTGTTTCCCTACCCTAAGGGTTTTCTTATAATAAAGAGTGGCTTTATTCTACATTGTTCTCTAAATATTTGATGTGTTTTTGTATGCAAGTACTTGGTTATTAACAAAGGATCATAGTTAAATATGGAAGGCATAATACCACTATAGAATATGAAGGATGGAAACTGGTAATCATAAATGGCTCTTGATTTTTTATATTGATGTTCTCTACCAAAGGTGGAGTAGAGTCATAAAATAAAATATGAAAGTGGTTGTCATCCCAAAAATGACAATTATCCATATACCAATCATCACAATAGGCCTCAAAATAATACCAAACATATACTTCTTGATTATATTCATCCTTGATATCTGTCAATATCATCCTTGATATCCCTAATATCATGTATACCCTTTTGCAAATGGTGCTCAAGGGCTTCAAACTTCCGTAGAATTATCATGAGGATTTGAGGGACAATATCCATTGGAAACACAACATATAATATAACAAAATAAATCTATGAAAATTATTTATCCAATGACACTTATCTGATAGCAATCTGAGAACCCTATGAAAATTTATGAACTCGGCATTCCCACCGTTGTCACAAAAAAACCCAAAAATTAGTTGATTTTAATTCAACGATATATTCACTTCCGGAACTTTGATTTGGGTGATTTGTGTTTTTGAAATTAGATATTTTTGAAAGAGGAACTCAGATATGTAATTTTGTTTGGAAAATTTATCCCCAATTGCTACATAAATAAAAAAATTGCATGACCATCTGTGGAAAAACATTGAAAATAACAAATTTTAAAATGTCGATAACTTTACTTCCCATAATTTTTTTCAGACATTTTTTTTTTAACTTAGGTATTTTTATGAGAGGAACTCTGATATAAAACCCATTGCTATAAATTTTGCAGATAAATCTATAGAAATTGTCTGAAATGTCACGTACCTCTTTTTCTTCTTTGAAAAAATCTGTAAAAAAAAAATACAAATTCCCACACTTCCTACCAAGGAAAGTTCTCCGATACCACTTGTTAATAACCAAATACTTGCATACATAAACACCACAAATATTTCAGAGAAAAATGTATAATAAACCCACTCTTTATTATAATAAAACAGATAGGGTAGGGAAACACCATACAATGGATCCTATTATGGAAGGGATCCTCTCCTATTCACTTTCCTTTTTGATGGGGAATCCTCCTATTGAACTACCACTCCAAATACAATACTTATGTTCATATATCATTATATTACTTGAACCCCTTTATATAGTGCTACCAACCACCTAAGAACGGGGAGAAACCTTCTGAAAGAAGAACCTTCTAAGAAGTCCTCTTACATTTATTATATCTAACTACCATAGTGGGCCTTGTTTAATATTATAGTGGACCTACTCCACCTTACTTGAATATACATAATCACATCCCCATTGGGTACCTCCCTAGGTACCCCATATTACCTCCCTAGGTATACTACCACAAGAGCACTCAATATGATATCAAATCATAATTCCAAAGTGAGGCTCTACCCATCCTTTTATCCTTTTTACATGCCTTCTATAAATTTCCCCTTTTTGACCAAATCAAATGTAACTTCTGTAATTTCCCCCTTTTGACTAAATCAAATATAACCCTTATTTTCCCTTCAATTTTCATTTTAAGATTAAAATTCACTTTAATAATGGTTAAGTAACTTATTCATCTAAAGTTACTTGACTTCCATAATGTCACTTTAAAAACATAATATCCCTTAACTAAGTGACATTAAATGACCCATTATTTACTCTGTTTTGTCCACTGGCAAGCCATGAAAGTCTCTTCTACTACAAAATAGGGGAACCCAAAAATGGGGACATGACAATTTTTGGTAATATGATTGATAAAAACTCAAAATTTTAATACTTTTTCTTGTTAAATTAAAAAATAGAAACAAACTAATAATTACCTCCTTAATCCTTTATTAATATCGAGCTTAGTGGAAATGGGTACAAAAATGACAAAAATGGAGGAAAGAAATGGGTAAAAATAAGGTGTGCATGGTGGTTTTTATGACAGAAGATGAACCCAATATCTCCCCTAGAATTGAAATTTTGCATGTCCCTTGTGCAAAATCAAAATTCCAAAATTATCTTTAGCTTTGGTTTCAATGTACTTCTAGTTTCTTTCTGAGGTTGTATCTTCTCAATGATTGCCCCGTCTCTTGGATATTTCCTTGAGTGGCTACTACATGTTCTTCCTTCAACTTCTTCAATTCCTCTCTTAACTGGTCATTTTCTTTAACAATCATTACAAAGTTCTATTTTATTATATCATTTTTATCTTTTATTTAGGAGTCTAGAATTTCCAATCTCTGTATATCATCCTTTAGTTTCTTTACCTCTTTCTTCTTTTTCTTGAATTTGATTTATGCATCCAGGTAGAGATTGGTACTTGATCCTATGGATTTATTGCTTGATATGCATCTACTTTTGAAGAGTTTTTATTAATGGCTAATGTTTCTCTTGTTTCCCTTTCCTTGTTTTCTATATATTCATAACCGTATAGTTGACTTGGATCAAGTTCAGGAGTAGGTTTCCTTTGAAACCTAGTTCTTGGATTCTTTGCAATATTTTCAAATCCTGGTTATATTTGTCCCCTTCTTTCCTTGTCCTTCTCAAGTTTCCTTTTCATGTCTCTTGTCATATTTAATAGAATTGTGGATTCTACCATGTCTTTACTTCCTTTCTTTTTCTTTCTCTTTTTCCTTGGTTTATCAACAAGCTCTTGTTTCCTTATTGTTTCTCAAGACATATTTATTGATGCATGTTATTTAGTGCCTTTATCATCATCTTCAAATCCATTGTTTTCTAGAAACTTTGTCCACCCTATGCCTTGCTTTGAAAGTTCATGTTTGACAACTAATTTAATGAGGCCATGATGATACAAGGACCTCTCAATATTTTTAGTTTTTCTTTGGATTGACTTAGCCATTTTAGTAAGACTATTTAGAAAATAATATGGCATATTTAATGGTTTCTCATCCTTCAAATGCATTAGTAACCTAAAGCGATAGAGAAAAAATAGGCTAAATCTTCCTTCACATGTGATACACTTTTGGATACAGAATTCTAGATCCTTCCAAGGATATTTGAGCCAGATTCTAGGAACTCCATATGTACAGTTAAATCTTCTCCTATTCCTTAACATGTATGGAATATGAGCATTCTTCTTTATAGGCTTGTTCTTACACCATTTTTCACTTATTTTTGGTAGCCTAATTATTTTAGACAATGAATTTTCAGAGATGTGGAGTGTGAGGTTTCTTATGTGGGGATATTCTCCATCAAAAATGTTGGAAAATTCCCTGGTTATTTCTATAATATGCCCTTAAAAATTTTCAAAAACGTCAAGCCAGCTTGTTGTATTTAAAATTTCTTCACAATCCTCATGAATGTTGGAAACATTGACCACACTAAGAGGGAGGGGGGGGTGAATCAGTGTAGGGGTCTCTTCACAACTTATTTACAAAACACCTTTGTTAGAAATCCCACTTACTCAATATCCGATACTTTCATTTATAATGTAATCATATATGAACAACAAACATCATCAATAAACCATTACCATAAACAACACAAGGCACACAAGATATATGTATAAATTTATTTTGTATTACAGACTACAATCCTTGGGGTTTATCGGCATGAACTGAATAGAGAAACAACTCTACAAGAGCACCAACTCTCAAAGTAAGACTCATCCTGCAAATCATAGCACCAACTGAGAAGAGGAATCAATCCTCAACATATACTAATCTATGAACATGTACACATCCTATTTATATTACATCCTTCGTATGTACACGACTTTCCTATACTGTAGCATGCATATGTACATGTCCTAGCTTACTATCAGCCTGTGTACACCTTAAGAAACTAGGGTTTCAAAAGATTCAAACTTCTAGCACTTCAGACCCTTTCTTCCTTTGTCACATCCACTTTTGACCTGTCACTGCACTCTTCCTTTCACTGTCCAATCTGTACCATAACCAATAAAAATCATATCTATTCCATCCAACAACCTATGCATGCTCCTCAAACATACACCATCAAAGATTATGGATATTCCTCGATCAAAATAGATATGAACTAGTCAACCAACCAACTACCGTATTTAGAAATCAATACAACCATACAAAGAATGCCTCAAGAATTCACCATACCATGAGAAAATGTAACCATGAATACAGCATATAACCATACCATATCTTCTGTAGCAGATCTGAACCAGTAGACCACTGTTATGGGAACTTTCTTTAGACTTCAGGAACCCGGCACCAACACTTGCTCAATCTTTTATGTATTTTCCCTCATGTACATGCCCTATTATACTTCCGTCTCACATATGTATGCACCCTATTATACTGATAGTCCATACTTACACAACCTATTATATCAATAGCCTGTGTACATCTCAAAAACTAAGGTTTTCAGTATTTTTGAAACTCCAAAATTTTCATTGTTAATATCTCAGACTTACAAAACTTTTGATGCATCCATGAGTACCTGCAATGAATATTTCACCAAGAATAGATCTTCAATATGCTCAGGATATTCACACACATAAGATATCCTTTCTCTCTTATTTATACTTCTCCAAGTAGCTTCCTCTAGGGTTTATCATCTAACTAATTTCAACCAACTTCCTTCTTTTGGGGCTAACCCACTTCTAACCACTTTGTCTACTTCTAACCCAGTTTGCTACAAATAGTAAATTCTCCACTTCTAGTTGAATCTAATTTATTTTTAATTATTTTATTGTTGCAACCACTTAACACATGACTCAACACTCTAACTAGTCAACTTTATTTTGGGAGATTCTAGAATAATTTGACTTCTTTGACCTTCTATGGGATTCTAAACAACACATGAGGGTTCTCAAATTTCACATGGCCATAACTCTCTAACCGTGAGGAGTTATGTGACGTTCCACATATCACCAAAAATGTCACGACAAACACTATCCATATAGAATAGTATCACTGACAAATTCACTAATCTTCATTACAAATTCCACAATCAACCTTGGGTTCCTTAACCACACATCTAGGTTGAATCAACCACTTACCTATTTGGACTTCACAAAGAGTCTTCCCATGAGGGATTTCACCATAAGGGGACCACTTTGGAGTTCATCCATTTGGTACTTCCTATCAGCCATGATAAGACAACAATGACCAACCTTTACATCAGCCCATCTATACATCAATCCATATGGAACATTAACCCATGCCAACACATCACTATGACACCTCATGACATTATCCCTCAAAAATCAATTACATATATGACCATATGATCCAACAATCAATACATCAATGATACAATGAAAATACTTGACATCAATGACAACATAATGCAACAATATCCCCCTTTGGCATTGATGGCAATACCAACATTGATGTCAACACCAATCATTGATGGAAACATGTAGACATGGAAATGATCTTCATCAATAGTAATCTAAATTACATGAATGTGAATATCTCTCCCTCTTTGACATCAATGGAAAAGGGCAGTTTTCTCCTTGGGGATGCTCCCCCTGCCTGAACTCTCCTTGGGGTTGCTTCCCCTATCTAGATTCCTTTGAGATCCCACTGAATAATATCTCCCATTTTGAACAATATCATTATGAGATATCATTATGATGCAATGTTTAACACATATCGCTCATGATCCCCTTGTGACTATCTCTCCCCTTGGAAACATGCCTCTTTTCTCTCTCTCCAAGCATCTAACTCTTTGTCCTGCATTTGGTGAATCTCTCCCCCTGGAATCATGCTTCTGCAACCAATCAATGGAAGAGGAATAACTCCTCCTGTGGGTATGTCCCCCCCTATCTTCTCTTCAATATGAACAATATGCTACCACTACAACCTGATTATACTGAAAATTCCATTGATTAACATAGATCAACTATTCAATGATGATCCTTAGACCTATCCATGCATCAATCATCCAAAATCCTTCCATACCATACATCAAGTGTGTTCCAATCATCTCATGCATCAATCATAAAGAAAAATATATGTCAAAAGTGACTCATGAAAAAAACATCAACCATGTACATCATGTGCCAAAATCTATTCCAACCATGCACATAAACACCATACAATAAGATCTCATCACTGAAGTATATATATGTTCCAAAGAGTGTACCAATCATGTATCAGGATCATCAACAAGTTCCTCTATCAATGTACCAGTAACATTGTCAACATGCCAACCATGTCATATCACATATGATATGCTTCTATCATAAACCAAGTGCCACAAACCATGTGTCAAGATATGTATCTCAACCATCAAGCATCAAATAATGTACCAACCAAGCACTAAAACAAGTATCTCAACTATCCCATACATCATGTACCAAAGTATATGTTAAAAAAGAAATACCTGTAAGTTTTAAACCTGTGAAGTAAAGCAATGCATATAGATTCTTAAGCAATACAAAAAATAATCAATGGCGCATACACAGAGTACACAGAGATTTTATACCGAAAACCCTCAACCGGGAAAACCTTTCTTATTTTCATTATATCAAATTTCACCATTCACCATACAATATATACAATGTTTTTAGGTATTCCATAGATACCAAAACCCTAATCC
>ML779865.1:398908-430636 GCA_009831015.1 Picea engelmannii
CTTCGATATATCCAAGGAACAAAAGATTTTGGTCTTCTTTACAAAAAGACTAAAAATTTTGTACTTGGTGGTTTTTCAGATGTTGATTTTGCAGGGAGTATTGATGATCGCGCATCAACATCAGGTTATTTAATGAACATGGGGTCAGCAGCAGTATCTTGGAATTGTAAGAAACAAGCTACAATTGCTACTTCTACAGTAGAAGCAGAATACATCTCAGCATGGGAAGCAACATGTGAAATTGTTTGGTTACGCAGGATTTTACAGGACTTGGGAATTTCTCAAACAGAAGCTACATCATTATTCATCGACAGCCAGTCAGCCATTAAGCTTGCCAAGAATCCAGTTTTTCATTCAAAGACAAAGCACGTGGACACCAAGTATCATCATATCAGATCTCTTATTGCAAAGGATGTCATCAATCCAATTTATTGTCCTTCAGAAGATCAGATCTCCGACATTTTCATGAAACCTCTTGGCAAAATAAAATTTACTAAGTTCAGAGATGAACTTGGTATCTATTGTAATGTATTTTTGGATCATAGGGGGGAATGTTAGATAATCCAAAATACAATTATCATAGTTTATAAAGTTAGAATAAAAAAGATTATTAATTTAGAATATTAAATTAATAATCTATAATATTTATTAAATAAATGTAGAACTTTAGAGATACATTATTGTTGTAAAAGATATGACTCTAGAAAAGTGTCATATCTTAGGCTCTAAATTAGGAGATTTGTTTTAAGATGGTCAAGATAGAATTTATTGTAAATGGACACTTGTTTATTTAATAAGTGATCCATATCTTGAGTTTGTTAGGAATTTTAGCCTATATATTGCTCATTGCAAGAGTATTGAGGTGTTGTGATGTAAACTCTTGCAATGTCTCCTATGTAATTTCTTTTCCTATTAATAAAATTGTGTGTATGAGGACACTTCGGCCATTAGTCTTTTGGATAAATCTATCTTTAAACTAATAAAGGTAGAATAAGAAGTATGATTTGTCTCCATTGTTCATTGGATTGTAGGACTCGTTAAAGGACTTGGAGATCAAGTTCAACTTGGACTGAGCGAGGAAAAACTTTGTAAAAAGGTACTCATACTTTCTTCCTCTTCTCTATTGACTAGCTTAGCTATGTTTAAAGGAAAGTTAGTGTTCAAAGTTATCACTCTTCTGTCTTGGTCATAGGGGTCTAAGATCCAAGAGGGAATTCACCTGTCTGCAGGGGAATTTTCCTACAACAGAAATTGGCGACTCCACTAGGGATCGAAGCTTCAGTTTTGGTTTCCTTCCTTGGTTTTGTTTTAGTCTTTTCCCATATTTAGATCCTATTCACTATGTTTTTCTGGTTTTTAGATGTGTTGTTAGTATTGAAGTCATCCTACACACACTGATTTTTAAAGTTTTCCTGAGTTGTTTGATTTCTGGGTCGACACTCTTCATTCTCAGAAACCTGTGATCCCCTTCCATTAAATCTAGAGAGCTAGTGCTCCCCTACAGTGCTTGACAAAGCACTACAACGCTCTTGCGCCTTTATCACTAGAGCGTTGATTTTCTGCTATGTTGAAAATGTTTGGGATATCTCTTTTGGGTGTAATGTTTTGTTGTTTATTCTCCTCAGGACTGTTGCTACCAATATGTGTCTTTTTTAAAGCTTGCAACCATTTGATTTCCAAGGTTTTTCGATGTTTTGTTTGTTTTTTAAAAGATATTGAAATCACTCTTCCTTGTTTTGGAATCACTCTTCCTCTTTGATATCTAGAGTTGGTTTGATACTTTCTCATTTATCTGATTGCATGAAAGTTGTTACAAGGAGGTTCAGAGATCTATGTATTGTTCCACTTGATATTTGAGTTATCTTTCCAAGAAATTCCTCTTGTTTGAGTTTTGATTTTCTTTTTGAAAGTTTGGCTTTGTTTTTCTTCTTGTTTGATCATGGTGAGAGTGTGCTTTTTGTTTATATGATGTTTTATTCCAATTGCCTACAACTTGAAAAGAATGAAATCTGGTTGGAATAAGAAGCTTTGAATCAAGATTATTATAATTCATATTTAAACAAAGAGATACATTTTTACGATTGGATTTTGGATACTGGGATCATTTTCTAAATATTTTAGCATTGAATTTCATTATTGATTGAGAAAAAATGCATGAAGTCTCTGCATTTTTGTGTTTGATAGTGAAAAAGAAAATTTCTTCTCCTTCCCATAAATAGAAATTCATTGAAAGAAAATATTATTTATCATTTTTATTATGCATTTTTGGGAATCAAGTCATAATATCATCAGTTTCACTCTCATTCACCCATAAGTAAAGAACAACCACAAAAATCAACGCTAATTAAAATTGATCTAGAAACTTTTTCTTTTTCAGATTCCTCCACCAACATTAGACTAGGATTAGCGCTTTGGATTAGGTTGTGAGAACAACTCTCCAAAGAATTCAAAACAAACATTAGCATCTTGTGGTAGGGAGAGAAAATCCAATTTTTGTATAAGCTTATCTAGGATCCCCCTCTCACACAGGGGTTATGCATGAGGTTGTGTTCAAGAGAGATACAAGTATTATCCCTCCATGGTTTGATTGTTCATAGTAGTTAGATCATATATTGGGGGTTCTTCTTGAGATGTATTCATTTGGTATAAGTGCTTCATGAATTATGAATCTATTCGGGGTGCTCTGGAGTTCGACCGGTCCACTTGTCCTCAGTTCTCTTGAAGGATTTCAGACTTGTTATCCTGTCCATACGTTCAGATTTGAATGTCAATGGTACCTACCCAGGGGCTGACTGTGAGTTGGTATCCTTAGTAGCCATAATATTTAGGGTCTTTACACAAGGTGAGGATGAAGGTAAGTCTTCACTATACCTAGAACAGATGGTGGTCAAACACACTCTGGATCCTTGGAGTGTAAGTCCATGATTACTGTGTAGAATCTTGTACCAAGGTGTAAGTCCGTTAAGCAAGTGGCCATCGTAACTGTTCCACCTACTCATATCTTGGCCCCTTCTTGACTTGATTATGTGATGTTAGATTTCATCACCAACTAGGACATTCATCGAGAGAAGGTTTTTTTTCTTGTTGGTTTTTATAGATTTTTTAGTGTGTGTTCTTGTTTTAATAGTTCTTCAAAATTGAGCCTGTAGAGGATAAAGGTCTTCTCCGATCACGTAGGATGCAAGGGATTCCTCTAGAGGACGACTACCAACCCTTAACTCCTAAATCACCAGAAGACAACTACCATGGAGAGGTAGAAAATCATTCTAACGCTCGGAGTGTTTCTACTCCTATGTTAGAAAATTCAGAAAGAGCCTTAGTTACAGTTGAAAATCTCACTCCTCACTCTACACCTGTGTCAACAACTCCTATTGAACCTCTCTTGGTTATATTGGACTCCCTTGGTAATGTTATAAAAGAAGAAGTCCGAAGTTTACCTTCGATACCAATTACCGAGACATATATGGGATACACAAAACCCATTTTTGGTGATGACTATATGACCCCCATTTGTCCTACTACCACAATAGATACACATCACACACATGCTCATTCTGTATGGAGGAATCCATTGGGGCATGATATTTATGAGCATTTTGAATACATTCAACAACTTCTTAATCCTTATGACACTCCTATTGCCGAGAAAGGACCATATGGTCAAACTATTGATCACCCCATGGAACATGTCATTGATCTTGTTGTTACATCAGCACAAGTCCATCTTAATGTTGGAGTCATCACCTCTACTCATATCCAAGGCACTTCAACCACTACTCCTACCTTTACACCTTTTCACTCTACACGGGACCCTGTTGGAACATCTTTACACCATAGAATGCAGACCCTTTCCATACATACACAAGCAACTACGAGACATATCCCGACTAGAGGGAAACCACCATCTAGTGGACAGATCCCTTCCAGAGGACAACCATCCTATAGAAGGTGTTATCACTCCAAGAGTCACTCCCAGACTGAAAATGAGAGTAAGATTGGTAACATAGATATAAAAATACTTGATTGGTTTTGTGGATTAAGAAAAAAGAAAACAAGGAAGAGGAAGGACAGTAAGCTATTGTAAATCAATGATGGACCATTGGGATATGGAGTCAAGCAAACACCCTGCTCATTAATTGAGATCAATCTGCATATCAGATAAAGGTTTATTGAATAGAGGAAGAAAAATATAACACAAAGAAGAACATCCATAAGGTAGAGATCCTCTCTACATAAATGAATTCAATGTACTTGAATGTAAACAGTGACTGATAGGAAAAATATATCAGATCCTCAAATGCTCAAGAATCCATTAATAAAAGGAAACCATGATCCTCAAGGTGTATAATTCATTCAAGTATGAAGAAAAATTTGAAAATAAAAAAAGAGATACAATTTGATAACACAGATATCATGAGCCTTCAATAACATAAATGTTTACAAAAAAAGAAGCCCCTCAAAGTTATAATGATCATAGGCAAAGTGCCTCCTACATCTTTATCATCTCTCTTGGCTCATGAATACAACCTCCCTACCCTATTGTACAATGAATATATAGATATATAGGTCCTTTCCATATCACCCATTTGAACTCCAACCCCTTTCCCAAAATAGAAACAACTACAAACAAAAAATGACACGTTTTAACTAATTTCCTTCTTTTCAGGAGGCGAAATTCTGAAACATAGGCTTTGAAAAACCACTTGTAATTCTCAAACCAAAACAAGTGTGTAACATATGAGAATGGTTTTTGTACATAAGATTGTTATGAAGGAAAAAATCTCTCAGTTTCTTTAAATTCATCTCCATATGGTTGTAACAGGTGTCACAAAAACATGTCTCAAACAGGAAATTATGAAAACGGAAAACATAGGGCTCAAAGATTCTTTCGAATCTCCCAATCCGTGACACCTATGTGAAAAATGAAAGAGGTTAATGTTCATGGGTCTGTTATTGACAATAATCTCCTTCATATTTTTAAAATTCATTCTGGTTCACCTAGATATTCTCCTGGAAGTCAACTGGTCAAAAATATCAGTTCAACAGTCTAGAACAGAGTTTTCGCAGAACATTCTGTAGCGCCACTTATATGTATGATATATCTCTATCCATAACACATTTTAAAACACTGAGAGAGGTTTATTTTATTTGGTATGTGATGAACAAAATCCTCCTCCAGTTTTCAAAAATACCTTCTCATTTGTTCAAAATCCAAGTTTTAAGTTAGTCACTCAAAACTGGTAGAAGCGTCCTTACAAAATAACTCTGCACAATTTTCTGCCAAAATTTTGGTAGCAAAATTCGGTAGCACCCTCCTATGTGTCTATGTGAAATTTGGTAGTGCCATCATAATTTTCAGCTACATCACTTCAACGTTGACAGATTTGGTAGCATCTGACATGAAAACGGATTTGATAACAACCTATGGAATTCATAGCACCATCATTACACTACTTAACAGATTTGGTAGCATTTTGGGTAGTAAAATGGTAGACCATGCTATATAGACAATTTCACAGTGCCATGGAGATATGGAATGTTTTTTCTCTTATGTATGATGAGACTAATCAAGAACCTTGATTTGATAGGTTAGAGGCCTGTATATGCATGTAGAGGTTATTTAGTTTCTTATGGAGAGGAAAGCCTCTTATGGATGCAAATTATTGTGCTAACATAGGCTCCATGGGGGATAGAGTCCTCTATGTGAGGCTCTAATAACTCTTGTAGTTTTAGTACCTTATCCTAGGGCTGCACCCAACCTTTAACCTCTGTAATCTGCTTTGATCTGTGACCTTCAACTGAAAGTAATTGCAAATGAAAACTGAAAACTAAAACTGACAAAAATGATGAAAATGATGCTTGTCCAGCAAGCTTATTGCACACACCTACTCTAATTAGATCTGCAATTTGGTTAAGTAAAGGTTGACTTTCATAACAACCATTCAAGCAACTTCGAAACTAAAAATATATTGTCCATAACACCAATCAATAGATGATATCTTAAATATAGTAGCAATGATAAAAACTTGTTCAGGAAACCATACTCACCCAGAAACATTGGCGAGCTAAGGAAATATTAAATTTTCAATTTCTCTTAAATGTATGATTCAATGAAGGTTTCCACCGGGTCTTTGAAACTGAGATCATAAACATGTTAATGCAAGGAAAACACATGCTCAACCATGACAACCTCTTTGCTGGAAGACTGATGAATTTCTTGTTCTCTTGAGAGAAACTTGTGATCATCAAAAATGGTAATATGCCTCTTTATAATCATGATCATAAGATGATGATAGAGCAATGTTTAAATGACTAGGATTATGATCATCTAGGAACATGTAGTTTCCTATGCAATATTTTTTTACCACATGCTCAACATGGTTTGCAAATTGATTATAAAATTCACATGCATACCTGTCTCTAGAATACTCTGCAAATGTTGAAGAGTTCAGATCCGAATCTGAAATAAGCTCACATGCTTGCTTCTGTTCCAAATTTTCTTCACATTCATTACCTTCTTGCTCAAAATCTGAATTGTACTGACATTCTTCTTTCCCATGTGCATGCATATTTTCAAAACAATCTCGATCACAAATCATCCTGGAAGCACAGATGTTCTCCTCCACTTCTTCTGCATCTTCAAACAACCACCTTAAGGATGAAGGATTCGTTTCTAACAAGAGAAGGGAAAGATATGAATGCAGACCCATAACATAATATACCATGGCAGTAGTCTCTATAGGTCAGATCTCTAAAGGAATATCATGATAAGTGTTGTAGAACCTTCGATTGAATACAAGAATATCCTCATCCTCCTCTTTTTTCAAAGCATAAAAATCAGCGAGATATAAATCAAGAGATTTTTTCTCACCCCAATGCTTCGAAAAAGAATTTCACAACTTGATCCAAGAGCCAATGGAATTAACTCTTAGACCCTTAAACCAAATAGAAGAATCTTTGAACAAAGACTTAGAGAAAAATCTCATGATCACATCATCATGAACAATCTCAAATTGATCAACAAAATTCTCAAAGGCCCTGAGATGACTCTCGGTTGTGACATGATCCTCTCCAAAAAACCGAAGAAGATACTCAAGGTAGTCAAGAGGATAAGGATGAAGGATATAGGGAAGCCTCAAAGGCTTGAACATATTCATTCTAATTTTAGTTTGAAAAGTAGTGGGTTGATTATGAGGAATAACAGTTTGATGGCAAGGCTCAGAAATTAAGGCAAAAGGTGTTGAAGTCTAAGTAGGTTTTGAATAAATTTCAACCCCCACAAAGTCACAAGAATGATCAGATTCAGAAGGAATTGGAATGCAGAACTCAACTTTATAAACAGGCTATGATGAGGATACAAGATCAACATCAACAACATAAGGCTGCAAGATTTCCTTTTTTTCCAAAGAAGGATGTATAAAATAAGGATGATGATCATCTGAATACACAAAACATAAAATGATCCTTTTTACATGCGAAGGGAAAATCATGAAAGAGATGATAAAGATCAACAAAAGTTCATGTAGAAGACTAATGAACTGATACCTGGATTTAGAATTCAGCCCCTTCATATTTATATCAACCGGATCCTCCCTAGTGGAGTGTTTGATTGTAGAGTCACCAGGTAGATGATTACAGTGAATTTTTTGTATCCCTCTCTTCTCTACCATCAAGAGTTGGATCTATGTCTTTCTTCCTAGGGAGCTCTTCAATCTGCTCAAATCCATCCCCGAAAACAATGCCATTTATGTTATCACTCCAAGAGTCACTCCCAGACTGCAAATGAGAGTAAGCTTGGTAACATATATATATAAATACTTGATTGGTTTTGTGGATTAAGAAAAAAGAAAACAAGGAAGAGGAAGGACAATAAGCTATTGTAAATCAATGATGGTCCATTGGGCTATGGAGTCAAGAAAACATCCTTCTCATTAAATGAAATCAATTCATATCAAATAAAGGTTTATTGAATAGAGGAAGAAAAATATAACACAAAGAAGAACATCCATAAGGTAGAGATCCTCTCTGTATAAATGAATTCAAGGTACTTGAATGTAAACAATGACTAATAGGAAAAATACATCAGATCCTCAGATGCTCAAGAATCCATTAATCAAAGGAAACCATGATCCTCAAGGTTTATATTTCATTCAAGTAAGAAGACAAATAGAAAAATAAAACAAGAGATACAATCTGATAACACAGATATCATGAACCTTCAATAACAGAAATGTTTACAAAAACAGAAGCCCCTCAGGGTTACAATGATCACAGGCAAAGTGTCTCCTACAACTTTCTCATCTCTCTTGTCTCATGAATAAAACCTCCCTACCCTCTTGTACAATGAATATATATCCATATATTCCCTTTCCATCTCACCCATTTTAAATCCAACCCCTTTCCCAAAATAGAAACAAATACAAATAGAAAATGACATGTTTTAACTAATTTCCTACTTTTCAGGAGGCTAAATTCTGAAAAATAGGCTTCCAAACACCACTTGTAATTCTCAAACCAAAAAAGTTGTGTAATATATGAGAATATTTTTTGTATATAATCTTTTTATGAAGAAACAACTCTCTCAATTTCTTTAAATTCATCTCCATCTGGCTGCAACATGTGTCACAAAAACATGTCTCAAACAGGAAATCATGAAAACTGAAAACATAGGGCTCAAATATTCTTTCGAATCTCCCAATATGTGACACCTGTGTGAAAAATGAAAGAGTTTAATGTTCATGGGTCCATTCTTGACAATAACATCCTTCATATTTTTAAAATTCACCTTGGTTCACCCGGAAATTCTCCTGGAAGTCAGTTCGTCAAAAGTATCAGTTCAACAGTCTAGAACAGAGTTTCTGCAACACATTCTGTAGCGCCAATTCTATGTATTATATCTCTCTAACCATAACACATTTTAAAAAAATGAGAGAGGATTTTGTTATTTGGTATGTGATGAACACAAACCTCCTCCAGTTTTAAAAAATACCTTCTCATTTGTTCAAAATCCAAGTTTTAAGTTAGTCACTCAAAACTCGTAGAAGCGTCCTTGAAAAATAACTCTGCACAATTTTCTGCCAAAATTTCGGTAGCGCCCGCCTGTGTGTCTATGTGAAATTTGGTAGTCCCATCATAATTCACAGCTAAATCATTTCAACGTTGAAAATTTTTGTATAATCTGACATGAAAACAAATTTGGTAACAACCTATGGAATTCATAGCACCATCATTACACTACTTAACAAATTTGGTAGCATTTTGGGTAGTAAAATGGCAGACCATGCTATATAGATAATTCTACAGTGCCATCGAGCTATGGAATGTTTGTGCTCTTATGTATGATGAGAGTAATAAATAACCTTGAGTTGATAGGTTAGAATCCTGTATATGCATGTAGAGGTTATTTAGTAGCTTATGGAGAGGGAAGCCTCTTCTGGCTGCAAATTATTGTGCTAACATAAGGCCTACCCCTTCAGGGGGACAACCACCTTTTCATGCTCCTTTAGGAGGAGAACCTCCCTTCACTGGTCAAGCCCTAGTTTTTAATCCACCTATGGAAGGGGGGAAACCTTCTTTTTCCAGAAACCCTTCACAATCCTAGGGAGTATCTTCAGGAGGCATGTTTAATCAACCCTACACTTAGGGGAAATTATACCATAACCCACAAGGAAGAGTGTCAAATATTATTCCTTCTAGACTATCTTATGGACAACATTATCTGGGTGACCCAAATCCAAAATGGGGTCCTCAAGGACAACAACCTTATCCTCCCCATGGGGCTAATGTGTATCCTCCTCAGGGACAAACTATTTACCCCCCTCAAGAGAAAACGGTTTATCCCCTGCAACCGAATCAACTAACTTATAATACTCATAATCCACCGGTTTTTCCCCCACTCATGAATGTTTCTCAACAATCATTGAATCCCATTTATCTTGGTCAACAACAACTGTATGTAGGAGGTCCTACTAGATACAATTACCCATCTCAACTAGTTTATGGCCCTACTGGTTTCCCTATGCCACACCAATATCACCCTCAATTTAATCGACAATTACCCTTCCTTTCTACTCTGGATCTCCTAGACTTGTCTCGGTTGACCAATGATCCCATACTAAATTTTCCTTTTTGGCTAGTGATTCTTGCTAAATTACCTTATGACATCCCAAAGTTTGATGGTAAACCTGGATAAGACCCAAATAACCATGTGATGACATTCCATTTATGGTGTTCATAAAAATCCATGCACTTTCAACTACCCATCCATTACAAAACAGGTACTAAACTTTTGACCTCCCTTCGTCAACCCAACTCTGTGCATATATTTGATCACATCCATGAGTGGAGACAATGAGGAATATTGATTGAAGAAATCATTCCTGACCAGTTATTAGAAGAATGGTTTACTAAATCTCTTTTACCCCTGATTTCTCATGACATCTCCATGGGTGGTATATTCACTGAGGAAGAAGCCATTTCTCGAGCTCAATACTTAGATTTGGTTTATTCACAATCTGGTACTTTGTACGAGTTTATTCCAAATGCTACCTATGCCACTACTGATCCATATAAATATTCATCCATGTCCCATGCATATGGAGTTATCGACACCATCAAAACCCAATCTACATCACAGTCAACTGGAACAATAAATCCCTATGTTTCAGTGTCCATTCCCAATTCAACCTCACTCTCCTCTACCTCAGTCCCAACTTAAGTCTCTAAGGTGAATGTAGTTTAAAGTGCCCCTTCACAACAATATGGAGGTAAGAAGAAGACAAAGAATAAACCCAAAAAGAATAATAATAATGAACAACCCAAAATTGAAACTCCACCGCCTACTACTAAAAATAAACCACAGTGGAAAATGAAATTCCCATGTCTTATTTGTGGTGATGATCATTACACCCGAGACTGTCCACATCGCGACGAAGTTGCAAAACTTTTCAAAGGGAATTCCCAGCCTGTCGTGTTAACACAGCCCTTTCCTCAGCAACAATCCATGGTTTCTCAAGGACTCACCCCCCCCACAGTGGGAAGTTTTGGCCACCCTCCTAATGATGAAGCCTCGACGAGTGCTCATATTTATATGTTCAATGGGATTGATTTAACCACCCTCACTACGAAATACGACACAACAACTAAACCTGATAAATAAAAGGTCCTAATGGTTCTTTACCATATCCATCTCCTACCTCCATTAGTCCTCCATCTGGGTCACTTCAGATAGAGAAACCTACATTTGACTCTATATTACATCCTCCCAAGAGAATCATCTGTAAATCTACTTTCAATCCTAGTTCGCATGCCACCCAAAACTACAAAATTATTGAAGATTTGGCTCAAGCACCATGTGCTATGTCTGTGTTGAAAGTTATACAACACTACCCAAGTCAACATAGAATGATCTTGGCTTCCATTGGCCCCATTGATCCTGATTCATCCAACAACATCATGTTTAACCTGGACAATTTCAAGTCACGACTTTGTCACGAACTTGATTTTAAAATTGATGTTGTTGTTCACAACCAACACAGTCACCGTACTATTTTGGATGAGGGAGCTTCCACTTGTGTCATGTCATTAGCTTGTTGGAAAGGATTAAAATCACCCACACTTAACCAATCCCCTACGATGTTGTGCACATTCGATGGGAGAGGTTTTCATCCTCACAGACTCTTGTAGTCCTTATCCATTCAGTTGGGTGGAAAAACCATCTTTGTTGATGTTGAGGTAGTCAATGCTCCCCTCGATTACAACTTTTTATTAGGAAGAAGTTGGATCAAGGTAAAATTGTCACTATCGATTAGTTAGATTACTGTACACCCGACGCTTGTGCTCCTGTCACCAACAATATTCTTTTCTTGGGAGACCATAAGATCACGTATGAAATTGTTGGTGTAGGTATTTTCAAATACTCTACTCTTATGGATACTTTACCTAAAACACTTCCTCCTACCACACAACATATTGTCACAATCAATATGATTTTGACTATAGACTATCAGTATTTAGAATCATTTGATCCTTGTCTTGTGCCAAGTCCGTTAGAGTTCTATGCACTAGGTGACGCTATGCCACTTAGTCTGGCCGAGGCTTCATACGCTGATATTCAATACACCTCTCCCTCCATGGATGACCAACATCTATTGGCACCCAACACTTATTCGATGACATGTTGGTTGAATTCCTTGTCTTCTGCTTTTGACTACTATTGGCCCTTGGTTACGTATTAAGGAAGAATGTGAAGGAAAAGGAAGAGAAAAGACAAAGTACAAACTACGTGGAAGGAACATTGACTGAGAATGGGTCAAAGTGGTCAAAGAAGTAGAAAAGAAGGAGAGAAGTAAGAGAAAGAAAGTCTTTAAATGAGAAGATCGAGGAAGACATCAGCAATGAAGATGGATCATGGAAAACTCAACAAGCAAAAAAATCCACCAACGGATGCTTTAGAGCACCTCGCAGGAAAGAAGGAAAGATAAGCTGACGAAGCTCTGAAAAGGCAGTCAAAGTGGACCTAGGGTTTTGGTATTTAGGGTTTTGACAACTAGGTTTTGGCCTAGGGTTGTCCAAGAGTCATTGTAATGTATAAATACGGACCTAGATGAGAGAAGAGGGGTTCGTTGGAGGTTGGTTAATAGTTGGTTGTTCATTGTTATTGTTGTGGTTGAGTGATTACTGTTGTGCGAGAGAGAAGTGTTGTGTGTGAGAGAATTCTTGTATTATAAGATATTCAGCTAGGTGTGAAGATCAACCCTGCAGCTGGGTGCATAGGGAGGGGAGATAAAGAAGAGAGAAAGAGAGAGAGAGATCTTCAAGCTAAGAGTGCAGATAGAACTGTATGCTTCCATCTTAATATATCAAGAAACACAGTTATGTGGATGTATCCCTAGGGAGAGGGTGAACCACATATATCTTGTTTTCCTCTATGGTTGATGTTGTGTTCTTTGCTTCCTGTTAGTATGTTATTGCATTATTGAGTTAGATCTGAGAGATAACTATGCGAAGTAGGTTTAAGTTGGTAAATAATATCTATTTGTTGTGTGTTATTTCTTTGGATCCACTTGGAATTTCCTATGGTTGTAGAAACCTGTGTCCTGCAACCCCCTATTGCTACTTCGGGTGAGACTACATCTACTCCGTAGGTGTTTCTGAAAGGACTTGTAGTTAGTGCTTTTTGGTGAACTATTAGAGTGAACCTTGGGTTTGCCCCTGTGCCAACAACTACATTTCCTAGATTTTTCCTTTAGACGAATCCATTATGGAAATGCTTAGTATTGATGAAGTACCTTGGGCTGACAACCATCGTCGATCCTCTTTTCTTCCACCTCTAGAAGAAATTCAGGAAGATATACACTCTATATTCCCCCTGATGTTATTGATTCTCCACAATATCCTATACTTACCCAGGATACTATTTTTGAGGGGAATTTAGGCAACATCTCTTCTACAGTCATTATTGATATTTTGATCAAGGAAGGTATCATGGAAAACATTAATCTCGGTGCTAATTGTTCACTCGAGGAAGTGGTTTCTTACACCACTTTATTTAAATAATTATGCGATGTCTTCACTTGGAGCTACGAGGAAATGCCAAGGATTGATCATTCGATCATTGTGCATGAAATAAAAACTTACCTAGGTGTTAAAATTGTTCGACAAAAACTCCACCCGGTTCATCCCAATAAAACTGTGTCCATAAAGGCAGAAGTTGAGAAACTGTTAAAATATGGCTTTATCTATCCTGTCCCCTTGATGGAATGGGTTTCTAAAATTGTTTTGGTCACTAAGAAACAAGGAACCATTCATGTCTGCGTTGATTATAGGGATCTTAATAAGTCTTGTCCAAAAGACAATTATCCCACACCCTTCATTGACCAAGTCATTGATAATTGAATTGGCAACGTTATTTTCTCTTTCATGGATGGATTCTTAGGATACAACTAGATTGACATTCTACCCGTTGATCAACATAAGACAACCTTCATCTTCCCATGGGGAAATTTTGCCTATCAGAAACTACCATTTGGTGCTACCTTCCAGTGGGCCATGTCATATGCTTTCCATGATATCAAACATATTGCAGAACCTTACCTCGATGATTTAACTTCCCATTTTTCCAGTCGATCAAACCATATTGGTCATTTACGGGCTATTTTGCTTCGATGTCGATTCTACCGTATTCGTTTGAACCCACACAAGTGCATATTTGCTATCGAATTAGGTCAACTCCTCAGTATTGTTGTCTCTAAAGATGCGATTAGGGTGGATCCTTTAAAGATTAAAGTTATCCTTTCTTTACCTCCTCCTAATAATCTGACCCAAGTACAAAGTTTGCAGGGGAAAGCAAACTTTTTTCACCATTTTATATGTAACTACGCTAAGATTACCAAAGGATTTATGCGATTGTTGCAGAAAGACACTCCTTTCATCTGGGATGACACTGATCAACAATCTTGTGATGCTCTTAATCATGCATTGACCAATACGCCTATGTTGCATCCTCCGAATTATGCACAAGACCACATCCTTTACTTAGCAGCCTCTACTTCCACTATCGCTATGGTGTTAGTTCAAGAGGACCCTAACAATAAGGAACATGTGATATACTATCTGAGAAAGAGTCTATCCGGTCCCAAGCTCCAATATTCACATGTTGAAAAGTTGGCTCTGGAAGCCGTCATTGTTGTCCAACAATTTCACCATTAAATCTTGTTACACACTACCACAGTCATCGCAGACTCAAACCCCATGTATCATATTCTGACACATCAATTGATTGGGGGAAAATATTCCAAGTGAATTGTTATCCTTCAGGAATTCGATCTCGAGTTTTCCAGGTCCAAAGATAAAAAATACTTGGTGTTTGTGCAACTTATCTGTGATCTTCCCCATGCTGATGAAGATACTAAGCCTAGATATTCTCTCCTCGATGAATCTTTGTTCTTCATTATCACATCTGATCCTTGTTATGAAAATATCCTTCTTTATCTTCAAACCCAATGTTTTCAGCCCGATATATCCCATGAAGAACATCGTCATATTCATCACCATTCTAAATGCTACCTTATCATTGGTGACACTTTGTATCACCTTGGTATTGACACTATCCTACGACATTGTTTAATTCATGATGAGGTTGAACATGTCCTTAATGACTGTCACCTTGGAGCTTGTGGCAGTCACCTTTCTGGGATGGCTACAGCTCATAAAATTTTATGTGACAGTTACTTTTTTCCCTCTATATTCAAAGATTGTATTGAGACTATCAAAAAATGCCCACCCTACCAAGTTTTTCATAAAAAAGAACACAACCACCCTGCTCTTCTACATCCTATTTTCACCATCGACCCCTTTGCAAAATTGGGCATTGATTTTATGTAGTGTAAGCCTACCTCAGCTGGGGGGCATGGTCATATCATCGATGTCTCTTATTACTTCACAAAATGGGTTGAGGCTATGCCTAATTTTCTTAATGATGGTCGCACCGCAACTCTTTTCATCTTCAACCACATCATCACTTGATTTAGTGTTCCACAAGTCATTGTCACTGATCATGGTTCACACTTTCAAAGCTAGATGATGAGTGAGTTACATGCCAAGTTGGGTTTTCTCCATGAGAACTCATCCCCTTACTATACTCAAGAAAAAAGACAAGTTGAAGCTATCAACAAGGTCCTTAAAACCATGATTCAATGCATGGTGGGGGAAAACAAAACATCTTGGTATCTACCACTTTTCTCCACTCTCTGGGATTACCATACCTCAGTGAGGCCTCCTCCCTAGGTATATCTCATATAATCATTAACGTAGAATCTCAACTCGTGGTCTGTCAACTTAATCGGGTCTACGCCATTCACAATCCTATCCTATTGCAGCTCCACCTACGAGTTCATTGTCTTGAAAGAATGTTTGAATTTATAGAATACAGACACATACCAAGACGACTCAACACAACTTCAGATTCGCTAGAAAATTATATTATGGATCGGTATCTCGTGCATAGATGAATTTTTTATAAAGAAAATAAATCATAGAAAACACATCACATGTAAAATAAATGCATCACACAAAGATTATTTGCAAACATCATTGGCCCCACAAAAACTCAAATATGTGTTTATATATACTACGTAATAGAAAAGTGTTTGGTTACATCAAAAAAATGTACATAGAAGGGCAACATTTTGGGCCCTCATGCCCATGGCATCATCATACAGACTACATAAAACATCAGGAGGATCCTAATCCTCCTGCACCACATTGTTCTCTGAGCAGAACACAACTGCATGGGCCACTAATCTAAGCAGGTAGTTCAGACTCTCAGGAACTCCCATTTTATGTCTCTGTAAATGCAGGGGTACATCTCGCCTACTAAGAGGAGGGACACCCATCATAAGACCACGAAGGTTTTTATCAACTTCCTAGAGAACCCCCCCTGCTACCTCATGATCTATAGCTATCTGTGCTTCTCTGCGATGCCCTAGTGTTGGCATCTCTATCAGACGTGTTGCATCTCTATCTACATGGTTAAACAATACATCTGTTAAAAAATCGTCTACGTACAAATAAAATTAATATAAACTTTAAAATAAAAAGAACACTGGACAAGGTATTTGGTTTCATACATGACACATACCAGTCTATCCCATATGGAAGTACCAGGTCCAGGCTACCCTGTTAATATACTCCGATGTATGGAAAGTCCTCAATGACAATCAATTGACGTCTTAACCAAGAAAAGAAGTTAGATGTGAATTTAAATTCCCAGTCAGTTCCCAAAATTGGTTACAAACTTGTCCAACGTTCCATGTGTGGTTCACCCACCGATAACACCATCAGCATGATCTATGGTTGCATTTGTGGGATTCTCTCTAAGAAGAATGAAACCAAAAAGTTACCATATCCAAATTGTTTATGTTTCCCCGTCCTGCATTTTGAAATTTGATCCTTCACATTGTGAAGGAAAGTTGTGCTCTAGTTGAACAACCTTCGATCCATGCATTATAGAGAATAAGCCATTTAGGATCTTGAAGCCAAATGTGCACTAGCGCTACCTACCAAATTGGTGATGGAAAAAAAAATGGATCGAAGAGGCAAATCTCTAACCTCTTTGATTATGATTTGACCTCCAACCAATCTCTATCCCAGAATACAATGATTTGCCACATACTCTTCGACAGACACTAGAACTTCCTGTTGTCCAAATAAGATGATAGGGGACCCTCTCTTTGAGAGGCTAGTCAAAAAATATACGTCCTCTAGCCCGATGTTGAGCATTTGCGGCCCAATCTAGAATGCTTATTCAGAATTATTCCACAACCCAATCATATACTCAAGTAAAAGGACTTCCTTTTTCATCTTTTGCAGTTTAAAATACTTGAGGAGGCTACAATTCCTCAAAGAGGCCCTCGTTGGGGGGTTTTGTAATGAGGCTATGTCATCGAGCTCGTGCTCATGCTCCTTCCACTCAATCATGGATTTTATCAATACAAACTACAAGCACAATAAATTAACTGCCATTAATCATCTCATTATAGTATTTTTTGGGGTAATTTTAGATTAAAAATCAATTCATTTTTTCATTATGCACCAACGCTCCCCTAAATGCATACACAAAGCATTAGATCTCCCTTGGAGTGCATACTAGGGCACCAAAAACACTATCGATGCTCCTCTCAGCCCTTTGAGGGAGCACCGATCTTTTTCAACACCTAGGTCTCTCTAGGGCATAAAAAATGAAACAACAAACTACCTAAAATGAATTTTTAAAACCATATAAAATGATTGGAAGGAGTTAAATACTAACTTGATCTAGACGAAAGTAGAAATAGTTGATCGTAGTTCCAATGCCAACGACTTCAAAATCACTCTCCAAAGTCAAATTTACCACTGCTAGAATATTTTGGCACAAATGAAATGGTAAATACATTTTTTAACCCTATTTCATTGATATAGACTTCATGTTTTGCTAACCTATATGTTGCATCCATTTTGTCACCTAAATGAGAAAAATAAAGATGCTTACAAGCCCAGTTGGGTTATCTAGGCAAGACAATAGTGAATGCAAGAGTTAGAAACATCAAGCATAAGAAATAAACAAAAGACTAAGTGAAGAACAATAAAAGAAACTAAACTAGAGTTCATAAGGACATTAAAACAAAAAATAAACAACATTCATGCCACCGATGGATAGGATTTTATTAGTGGAAAAACACCAAAGAGAAAGGGAGATTTATGGGTCCCCTCTTCCTCCAAGGGGGGGCTCTTGAACCCCCAAATATTGAGCTCTTCTTACAACTAGAAAACTTGAAGGAAATGGTGAAGAAATCCAAAGCTCATTCACTCAAGAGGTGATGTGAATAACTCAAATGAAATGATGCATGTATGCTCTTGACAAGGAAAGAGGATCCTCTAAGAGAATATAGGTAGCATAACAATACAAATGAATTCCTTGAAAATATAGTGCACCCATGGCCTCTTTTTATAGAAAAGCTTTGAGGCATTATTCAACCAATCTTTAGTGTGAAGAAGGGGATCTTTAGGGCACCCTTAGGTCTTTGACCAGACACCCAATCAGATTCTGTTGAGATTTGGGTATCAAATCGACTTGGAATCTGAACCAGAAGTGGGTGGAAGGCCAACCAAAATCATAAATGCACCTTTCTGAGGAGTGCATAGTTTTTTGCGTTCAGAGTCACACATCATAAGCATGTGCACTTTTCCTACATTTCTGACTGGTGCATGTGTGCGCGCTTCCTATGTATTCTTAGTGCATGCTGATTTTATAATTGGTTTTATAGTTTTGAGCCTTTTGGAAAAACATTTTTTGGGCCATGGATGAACTAATAGGTGCTTAGAGATGCTAGATTCCTATGACCATTTGTGGAAAAAAATTCAGTGATAAAATATGTCCCCTAATGTATGAGGTTAGGAGCATAAATATAGCTTAAATACATCAATGTTTCTTCTACTGAGAGTACCATTGTAAGAAAGAGTGTTAAGGGGAGTTGCAAGAGAGACCCATTGGAGGGAGAGGGGAACCTGTAGGACCCAAACCTTTCACAAGGTGTAAAAAATAAAACTGTGTACAATTGAGGCGTGCATGCCCCATGCTCGTGTCATGTAACTCAAAAATGTGTAATACAGTAACTGAAGTTGTGTGTTGGTGTAGATGACTACAACACCCTCGGGGGCATGTTGATAATAAAAGAGGAAAATTCAGATGGTGAATAAACTTTGAAAAGAGGTGATGACACCTATAAGAAGTGTCAAGGATTCACAGGCATTGATGGCCTAACAATTTTCAGAGGTCTTCAGCAAATATAAAAAAAACTGCAATAGTTGCAAAGTAAGACCCATCGCAACATGAGAAAGTGTTGAAGTCAAATTTCATTGGGGTCAATGACAGCAGAGAGTAGTGATGATTCTCTTTGTGCTGCCTGAGACTCCTCATTGTAAAGGTAAGGAGATTCAATATATTGTCACCCATTTGGAAACTGTGCTGGTGTCGACAGAAAAAAAGACATGACTTCGAGAAGCGGAGGGATTCATGAAATCCACTAGATAAAATCAGAAATTGATCAGTAACCTGTACGAATTCCAGAGGTGGTGAGACTCAATACTTCCCTTGGTTGGGGAGATATGTAAAGTGGTAGCAACCATGAAACTGAATCTAGCGTTAAGGGGATGAATAGACTAGGGTAAATTGTGCTAGTGGCATGACAAAATTGAGAAACACAAATATCAAAAGGTGTATGGACTGTAAGATACTTGGGATTTTATGGATAATGTCATTGATGATAGGAAGTGAAAAATCCCCCAACCAAGGGAGACAAGGGTTTCTTTGACGGAAAAGGAAGGTCACTAAAGCCGACAATAGAAAGCTATGTAAATGTTGGAAACAAAAGGATTTTTACAATTACCAAATGAATAAAGAATAATTTGGGATGAGTATACAAATACAAAAATAGGTGCTCCAATGAAAAATGGTTGGGCCTGTTAGGGTGCAAGTTGTGTGGAGAACTAGTGGAGGGTGGGGGCCCCATGGGTAGGTTTCTATATGAGGTAAATGAATGGAGGGAAATTTCCAAGTGGGAAAACTGAGTGTGGATGAAATGGATGGTTAATGATACTGCAGAGGCATAGTCAAAATATAACCTTGAAGAGATAACCTGGGAGTCCATTGGGAAATATAGAAAAATGAAGAGAATGAGTATGTGGTTGATTCTTGGAAATGCATAAGACTATATAGACTCCCATCCCTAGGGGGTGAAAGCATCATGAGTTTCAAAGTGCCAAGGGATACTATGAATGGGACAACTCATGTGGGGGAGTGTGCTACCAAGTGACAATACCAAAATGCAGTGGAGGTGATAGTATTGTAGAGTTGGATATGAGAATCCTATAGGAAAATGTCGGAGGGTGTGACTGGAGATGCAAATAAGATTCAGAGGGAATGATTACATGCCAGTGTTGATCATATCACTGAAGGTGCCATGCTGGTGTGTGATGACTAAGTACCTGCACACATGAAAACCAAATACCTGACGTGAAAAATATCTGAAAATAAAGGATGTATAACAATTATATGATAATTTTGAACATGAGTAGGCGTACCTGAGTGTGTCATGGAAAGATGCTCTGTCCGGGAAAAGTGAAAAAGATAACCCAAGGAAAATATCTGTGTAAGTGGCCGAATATGGTTTAGAAAATGGAGTTTATGGGCTCCTGTACCAAAAAATGAAAGTGGGGAAAAGGGCTTCGATATGGATGGTGGGCCCATAATGTCGTCCCAGTTTCATTGACACTATGGGTGATCGAGCAGTAGTTTGGTGGGAGGACATGGACCTCTCCTTTGCTCAAGTACTAATGAAGAAATATAATGAATTACATTCACGGGAGCATCGATATGGAGTGCAGGACAAAGCTCAGGAAGATATGTGTGGCATTTTGCGGCTAATGTGTGGCAGACATATGGGATAAATGGGCAATGATGAGTGTAATTCCCATATTCAATATAGATGGCACAGGCGAAATTGGTTTGTATGTTTTTTTTGTGTGTGGCCGATGACTCCATAGTAGCGTGGGACATACTTGGTGGAGTGGCAAGAAAAAGGGATGCTTGAGGAAGCTGGATAAAACTGCGTAGTGCAGGAAGAGAAGGAAATTTGTGAGTGGGGTGTCCTTTTATTTCACATAAGGCTGAAGGGAGTTGAACTAGGGGAGGTACTAGAGATATGGGATCTTTCTTCTTCCGTCTGCCCCCAACCATAGCAGTGGTGCTGGAGATTAGGGATGAGGGTGGTGTGGTTGGAATACGTAGTGGAATCTGTATCAGGATTCCTTTGGTTTGAGGAGGGAGATATGGTTGAGGGACCATCGCAGGTAGATGTAGATACCATACTGGGATTTCCAGCACCATTTTAGGAAGGGTAAGCATTGCATCTACCTAGAAAGCTTGTACGCTCAGTGGGGGGTAGAAGAAAGGGAATTTGAGTAATGGCCTAGGGGACTGTCACCCAAATTGAGATTTTCCCCTGGAGGGGGGAAGATTCGTGAGAAGTGGTGCAGTGTCACTCTCAGGGAACTCCTAAGGTAGTATTTCTTCAACTAGTGGAACTTTGATATAAAGAGGGGATGCAATAATAGGAGTCTTGTCTCCGATGTATGTTCCTTTAGAGGAAACTACACACACTTGTGCTGAAAAAGATGGGTTTAGGAATGGTGGCACTCCATGATAAGTGACCAACATGGATGGGTATTGGAAAAATCTAGGGCCAATGTTGACAATTAGAAAATCATCCGAGCTAACATGGATAAAGGGGAGGATGTTATCGATGTTGGTGAAATGGTTGGGCTCATAATGTGTAAGTTGGTCAATGGTGACGATCTTCCCATTATGGGGGAACATCATCGTACAAAACATAAAAGAGGTGACCGCCTTCATAGCACACATGTAGTTGAGTCCGAACAAGATATTGTAATAAATTTGGGCATCGATAACTTCAATGTCAATGAGGATGGTTTCCCCCCCAAGTTCTATGGGGACATTTTGTCAAATCCTTGTGAAAGATGTTGGTCGACCATCGTAAGATCGAAGGGTGATGGTAGAGGGTACTAGCTCAGGGGAGCCAATTTTTTTCCATACGTGTTTAGACATGATGTAGGTGGATTCACCTTGGGAAGAAGTTTAACCCCCGCTTTTGTGTAAAGGAGAGTGAGTGGATGGTTGACCTTGGGAAGTGGACCCAAGTAAAGTGGAACCAAGAAAATCTTATCCTAAGACAGCAACACTCACAAGGGTGTGAGAAGGTGGAGTCGATGAGCTGGCAAGACTAGGAATGCCCCCTAGAATAGGAGGGAGATTTAGAAAGCATCTAGAATGATAGGGATTCTGTGGGTCCTCTATGATGTCCGAGTAGCTAAGTGGATGTGTGTAAATGGTGATGAGAGCAATAAATGAACAAGAGCCTTTGCTGTAATATTTGGACCTTCATAATATATTTAACAATCACATGTAATCACAAGGGAATCATACATAAAGCAATTGATACAAAAACATATATGTGGATAGGTAGATTTTTTCCGCATGGGAGAACAAAGAAAACAAATTCTCATGTCCTAAAAGACATAATTTCCTTCCTCTCAAATAGCATTATACCTTCCAATAGCACTCGACAGTGGGGTCTGAAGCCACCGAAAGAGGAACTAGTGAAGGATGAAGTAATCAGTTATAATGAGGGGTAGAGGGTGCATATCCCAAAAGAGTTAGCGATATTTCCCAATAGCCACACAAAATCTGATCAAGGTGCAATTGCAGCCCATAATTTCCACCTGGGTAGATGTCCTAAATTTTGGTCACTAGGTACCTTAGTCAAAATGCAACATTTAGATTTTCGGCCTCAGAAATGGGTCACGGGCTAGATCCCATCCAAGAGGTGGGTGCCCCAAGGGGGGACGCATAGAACAACTAGATCTCAGCCTTCGACCCTTCATGGGTATCACCCTGCCTTATGGTGTAGGAACACTTGACTTGGAGGATCTAAAAGTTCCCTATTTGTCAACTTCTACTGTTTGAAGATGTGAGAACCAAATAATGGGGAGTTATTTGGATGCCTATCCCCAAAATCCTACCTAGACTAAAAAATTTCTTTTTCCACCTCCTTTGGAGGAAAACTTAATGAGTTTTTAGAAGGATTTTAGATGTGGTTGTTTGAGAGATTAGGGGTGTGAACCAATCTCATTGAAATTAAGAGGGAGTGGATAGTCTCATCAATAAAAGGGTGGGGTATTTTAGAATCCCTTTGGAGGAAACTTACTTCAACCTCCATGATTTCTAGATGAAACTATGCGAGTGATTTAGTGACTTTGTGTGTGAACAAGTGAAAGTGTGCCAATTTTTTAATAATTTAGGTGTCACCTTATTGCATGTGGACTTCTTGTGCTCCTTATAAGTCTTTATTACCTAAGTTACTATATGTCATTGGTACAAACTTGTGGAATTTTAAAGTCCCTAGAGAACTAGCATGTGGACATGTGGGTCCTTACCAATCCTTTAACTCCCTAGTGTGATTTAATATAAGAAAGCTTCAAAACTATCATAGATTGTGCACATGTGGGCATGTATGGGCTTGTTACAAAACCTTTAAAATTCCCTAGTGGTTTAATCTAAGAAAGTAAATTTCAACACTATCCTATATTTGTAGCATGTGGGCATGTATGGTCCCTTACAATCTTAAGATGTGTTTGAAAAATAAACTAAGAGGAGTCCCGAGGGGGATGTTTTTCTCTCCTAAACATTTTGTCTTTTAAGGGAGATGGAATTTTCCCTCAATCATTATTCTAATTCTCAAGATCGCTCTATGGTGCGAGAGACGAGCATACTCAATGATTGATATCCAATTTATAGTCCCAATGCAAGTTTTATATGGGATATAGAATGATTCCAACTTAACTTTAATCAAATAAAGCCATCCATGTGGAAAAATGAAAGCAAAAAGAGGAAAAATAATGATTTTAACCCCCTAAGTGCCTATGTTTTGAATAATCCCTTCATATGGAGAGGGAATCTAGGTGTGGTTCATATTACAATTTGCATGGAATAAAGCTTAAGAAGGCTATGGGCCTTCACTAGATCACAAAAACCCTTACAATATTTGATGTTTTGGAGAAATGCACGGGTCGCAAAGTAGACAAAGGTGCATGTGGCACCAATGTGCAAATTAAAAATGACCTGTTGGCCCAGGTGTGAAGAATGCACTGAGAAATACAATGGGTTTGGTGCACATGCATTAAAGACGTGCCTATGGGTCAAAAAACCCGTGCACTTTCTGTTACATGGCCATGAAGAAAATTTTGCATGAAATTCTCTCAGCTCAGCTTCGAATTTGGCTTTCTGCAGGAAGGCATGGACCGGTTAAGGTTCTTACAAGTTAAATAAACAAAAGGAAGAGCTAAAATAACCCAAATGGGGGAGGAAATTGATACCTTTCCCCAGTGGAGTCGCCAATCTATTGCATCCCTTTTGTCACCTAAATGAGAAAAATAAATATGCTTACAAGCCAAGTTGGGTTAGATAGGAAAGACAACAGTGAATGAAAGAGTTAGAAACATCAAGCATAAGAAATAAAAAAAAAAATACTAAGCTAAGAACAATAAAAGAAACTAAACTAGAGTGCATAAGGACATTATAACAAAAAATAAACAACATTCATGCCACCAATGGATAGGATTGTATTAGTGGAAAAACACCAAAGAGAAAGGGAGACTTATGGGTCCCCTCTTCCTCCAAGGGAGGGCTCTTGAACCTCCAAATATTGAGCTCTTCTTACAACTAGCAAACTTGAAGGAAATTGTGAAGAAATCCAAAGGTCATTCACTCAAGACGTGATGTGAATAGCTCAAATGAAATGATGCTTGTATGTTCTTGACAAGGAAAGAGGATCCTCCAAGAGAATATAGGAAGCATAAAAATACAAATGAATTCCTTGAAAATATAGTGCACCCATGGACTCTTTTTATAGAAAATATTTGAGGCATTATTCAGCCAGTCTTTAGTGTGAACAAGGGGCTCTTTAGGGCACCCTTAGGTATTTGACCAACCCCCCACTCAGATTCTGTTGATATTTGGGTGTCAAAACATCTTGGCAGATGAACCAGAAGTGGGTGGAAGGCCGACCAAAATCATAAATGCATCGTTCTGAGGAGTGCACAAATTTTTGCGTCCATAGTCGTGCATCGTGCGCATGTGCTCTTTTCTTGCGTTTCTGACTAGCGCATGTGTGCACGCTTCTTGTGTATTCTTAGTGCGTGCTGATTTTAAAACTGGTTGTATAGTTTTGAGCCTTTTGGAAATACATTTTTTGGGCCATGGATGAACTAATAGGTGCTTGGAGATGCTGGATTTTTGTGACCATTTGCAGATGAAATTTTAGTGATAACACTATAGTATATTTTTGGTTTTAAAATCATTTTGGAGATGTCATTAATACCTTCGAATGAAAATTTGTCATCATTCCCAGGTTTCAAAGAAGTGTTGTTCCATTTAACCTTGTCACACTGACGAGCATGGTCTCAGTTCCTTCTCACACTCGAAAAAACATGAGAACACAATGGAGTATACTTTTACCTCTCTTTCAGACTCGCAAGGATACACAAAAAAGGAACCCCTTGGAGTCATCTTTAAGTTATTTTTAGACTCTATAAACATGAAAAAATACTGAGTTTCCCTTCTCTGGACTCGTTAAAAAATTACACATTGAAGGGCCCATATGGGACCGAACCCTTACTTCTTCTGGTTCGTTAGACAAAAGAAGAGGAACTTACCAAAGGTGATTTATATCAAGCATGTGTTAGCCTCCTAAATCTTGTAAAAATAAAAAGAGGTACTTGCCTATCTTAATGGGGGGGAAATTTGAAGGAGGCAAACCAAGCCGTTTTTGGTAACATCACAGGTCACTCTTGCAGTCACCCTTGAACACGACACATTTTCTTTACATTTTAATCAGTTGAACCTATGCACTAATCCAATCCTTCGAGTTTCTTTAATCCTTTGGATCACCTGATGAAAGTCACAGTATCCACTGCATCATGTTTTGTTCCATGTCGTGTTTCTACCATTTGTGCCCCAGTGTTCAAGGGAAGTATTCGCTTCGAAGGTCAACCATAAAAAATTTCCATTTTCAATACCCGTGTCAGTCCATACTCATTTTATTCACCATATTACATCTCTATGTTAGTTTCATTTCATTGATGGGGGATACATCAAGGCCCTCCTTCGATGAGCCTTTTCTTGTCGACTTCAACACATCATCCAGGAATTAGACTTAGAAACCAGTTAGTACTTTAGGACCTGCATGCCTCAATGGTAGGCCTCCTCGCTTCCAACAACGAATTTAAATCATTGACCTCTGATCGGATGGTTCCAAGAATGTTTGAATTCAACTCATCTATTCACATTCGTTGGATTGTACTAGGGTACCTTGGTAGTCATTCACATCATTGGTGATTTCCCTCGCACTTGTTAACAGTTTACCTCATTGACCGATAATGAAGTGGTCTCTACCATGTTCAACATCAAAACATATATTCACATGCTTAGATTCGTACCACGTCGGGATCGGTAAGAAGACCCTGGGTTGAGTGTTTACTCTGATATCTACTTTACCCAGGTTGAGAAAGGAGACCATTTGAGAATATTGATATATATACTATCACATAGATCCACTTTGTATTGTTCCATGGCTATGTTTTGTAATATCATAGATCCAATGTGTAATTCTCATGGCTACGATCTTCTCATGTCATGGAAGCATAGATCCACATTGTATCTTTTATGGCTACACCTTTCTATCAATATGATTATGGATCCGCAGTGTATTTTATGGCAGCCATACCTTAAAAAATATTTTATCACTCAAGCATAGGTATGCTTCCCTTGGGTTTGAAACATGTCATAAAATTTGTATGATGGTTGTTTACAACTTCTATTAGGTTCTCCGACTCCATACCCTTGCTTTGAAAAGTCTACAAAGTACTTCAGTCATCATTTTTCATTTTCCGACCTCGCACTTTGGGGGGAAATTTGTTACACACCAAAATTACTCACTTTGATGATGTCTCATTGTCATTGTCACAAGTGTCACAAGTGTTGGAATTTTGTCACAAGTATCACAAGTGTCATAGAAATCATACTTTCATCTCGCCTGTGTTGCATTGTGGATGACATCATAAAAAAACTTGAGATATCCTCTAATACTGGTTAAAAGAAGGAAATTTATTGTTTGGCGAAGAGTACAAACTTTTACCTTGCGGAATTACCATCATAAAATTGTTTTTGGAGATCATCGCTCCCCTTCCCACTTCCAAGGAGCACTAGCACTCATTTCCCTCTTAGTAGGGAGCACTGCAACTCTCTGTGGCCAACTTTGAGGGGTCGTTGATCTGTTTAGCAAATCTTGGGGACAAATACCCCTTATCTCTAAAGACAACTGAGAAATATCCAAGAAAGTTTGGCTCAAATCCAAGTTTAAGGATGGATCTAAGGGGAGTCCGAAAATGTATGGCGTAATATCCTCAAATTATCCCAATAATATCTAAGGTGGTTAAGCCTCTCAAAGCCTATAAAAGGAGGCATTCTCATGGTGAAAAGGAGGAGAATAATTAGTGAAAAGTATTGTCATTTTGATTATGGATTGTTCGAGTAAGGGGTTGGACAAGGAGATCTTGGTGAGGATGCTACATATACATCTACACTTTGTAAGAACCTTATTTTGTTCCCATTAGTACATTTTCTTGGCTTGTTTCCCTCAAGATTGTGTACATTTGTATGAGCTTGTCTTTTGGATAAATCTAGCTTTAAACTTGTTGGAAATACTAAAACAACTGAGAGGGGGGGGGGGTGAATCAGTTGTTTATGAGCTTAAACAATTTTATACCTTTTAAATATTATTAATCTTCCTTTCAGTGATCATCAACAACACACAACATATGGACAGTAAAAGTAAAGACCATCAGTCACACATAAAGTACACACAGAGACAGATTTTCACGAGGAAACCCATAAAGGGAGAAAACCTCTTCTTCTTCGAAATGATAGGCAGTCTTTTTCAGTTCTGTACATCATTTACAATTGAGAACCAACTCAATGTGAGGCTGCTACCTCTGTTTTACAAGCTGCAACTTGTTTGAGAGTACCAACTCTATGGTTTCTCTAGCACCCACTAGAAGGAAGCACCAACTCCCTGAGTATTCCAGCACCAACTGGATGGAAGCACCAACTTCCTGAATGTTCCAGCACCAACTGGATGGAAGCACCAACTTCCAGTTACACAGGCTCCAACCTGTATAACAGAGAACACTTGTTCTCCCTAGCACCACCCTGCCACCCTTGTTTCTCTGGCTGCAACCAGATGAAAGCAACAAATTCCTATGTTCAAGCTCCCACTTGAATCTCTGAGGACAACAGTCCTCCCGAGCACCTCCCAACCACCCTTGAATATCTAAATAATGAGAACACAGACAATTTCTAGATAAATCAATTCTTACCTTCCTTTCTCTGTTCTGTAAGTCTGATCTGTTCTGCTATTCTACTCTTCGTTTTCTATTGCTCTGCTATTATGTTCTGCATTCCATTTCACTCTGCACATATGCTTCCTTTCCTACCATGCATCCTCTTCTCTATGCTTCCTAACTGTTTCACTCCTTTCCTCATCAGAACAACTAACCTTCCACAATCTGTCTCATCTTCTTTTATGCATACCTCCCCGACGGTTCGACTTCACCTTCCCTCAGCCGAAACAAGAACACCTGTCCTAGCAATTGAAATGCTAACCGATTCATCATCAAGAGTCCATTTTGCTAACAGAATCCAAACTCAGTAGTTAACTGTGAGAGAGAACAACAACCCTCCTATCAATACTTGATCCAATGGTTTAGATCCAATCGGGATTTCCCACCTCGCGAATTCGGCACTCTTGGCGATCAGAGTTTTTGTCACTTACAATTCCCGATTCTCGACATTCAGTAAAGAAGTTGAATCAATGGTCCAGATCACTTCTTGATCTGACGGTTGTTGTTACATCGTGATTTTGCATATCACGATATCGACATTATGTTCTTTGCCTTTCAAAGCCCCGATTCGTGAAACTCCACGAAGAAGTCAGATTAATGGTCCAGATCACTTCTTTATTCAACGACTGTGATTAAATCACAAAATCGCATATCGCGATTTCAGAGTTCTTGATGTCAAGAGATTTTGGCATTTCAAAGTCCCGATCTCCGATTGTCGATACACCCTTTTCTCCATGCGCTGGCCCTCCTGGCTCAGCTCCTGAACAATGTGACCAGTCCTCATGACTGCAACCTTACCCCCTTTCGTGGCTACTCCTATCGGAGTTTCGACGCTTGCGCTGTCAAAAGGCGCATGTCTTTAGGATTCCCGATCCTCCGATTCCTGATATCTCGATGCGCGTCCTGTTCGCCTAGCCCCGTCTGGCTACGCTCTGGTCCACATGACCATCATACCATATGACCACATCCATACCTCTTGTCATGGTTTTTGGGTTCATAGATTTGCAATGCAAAGTTTTCACAACCACGGAATCCCCAATATGCCAATCCCCGATGCGCCAGTCCTCCGATGGTTCCCGGTCTCTTCATCTGTTGTGATGATAGTTGTTCCCCACTGATCGGGGTTTCGCGGTTCGTGACTTCAAAGTTCACGAACTCCTTGCTCCTAGGATATCTGATATCCCAATGCCGACTATTCCCAGGTTGCTGACACTTGTCCACCACTAGTTCCACCTATGGCCCATACGACTCTCCTATCGGGATATCGCGTATCACGATTTCGCGATATTTGATGCCATTGTTCACGTGACTCGTTAAACTCTGATTCTCGATTCTCCGATGAAGAAAATCAATGGTCCATATATCATTCTTTCTCCCAAGGCTTATCTCCCTCACATCTTCTGTAGATCTGATGGTTGTCGGCCTTTCGGAAGATTTGAATGGGATCCAATGGTCACTGACTCTTCTCCTCCCGATTATTGTTGTGATGCTATTCATTGTTGTTGTACTCAAACCATCACTGCAACCACAACTATGCTTGCCATCAATGACAAGTATACATTGATTCACTATCTGCTAACTGAATTTGCCAACAATCTCCCCCTTTGGCATTGATGGAAACACTTGCATTTAGACTCAACTCTCCTCTGCATTCGACCATTCAGACTCTCCTCTGCATTCGACCATTCAGACTCTCCTCTGCATTCGGTCATTTAGGCTCGACTCTGTTCCTGAAACATTTCGAACTCGACTCCTTTCATTCAGACTCAACTCTCCTCTTCATTCAGCCATTCAGACTCTCCTCTGCATTCAGTCATTCAGGCTCGACTCTGTTCCCGAAACATTTCGAACTCGACTCCTTTCATTCAGACTCAACTCTCCTCTGCATTCGGCCATTCAGACTCTCCTCTGCATTCGGTAATTCAGGCTCGACTCTGTTCCCAAAACATTTCAAACTCGACTCCTTTCTCCCCCTTTGACATCAATGTCAAAGAAGAAACATTCTTCCACTGATCTTGTTGCAGAACATACTCCCCCTGTCATCTATAAACATCTAGAAAAGACACTGGATATTCAATAAATACTCCCCCTGACTAGGTGAACATTTTAAACACCAGAAATCATAACCCCCAACTTTTGACGAAGATATCCAAAAGGGGTCGCTGCTAATGGTTTGGTAAAAATATCAACAATCTGTTATGTAGACGGTATATAATTCAGTTGAACAATTCTGTTTGTAACTTGTTCTCGGAGAAAATGATACTTGATTGGAATATGCTTAGTCTTGGAATGAAGAACAAGATTCTTGGAGACACTAATGGCACTTGTGTTATCACAATGAATTGGAATAGGATCAGTGTAAGTTACCTTCAAATATGCAAGAGTTTGTATCATCCATAAGATTTGTGTTCAGCAAGTAGCAGCAGCAATGTATTCTGCCTCTGTAGTGGATAATGAATTTGGATCCTTTCTTTTTACTAACCCATGCAACTAATGAGTCACCCAGAAAAAATGCTCCTCCACTGGTGCTCTTTCTCTCATCAACACAGTTAGCCCAGTCTGCATCTGAATAGGCAGTTAACTGGAAATTCTGATTTCGAGGATACCACAGTCCATATGTCATTGTTCCCTTCAGATATTTGAATATTCTTTTAACAGATACCAAGTGAGTTTGTTTAGGAGCAGACTGAAAACGACCTACCATTCCAACAGCTTGCATTATATCAGGATGAGATGTTGTGATGTACAAAAGACTGCCTATCATTGAACGATATGTCCTTTGATCAACATCAGGTGAGACATCATCTTTACTTAGCTTGCAACCAACCACCATAGGTGTGCTGACTGTAGAGGAATCTTCCATCTGAAATTTCTTCAATATCTCTTCCAAATATTTTTCTTGAGAGATAAAAATTCTTGCAGAGCTTTGTTTTACTTGTAAGCCAAGAAAATATGACAGTTCTCCTATCATGGACATTTCAAATTCTGTTTGCATAGAGTTAGCAAACCACTAAACAAATGATTCATTAGTACAGCCAAAGACAATATCATCTACATAAACCAAAACAACTAGTAAATTATCACCTTCAGATTTAATGTAAAGGTTACTGTCAACAATACCTTTCTTGAACCCTTTTTCTTGTAGAAATTTGTCCA
>ML779865.1:434644-450035 GCA_009831015.1 Picea engelmannii
AAACTCTAACTTATCATCCTTGTTGGCTAGCACAACAGGCTTTGTATATCCAGTCTCTACTACATCCCAAACATCAGCACCCAAGGCCATTAAATATGTTCTCATTCTAATCTTCCAAAAGGCAAAATTTGTTCCATCAAACAAAGGGGGCTTAGAGGCTGAATTCCCTTCATGACTTGTCATGTTTAAGCTTACAGATCTACCTTTAAATAAAAGGAACCGGCTCTGATACAAATTGTTGGAAATACTAAAACAACTGAGAGGGGGGGGGTGAATCAGTTGTTTATGAGCTTAAACAATTTTATACCTTTTAAATATTATTAATCTTCCTTTAAGTGATCATCAACAACACACAGCATATGGACAGTAAAAGTAAAGACCATCAGTCACACATAAAGTACACACAGAGACAGATTTTCATGAGGAAACCCATAAAGGGAGAAAACCTCTTCTTCTTCGAAATGATAGGCAGTTTTTTTCAGTTCTATACATCATTTACAATTGAGCACCAACTCAATGTGAGGCTGCTACCTCTGTTTTACAAGCTGCAACTTGTTTGAGAGCACCAACTCTCTGGTTTCTCTAGCACCCACTAGAAGGAAGCACCAACTCCCTGAGTATTCCAGCACCAACTGGATGGAAGAACCAACTTCCTAAATGTTCTAGCACCAACTGGATGGAAGCACCAACTTCCAGTTACACAGGCTCCAACCTGTATAACAGAGAACACTTATTCTCCCTAGCACCACCCTGCCACCCTTGTTTCTCTGGCTGCAACCAGATGGAAGCAACAACTTCTTGTGTTCAAGCTCCCACTTGAATCTTTGAGGACAGTAGTCCTCCCGATCACCTCCCAACCACCCTTGAATATCTAAATAATCAGTACACAAACAATTTCCAGATAAATCAATTCTTACCTTCCTTTCTCTGTTCTGTAAGTCTGATTTGTTCTGCTATTCTGCTCTTCATTTTCTCTTGCTCTGCTATTCTTCTCTGCGTTCCATTTCACTCTGCACATTTGCTTCCTTTCCTACCACACATCCTCTTCTCTACGCTTTCTAACTGTTTCACTCCTTTCCTCATCAGAACAACTAACCTTCCACAATCTGTCTCATCTTCTTTTATGCATACCTCCCCGACGGTTTGACTTCACCTTCCCTCAGCCGAAACAAGAACACTTGTCCTAGCAACTGAAATGCTAACCAATTTGTCATCATGAGTCCGTTTTGCTAAAAGAATCCAAACTCAGTAGTTAACTGTGAGAGAGAACAGTAACCCTCCGATCAATACTTGATCCAATGGTTCAGATCTAATCAGGATTTCCCACCTTGCGATTTTGGCACTCTTGGCGATCATATTTTTTGTCACTTACAATTCCCGATTCTCAACATTCAATAAAGAAGTAGAATCAATGGTCTAGATCACTTCTTGATCTGACGGTTGTTGTTACATAGCGATTTCACATATCACGATATCGACATTATGTTCTTTGCCTTTCAAAGCCCCGATTTGCGAAACTCCACGAAGAAGTCAGATCAACGGTCCATATCACTTCTTTATTCAACGACTATGATTAAATCACGAAATCGCATATCGCAATTTCGGAGTATCGATATCGCATATCGATACACCCTTTTCTCCACGCGCTGGCCCTCCTGGCTCAGCTCTTGACCAATGTGACCAGTCCTCGTGATCGCAACCGTACCCCCTTTCATGGATACTCCTATCAGAGTTTCGGCACTTGCACTGTCAAAAGGCACATAGCTTTAGGATTCTCGATCCTCTAATTCCCGATATCCTGATGCACGTCCTATTCGCCTAGCCCTGTCTGGCTACGCTCTAGTCCACATGACCATCATACCATATGACCACATCCATACCTCTTGTCAGGGTTTCGGGGTTCGCATATTTTCAATGCAAAGTTTTCACAACCACGAAATCCTCGATATGCCGATCCCCGATGCGCCAGTCCTCCGATGGTTCCCGGTCTCTTCCTCTGTTGTGATGACAACTGTTCCCCATTGATTGGGGTTTCGCAGTTCGTGAATTCAAAGTGCACGAACTCCTTGCTCCCGGGATCTCCGATATCCCGATGTCGACTATTCCCAGGTTGCTGACACCTATCCACCACTAGTTCCACCTGTGGCCCATACGACTCTCCTATCGGTATATTGCGTATCGCGATTTCGCGATATCTTATGCCATTGTTCACGGGACTTGTGAAACTCTGATTCCCGATTCTCCGATGAAGAAAATCAATGGTCCAGATCTCATTCTTTCTCCCGAGGCTTATCTCCCTCGCAGCTTCTGCAAATCTGACGGTTGTCAGCCTTTCAGAAGATTTGAATGGGATCCAACGGTCACTGACTCTTCTCCTCCCGATTATTGTTGCGTTGCTATTCATTGTTGTTGTACTCAAACCATAACTGCAACCACAACTCTACTTGCCATCAATGACAAGTATACGCTGATTCGCTTTTTGTTAACTAAATTTGCCAACAAAACTAATCATGCTAGAATAGGAAGTATGCTTTGTCTCCATTGTTTATTGAATTGTAGGACTCGTTAAAGGACTTGGAGATCAATTTCAACTTGGACTGAGAGAGGAAAAACTTCGTAAAAAGGTACTCATACTTTCTTCCTCTTCTCTATTGAGTATCTTAGCTATGTTTAAGGGAAATTTAGTGGTCAAAGTTAGCTCTTTTCTGTCTTGGTCATAGGGGTTTAAGATCTAAGAGGGAATTCACTTGTCCACAGGGGAATTTTTCTACAACACTTCCTTCCAATATTCGTGTGTTCTTATTGTCATGCTATATGAAGCACTCTTCATGGACTATCTTCTTGTGTTCCAACAATCCTAGGATTTGTAGCCAAACCCACTGCAACTGCAGCATCTCATGGTGTGACAATGAGCAGCAATGTGTCCCACTTGATTACATCTGCAACACCTTAGGGTGTTATGAAACCTTCCATTATCTTTCCTTTCATAATGTCTGCAATCCAAAGCTTTGTGACCATATTCATTACATGAGTATCAGTGACCATGAAAATCATTTTCATACGTTTTCTTTGGTGTCCACCTTGAAGGTGTCTCTCTTCTAAATTTTATTTGAGGTGTAAAGATGGCTTCTTGATGTCTTCACTTCTTTGTTCTTTTGAAAGTTTCCTTACTTTGTGTAGATGGTTGACTTGCAACATTGCTTCCACCTTTTTATAATGAAGGACTCGCCTCATGCTTACTAGAAGTGCTAGCTTCAAGGTGAGAAGCTTGCTTGTTGTATCTAAGACCTGATTTATCATTTGGATATCTTTGCATATCTAGGATCCCATCCAAGACTATTGAGTTGTTCATGAACTTGATGTGAGTTTTTGAATTCTCTACTTTCTTTCTAAGAGAAACAACCTCAGCTTCCAGCTTATGGCATGACTCTTCCTTTTCATTTACTTGATTCTTCAATAGTTCCCCTATTCTTTTTCCTTCTTGAATTTTGGTCTTAAGATTGACATTATCTTCAAGACTTTTGATAAGATCATAGTCTACCTTCTTCTTTTCTTCTGCTTGATTAATTATTTCATTCTTTGGTATTTTGATCTCTTCTTCTTTTTCTTCTAATTGTGTCTTTTTTCTTTCTTCTTATTCTTTGAGATTTTTCTTTAGTTCCATGATATGCTTTGGGTACTTTTCTAGGACTTAATTAATTCATTTTTCAATATACTCAGAAGAAATTGAATAATGTCCTATTTCCATGATAACATCACCTAACTCAAATAAAAAAAAATCGTCAAACTTCAACAACTCTTCTTCTTCATCTACACAAACTTCTTCTATATATTTTTATTCATTTGTAAGAGAACGTCCAACTTCAATAGAAGTATTGTAATTAGAGGATTTTGGAGAGTATTTAGCTTCATTTTCCTTGATGGAATTGTCTTATTTTTATTGATATACCTTCTCTAGCTTCAACCATGTATCCTTGACGGAAGTACATTATTCCACGCTTTCTTTGACAAAACTTGAGAGCCCATTGAAAATGGTCTTGAGAGATAATGCATCATTTTTCTTTGCTTCCTTTTGTGCTGCAAAATTTGACTTATTGTTCAAGGGAACTGATCCATCAATAGATGCATTCCAAATAACTTTTCCTTTTTCCTTCAAAAACCCTTTCATTTCTATTCTCCACGACGAGTAATTCTCATCAAAGAGGGGAACTTCATATGCATTTTCATCCATTTTTGTGTCCATGTATCTCCTTCAATCTTGTAAGGCTTATAATGAAGGCATGCTCTGATACAAATTGTTGGACACGTCGACCACACTGAGGGGGGGGGTGAATTAGTGTAGGGGAATTTTCACAACTTCTTTACAAAACACCTATGTTAGAAATCACAACTTACTCAATATCCATTACTTTCATTTATAATTTAAACACATCTCAACAACAAACATCATCAATAAGCCATTACCATAAAGAACACAAGGAACCCAAGATATATGTATAAATTTCTTTTTTATTACAGGCTACAAATATTGGGGTTTATCAACATCAAATAAATAGAGAAACAACACTACAAGAGCACTGACTCTCAATGAAAGACTCAACCTACAAATCTTAGCACCAACTTAGAAGAGGAATCAATCCTCAACAAATACCAATTTGTCAACAGGTACGTGACCTATTTATATTATATCCCACATATATATGCAATCTACCTATACTGTAGCATGCATATGTATGCATCCTAACCCATTGTTATCATGTGTACACCTTTAGAAACTAGGGTTTTTGAAACTTCAACCTTCTATCACTTCAGATCCTCTCTACCTCTGTCACATCTACTTCTGATCTGTCACTGCACTCTTCCTTTCATTGTCCAATATGTACCATAACCAATCACAAACATATATATGCCATCCAATAACCTATGCATGCTCCTCAACCATACACCATCACATAATATGAATATTCCTCAATCAGAACATATCTAAACTACTTAACCAACCAACTACCATATTTAGACATCAATACAAAGATACGAAGAATGCCTCAAGCATTAGCCATACCATGAGAAAATCTAAGCATGAATACAACATATAACATCACATATCTTCTGTCGTAGATCTGAACCAGTAGACCAATATTCTGGGAACTTTCTTCAGACTTTAGGAACCCAACACCAACACTTGCTCAAGATTTTATGGATTTTACCTCATGTACGCACCCTATTATATTTACTACCTATGTATGTACATGCCCTTTTATATTGATATCCCTCATACATCTTAGAAACTAGGGTTTTCTAGTATTTATGAAACTTTGAAACTTTCATCGTCAATACCTCGGACTTACATAACTTCTGATGCATCCATGAGTACCTGCAATGAATCTTTCACCAAGAATAGATCTTCAATATTCTCAAGAGATTCACACACATAAGATATCCTTTCTCTCTTATTTATACTTCTCCAAGTATCTTCCTCTAGGGCTTATCATCTAACCAATTTCAACCAACTTCCTTCTTTTGGGGCTAACCCACTTCTAACCACTTTGTCCACTTCTAACCCACTTTTCTGCAAATAGTAAATTCTCCACTTATAGTTGAAAATAAGTTCTTTTTAATTTTTTTCTTGTTGCAAACACTTAATCCATGACTAACCACTTTGACTAGTCAACTTTATTCCAGGATATTCTAGAATAATTTGACTTCTTTGACCTTCTAGGGGATTCTAGACAACACATGAGGGTTCTCCAACTTCACATGGCCATAAATATCTAATCGTGAGGAGTTATGTGACATTCTACATATCACCAAAAATGGCATGAAAAACACTATCCCTCTAGAATACTCTCACTTAAAAATTCACTAAGATTCATTACATTATTCCACAATCAATCTTGGGTTCCTTAACCATGCATCTAAGTTGACTCAACCACTTACCCATTTGGACTTCACAAAGCCTATTCCCACGATGGATTTCACCATAAGAGGACCACTTTGGGGTTCATCCATTTGGTACTTCATATTATCCATGATAAGAAAACAATGACCAATCTTTACATCATCCCATATATACATCAATACATATGGAACATTAACCCATGACAACACATCATTGTGACACCTAATGCCATTATCCCTCAGACATCAATTACATCTGTGACCATATGATCCAACAATCAATACATCAATGATACAATGAAAATACTTAACATCAATGACAACATAATACAACAGTGGAGCCCAACCAAACTAATTCCATATGGTTCAAATCTCACAACCATTTCTAAAATACTTAAGTTTTTTTATATTTCCGGAAAACACAAAGACTTAGTTTGATAGAATTACCTCCTGTTCCTAATAATATCGATTTAAATTTTGATTTTGCTCAATTCTTGTGATTGCTGGTGGTATGGCTTCAATTTTTGGAAACCCTACTCTCTTTAAAACTAGTTCTGCAAACCCTAGATGCTTCAAAAAGTTTGAAAACAAATATACGACTAATATAAAAGTAGCTTTGTTCACTACATAATTGTACTTTAATATTTATTTTTTGTGTGCCCCTATTGTTTTTGATAACCTCTGTCTCTGTAATTATTTTTTCTGGTCTCGAATTCTATCCTTCATTGTGAGAATTCGTGGTTCAATTTATGACTTTTGGTCTCAAATTTCCCTTCCTGTAACTTTCCTTCAACATTTGCAACCAATTCTTTCCATAATCATGTGAAATTTCAAACCCTCCTTATTAAATATTTGTCCTACAAACTTGGTTTGAGAGTTTGAATTCCTCATTGCAAGTGTGTTTTCCCTCTTCTCCTTTACTATACTAATTTTCAAACTAGAAAATGAAATCCTCATTTTGCAATTTCGATTCTCTTCTTTCACATTTCATCTCCTCCTATCTAGACTGCACCTAGAGTCATTTCCTTTAAATTTTTCAATTAAATTTCAATCCTTTCCACAACAAAATAGGAAAATTTTGAACCTTTCCACAGAAAAATAGGTATATTGATGGTTTCACCAAATGTAATGTGTTTTTGTAAAAGGAGAAACACATGAAATCATATTGTCATGACAAGGGATTATGGAAATTCATTATGTGATAGGAAATGTATGGGATATGTTATGAATAGATGTAGGGAAAATGGTTATCTAGTAATGTATGGTAAATAAGAGGATGAGTAAGGGTAAGTTGGAAGATAGGTAATGGCTATGAGGAAATGGATTGTGAAAAAAGGTTGGAAAAATATATGTATAGGTAAGGTAGTATAAGGATAGGTAAAACTTTATGGTCGAAATGAGTGAGATATGATAAAATATCATAAAGTATTTTAAAAGTAATTTTTTCAGTTTTATTCCATTTTTCTAAATAACAAAACAAAAATATCCAACCGCTTGTGTACAAGATGCTAATTCTTACAAAGTTTTGCAGCTGGTATGTTCCTTTGATGGTTGCAAGTTGCTTGCATTCCGCTGAAATGTATGCTCCTTGGATATGAATGCTAAATGCATTTTGTTTGGGTGTCTTGATTCAATGGTTATGTTGATCAATCTTCATGTTGATTTGAGTAAGAAATTAGTAAAATTAATTTGATGAATGACTCAAAAATAAAATCAAATTTTCAGAATTTCTCTTGTAGGAATTTATCATTTGAAGAACTAAACTTTTCTAAGAGTCAAAGAAGACAATTTTGTTGATAAAAATATTTATAAATAGTCTATAAAATCTGATGTTTGATATTTTTCCTTCATTTTTTTTTTCAAAAATGTTGAACTATTACAATATTTGAGTGAATCCTATAACTATTGAAGAATAATTCAATGTGAATTGTTGCCTACTAGTCACCTAGTTTTCAAACAACAATTTGAGTCTAGTGGTGCTAGAAACACGGTTTTCGCCACTAGACCATTTTATTTTTATTCTTTATTTATTCCTTTTATTTATTTCATTTTTTTCCTTTTTCTTTATCTTTTTATATATTTCTGCTTGCTAATGTTCTAAGTAGGAATATGAGTTTAGTGGTGCCATAAACCTGTTTTTCGCCACTAAATTTAGTTTATTTTGTAGAAAGTAATAAATTTCAATATGGAAGAGGAATTGAAGTAACACTTCCATATTTCACTACTTCCATTTCATCTCGCTGAGATATAAAAGAAAAAAATGCATTCTGGCTGATTGGTTTGTTGTAGAGTTTCATCTTGTGGCCATTAACCACAAATGAAACTCCATCTTCATCAATTTTCCTTATCCTTATAGGCCCATTATCAAAGGATTCCTAGATCTCATAAGGACCTAGCCAGTGAGTACTAAACTTTACCTTGAAATCCTTAAACTTAGAATAAAAGAGTAAGGCCTAGTCAACAACTATAAATTGCTTTTTATTGATGAACTTATCATGCCACCTTGCCCTTTCTTGTTGAATTAAATTAGTTCATTGTAAGGAATCTTGTTTGATTTCATCTAACTCATTCAATTTCTCAACCCTTTTCTTTTGAGCCTCAGTTAAATCCATTCCTAATTCTAGTTCCTTTCTAAAAGTTTGTATTTTAAATTCAACGAGAAAGAGGACTTGCTTACCATACACTAGTTCATAGGGAGTGAACCCAATGGTGTTCTTCCATTTTGTCTTTTAGTCCCATAAAGCTTCAGGAAGATTCTCTGCCTAATCCTTACGATGAAGTTGGATTGTCTTGGTCATGATTTCCTCTAAAAACTTATTAGTGGAATCCACTTTCCCATTACCCTATGGATTGAAAGGGGAAGACTTTTGATTATTGATTTTGTATTTCTCAATGATTCCCTTTACAAGTCTTGAAGTAAATTGTGCTCCTTGGTCTATAAATATTTCTCTTGGTTCCCCAAATCTGACAAAGATGTCTTCAAATAGGAAATTGGCCACAAATTTCTCAGTTTCTCTTGTCAAATATTTTTCCTTGACCCACTTGGTAACATAATTAATACATACTAGGATGTATCTCTTTCCATGTGACATAGGATCAATAGGTCCTACAAATTATAGAGACCATTTCTTGAAAGTTCAATGAAAACATGTGGTTGGAGGGGTATCTCATCAACTATTGTTGGTCATCCCATTTGTTGATAGCTATAAAAACTTCTCACATACATCTTGGCATATCTAAACATAGTTGGCCAATAGTATCCTAGACGAAGGACTTTATAAGCTATTTAATTATCTGCAAAATTCCCACCACAAGGTTCATCATGAAATGCTTTTAAAATATCAAAGAAATCATATTCGCTAACACATCTACTTATTATTAAATCAACCCTAATATAGAAAATATCTCCCTTGATCTAAGAATATCTAACACTTTGTTGGATAACCGTCTTCTTCTCTCATGGTGAAATTTTTTTTGGTAATTTTACTATGGTTAGATAATTAGCCACATTTGAAAACCATGGGGATTTACTAGATATAGCAGATAAATTTTTATTTGGAAAAGAATCTGCTACTGGAACACTCATTGGGATTATTAAGTCATGAATGAAATTATGCCACATGATTGTCCTTTCCAGGTCGATCTATGACCGTAATATTTAATTCCTACAAAAATAACAATGATTTTGTTATTATACCATTTGTAATATGTTTATTCATTAAGTATCTAATGGTAGAATGGTATGTATGAACAAAGACTTCATATCCATCAATATAATGTTGGAATTTATTTACAATATGGACAACTACCAACATTTCCTTCTCAGTCACAGTATAATTGAGCTCAACTAGAGTTAATTTGTTGTTGATAAAGTAGATAGCATAGGTTATGAGGTTTCCCTTTTGACCTAGTACTATTCCTACTATTTTATTAGATGCATTTTTGAAGATGTGAAATGGTAAGCTCCAGTTTGGACCCTTCAATATTAATGCTGATAAAAGCTTCTCTTTCAAATTTTGGAAAGCAAAATGGCAATTAGTATCCCAAGAAAATTTTGCATCTTTCACAAGTAATTTAAACAAATGCAAGTCTATTTTACTAAAATTTTCTATGAATCTACGATAATAGGCTACATGGCCTAGAAATATTATAACATCTCTTTGATTTGATGGAATTGTAAATTTGAGAATGATCTCTATTTTGTATGGATCTATCTTAAGTCTTGTAGGAAACACATGATGTCCAAGGACAATTTCTTTAGTTTGCATCATAAATTATTTTGCATCACTAAGTGCTAGATTTGTTTCTAGACATCTTATTATAACATTTTCCAGATTATTTAAATCATCTTCAAAATCATCTACATACACTAAAAATTCATCCATGTGCACTTATACATATTCATATATTAAATAAGAGAAAATGGCCAAGACTTCCCTTTGAAAGGTAGTTGGTTCATTCCATAACCCAAAGGGTAGGACCTTATATGCATATGTCCCTCGGGGATAGGTAAATGTTGTCTTATCCCGGTCCTCCAAGGCTATTTTGATCTGATTGTAGCCACTAAACCCATCGAGGAAAGAAAAGTGCTTCTTTCCTGCCAATGTGTCTAGTACTTAGTCAATGAAGGGTAGAGGAAAGTAATCTTTCAGAGTTGCTTTGTTTGGTTCTCAATAGTCCACACAAATTCTCCATTTTCCACCCTTTTTGGGCACTACAACCAAGGGATAAACCCATTGGATATCATAGATAGGATAGATAAAGTCAAATTTCAACATTTGAAGTTATTCCTTCACTATCTCTTTTAACATATGATTCATTTTATTTGTGGTTGTTTGACAAGTTTGACATACTCTTCTATGTAGATGTGATGTGTGAAATTATCTAGGTGAATTCCTTGCATATCTATGTAATCCAAGGAGAATTCCTTAGAATATTTCAAAAATAATTGAATTAGACTTTCCTCCTGAGATTTTTCCAAATTATCATTGATGTTCAAGCATTTCACTAGAAACAATTCAATGGTTTTATTGTGTGAATCTAGTATTTTGTTCACAAGAAATATAGTTTCAAAAATATAGTTTCAAATGAAGATTATAAAGATTATATTGTACAATTTTCTTGAAAACTTTGCTCCAAAAGGTTATGAGTGGAGATGTTTTGTAAAGATTCAAGTCACTATGATATTTGTATTGGAAACAAGGTCATTAAGCATATTCTCATCATTCTCTCTTCTTTTAAATTTATAGCTTGATTAATGACGCATCAAGAATGAATTGTTTCTTCCTCATAGTCTGTTTCTTCAAACCACAAATTGTGTTCCAATTCAGTAATATATCAAGCAGTTGGATAAAGGGACACTTCCTTTCTTTCCATCCCTCTTCAAATAATCATGTTTCCCAACCTACAACTAATAAGAGCATCAATTGTTGCTAACCAGAGCCTTCCAAGTATAAGAGGGTGTTCACCTAAGTTATATTTTGGTTGAATAACTAAAAAGTATACATGATACTCCCATGAATCCAAGAATACAATGACATCATTGACTACGCCCTATAATTTTACTCGAGATCTATCTGCCATTTCCAATATTGTAGTTGTAGGTTGAGGATTACAAATATTCATTTTCTGCATTGTTTCCATGGTTATCACCTTAATAGATGCTCCTAAGTCAATTAAGGTATTTTCTATAGAAATATTGTTGATTAATATGGTAATAATTGGTACCCATGGATCAACATATTTCTCTATTGTTATGTTTGTTGACATTATGCTAGTTAGTTTTCCAATAACTTTCATTGTTGCTAGGTCTTTCTTCTTTATTCTTAACTTTTTAAGGCATTATTCCCTAATTGTTTTTGTGTATATGGGTATGTTATTTATAACATCCAATTAGTTAATATTAACAAAAATGTTCTTTAGTTCATTTAAGAAATCATGATCAAAAGGGGTTATATATTTTTCCAAATTTAACCTCTCTGGAAAAGGAGGTATTTTGGTGGATTGTGATTGTTTCTTCTGAATTTTAACTGACTTGTTTGCAATAGTGTGATGTTTATTACGAGTTTATTTGTATTTTTCCTTTTTATTTTTATTATACAATTACATGGGGTTCTTTATGGAGTGTTTTACCAGACATCAAGTGGATATCCTAGATAGAAACAATTCCATAAGTAGGCAATATTCCTTCCTCAACATTATAAGAAGGTATTTCCACTCTATTATTACAATTAGCTAATGGCTATGATGAAAATTGAGTTGGTATAAGTGGTGGTTGGTTAGAAGGTGTTGGACATATTTTCATTGATATGTTTTCATTGATGTCAACAGTTGATGTCATTGTGATGTGATGATAAGTTGTTATGATGAATTGTCATTGATGAGTTATAATTGATGAATTGTCATTGATGTCAATAGTATAACAGTTAGCACAGAATGAAAATGTCAAACAATATGTAGAGAATGAAATTGTCAAACAATATGAACCAAATAAAAATTTCAAACAATATGCAAAGATTCAAATATCAGAAGAAAGAACATTAATCAAAGATCGTAAGGAATATCACATTGTAGAAATGCCATCGAGATCAAAATCCCCATAGGAAAAATCCAAAGGATTCAAGGAACAATATTGATCATTGAGACAATTTTAAGGAGTAGTCCCACAGAAGACATAACGTGAGGTGCATAGGAATCCGCTCTAAAATATCAGGAGAAATAATGATGAAAAGATCAGAAGAAATATCATTAGATCAAGGTGAATTTAGAGTTTTGAAGAATTATATATGGACCGTCAAATCTGGTAGTTACATGAGAAGGACTGTTGGAGGAATGGTCAATGAACAAATCAAGTCATGATCATTGGATATGTAAGTGCCATATCAAGGGCATGGATTGATTGCAGAGTGTGAAGGGAGAATTAAACAACGTGTTAGTTCCAATCCTGCAATTAGTCTAGACCGTCTATCATCACCTGCCAATAGATCTACAGTTGGCATCAGTTCCACTACCAATGAATAGTTTCCATTGTGGAAAACGATGATAGTTTTAAATGTCATGCTAGTTGGGACCCTGCAATCATCCCTGATCATTAATATACTCTAGGAGCATTTTGGATAATTGGATCAAGTTGTGTAAAAGGACAGAGTAAGACATAAAGAAGGACCATCAGATCTGAAGCAAGAGCTTTAGGATGTTTCTTAGTCATTAAATCAAGATTTTATCTATAGTTAAGTATTATTTGTTGATCTGGAATAGAAAAGGGGAACAGTTAGATCAATAATGGTCAACTTCAACACTAACTACTTCATCAGAAAAGGGTTGAGAACAAGTAATATTACTTGAAGGTTGAAGTCCCAAAGTGGACATGATTCATCTGATCCGAGGAACACTTTGGATAATATATTGACCGTTGGATCGAGTAAAGTGGAATAACATTGTAAGCCACAAATATTCTAAAGAGGACATGAGTCGTATGATCTAAGAAATATTTCGGGAGTCACATTGATTGTCCGATCTATATAAAGTGGAAGGATAGTATAAGCAAATACGAAGGTTGGAGCCCTAAAATCTCGAAGTAAATGAGGACCATCAGATCTGGACAATACATGAAGGTCATTGGATCAAAATAGTGGTCAACTTCGATGCTTACCACTTTGGCTAAAAATGATTCAAAACATATGAGTTCACCCAAAGGTGGAAGTGTTGGATTACTGCGAGGGGGGGTGAATCAATAATAGAGAAATTCAATCCTTTTTAACCACAAAATGCAAGTGTTATATCAATTTATCATTATCATACAATAGTTGTAGAGTAAATAAACAATGAACAAATGAGCAATCATACACATACACAGTACACCCGTGTTTTATGTGGAAACCCAAAGTGGGATAAATCCATGGAATGAATTTTCTTATATGTCCTTAAGAATTACATTCATTGGAAGCACCAACTTCCTTTGTTTTCTAGATGCAATTGGAAGGAGGCCCCAACCTCATAGTTCTCAGGATACAACCTGAGAAAAGATCCAACTCCCCAATTCTCTGGCTACAACCCCCTATGTTTTTCGGTTACAACCGGAAGGTGGCTACAACCACCTGTCCTTTCCCTGTCGAACTGCCCTGAAATATAAATGCAAAATGTAGATAACCTATCACTGCCACTAAATCAATCACTGCAACTATCAATTTGTCATTATCAATATGTACCAATAACCTGTAACAACCTATACCAATCAACCTGAACTAAACAACCTGTACCAATAAACTGAACCAAAATGTACCATGCACCATGTAATGATCCCAAGCCATTATGCAAGGATCATCACTATTTTGGTGTCTTTTTAAAACTTTTTCTGAGTGAGGTATTTCGTCAAACACTTTGTTGATATACCATTTAGATGTGTTTATATGTGTGTATGCAGCAAATAACAGAAAGAGATAACCATGGAACATACCTCAACCATATGCAATAAGATAGACAAGCCAAAACATCTCAATTCTTCTTTATTCATAAAATAGAGAAACCTGCTACAATGAAGATGCCGATTTGGAATGCTCAATAGATGGCCAAGAAGATAGGCAATAGATAAGAGCTATTAAAAAATGCTCCCGCTAATACAAAATAATGCCTCCAAAGGCTGAATAAGAAATGAAGATCAATACAAGTAGATATGAATGCCAAACTCTCCAGCTGAAGAATGCCATGCTCCAATAGAAGGCTGAAACCCTCAATAACTCGGCCCTGCTGCCAAAAGTGTCCAATCACCCTAAGAAATATGCCAATTGATATATCGGGTGATGGTAAGAATAACCCAGGTGCCTGAATCTACAAGATCCCTCTCAATCTCCGTAGATTTGAATTTCCCACTGAATGAGGTGCCCCACTGGATGACTGAAACCCTAGATGGTTCGTCCCTAATGAAGGAGGCCTCCAAATACTCTGAAAATCTCCCAGAATATAGATCGGGCGATGGTAAGAATAACCCAGGTGCCTGAATCTCCAAGATCCCTCTCAATCTTCGTAGATCTGAATTTCCCACTGAATGGGGTGCCCCACTGGATGACTGAAACCTTAGATAATTTGGCCCTGCTGAAGGAGGTCTCCAAATGCTCTGAAACTCTCCATAAATATAGATCGGTACACTACAAGTCAATAGGTAAAGTCTCAGGGTCAAATCTGAAGTGTAACCCCTCCAAATGGACTAGATCTGGATCTCAAAAATGCCCTCCTTTTCTTCAATTCGCCCCACTGCTCAAGAAATAATATGAGCCCTAAAACTATCTCAGAAAGCACTAGATCTGATGTCCAAGGCCCTACAATGAAAACCCAAGTGATAAAATCCTCAACGACCCTGCCAATCTCCTACAACGAATCTCTCTCCAAAGATGGTGCGCCCCTCTTGCTGGAATCCCTCAACTGGTGCACCCTCTCTCTATCTACACATGAAACTGATGTAGAATCCTCCTGCAACTGAGTAGATCTGGAACTAGAA
>ML779865.1:494754-507950 GCA_009831015.1 Picea engelmannii
TGCAGTACTAAAATTAAGTTGAGTTCCCAAGGCCTCTTGGAACTCATCCAAAATCGTCCGGTAAACACCGATCCTTGATCGGATATAATCTTCTTAGGCACACCATGTAGCCTCACAATCTTACTGAAGAAAACTCTCACTATTTCCAGTGCCTGATGCGTCGTACGCATAGGAATAAAGTGAGCACTCTTCGTCAGAGTGTCTACCACCACAAAATTCAAGTCGTGTCTCCTTGCCATCAGGGGAAATCTAATAATAAAATCCATCGAAATGACTTCGCAATTCGATTCTGGAATGGCATGTGGTTGAATGCATACTCGACAAAAAGAATGGAATGCATACTCGACAAAAGAATTGGCAAGAAGACCAAGAGGAAAGAACACTTTGAGTATCTGGTCAAGTGGAAGAACCATCTAGTTGAAGATGCCAGCTGGGAGAACGAAGCAGAGTTACAGAAGCATGGACATACCATGTAGGAGCTCATGGACAGGAGCCCATGAAATTTTTCAAGAGAGGGAGTATGATGTAGGAGCATCTCCCACATCAAGCGATCCAGCGTGGAAGACAAAGGACAACTGGACAAGCACCAGCACAAATTTTGAAAACACCTTGGAAATTCTTGCATGATCTTAAATGATTCATTAAGATGGGGCGCACTTGTATATTGTAATTGTACCTTGAGCCTTTATCTCTCGTCCTTAGTAGGTAGGAGGTATTTAATATAGTTAATGCAGGTAGATAGGATTTAATTCTAGATTAGACTATTTGAGAGTGCAAGAGGGAAACGAGATATAGACACCCTCATTGTGCATTGTATCATAAGTCAGGAGAGCATTGTAGAGAGAAGCAAGAGCATGCAGAGAGCTATGTAAGAAGACCCATGTACTGATATTTGGATTAATAGAAGAAGATTGATTCAAATTCATGGTTTTGTGTGTATTCTCTGTGTATTGATGTTGATATGCTCATGAATGGTTGCTTCCTGTTATACATTAGCTTTATATGTTTTGTATATGATTTCATGTTTGATTTTGAGATCTGAAGGGAAGAAGGAATGAGTTTCAATTGTTTCTCTATCTGAGCTGGAGTTCCTACAAGGAGTGCATTTGAAGTGTCCGCAAGGAGTGCATTGACAGGGGGCTCAGGTAGTTTATCTTTTGTTCTCATTCACCCCAAAGGTGCAGTTGGGTATAGGAGCAGTGCAAGGAGTGCGCAGGCAGAGCAAAGTTCAGGGTTTCGAACCTGAGTGAGAAGTGAAGGACTGCTGCTGCAGGTGTGCGCAGAGTCAAGGAACTTCAACACTTAGTCGTGGTTGAAGATTTGCCACAAGGAGTGCGTGCAAGAGTTTCTTCTGAAGGACTTGAAAGTCGTGGAAAAGCTCAGGAGGTATAGAACCTTCAAGTAATCACCAAGAGAAGCACATAGAGGTTGTGCCAGGAAGTGTTTAAAAAAACATCGCAAGTAGCGTACAGGTGGACAAGCCTTCAAGGAGGAGTACTTAGTTCATTTCGCAGAATTCATTAGGAGAAACAAACGATCGGTACTCTCTGAGGAGAATTTGCGACATCCCGTGGATCATCGGATTTCACAAAGGCGCAGGGGGAATACAGCGACGTATTCTCGAGAGAGGTTAAAAGCTCAGGAGGGATAGAGCTGTTGATCCAAGTCAGCCAGGGCCATTGGATCACTTGCGGAATCGTCTATTGGGATTTCATGAAGGAAGAGTCAAAGATTTGGTAGCGGAAATCGCAAAATCACGACACGCAATATCCCGATGGCTACATAATGGTGTGGGGACATAGGAGTTGGTGACGTGGACAGGTGGCATGAGCTATCGGAATTTCGTGGTGGGAAGGCCTGAAACATTGACATCAGGATTCACGATATAGTGAAATCCAAAATCCCGACGAAGTGACAAGGTGTGGAAGGTCAACTCGCACGTGTATCAGGATCTTATCGGGACTCGGGAGTCAGAGAATCGAGTTTCTTGACATCGCGAGGGATGAAATCACGATAGAAGAAATCCCAAAATAGGAGGAAGGGTCAGCGTTGACTTGCATCGGGTTTTGGGGATTCAAAACACTAGTGCTCGACCTTTGGTTTCATGAAGTTACGAAGTCCGATCTCTCGATTGTAAAGAAGGGGGATCCCACGATGGTTGTTGTGGTTGCAGATTTCCTGATAGGGAAATAGAGGAACGTTAGAGTTCTTCGGGTCGTGATAAGGGAGACGATCCTGTGAGCGGACGTGTTTGCGAGTGCGCTCTGCCTCATCATGATGGTAGCATTTAGGGATAAATTCAACTGGACATTGAACCTTAGCTTGTTGCATCTTCAATGCCATAGGTGCCAAGCATATGTCACTTCTTAGAAGAGCACCTGCGACTCATTTTCGACATGAGAAGAGACATCACCAACCAACTTCACCGTCAGACTATCCTCTGTCGACGCATGGATTCTCTATTTAATTCTCTTTCAAGAGATCTTGTCAAACACAAATGTCTGAATTGCTACCAACCATATGTGTTTGCTCCTACACGACCACCAAATCTCAATGGCGATGGTAATCCTAGTTCACCTAGTGCTTAAGTTTCTTCTTGATTTTCATTTATCTATGTTCAGAATAGCTACAATTACAAATTTGTCTAGGCTAAGTTTTGTTTTTCAGTTTCGCGTTGACTTTGACACAGACATGAATATCGACTCTATACTACCACTTGTTCTGATTTCCATATGTATGGCAGAATAGGTGGACATACTTGCTATGTGTATTGATTTGTTGATGGATTAACGAAACAGAACTTTATTTACATAAAAAAATTCTCTTATATATAAAGAAGTTGTTAGATGACTATTAGATGGTTAAGGTATTTTCTAACTTTTTTATGTATAAAATTTAATTAGACAATTTTTTTTATAAATAATTACACTAATTTGATAAATGTAAAAAACTTGAAGAAATGTTTTCATATCCAAGGATTTGATACCTCTCAGAGCATGATAGATCCACAATTAATATGGATCTATGTTGGTTCTTAACCAACCTAGATCCATTTAGTTCTGGATCTATCAAGAGCCGAGAGGGATAAAATCTCTAGAGGTGAAAAACTTTAACCTTTCCTCAAGTTTTGCACTCTAAAAATGGTTTGCACCTTGAAAGATTTGATCCTTGCGAGTTAAATGGATCTAGACTGGTTGTTATTCATTCAAAGTGTGTGTGTGTGTATAAGCCAACATAAATTTTTATTATTTTTTAATTTATTATTTTTTATTATTAGTTTAATATGTTATGTTACATGAACATCTCTCCCATACTGGACTGTCTTTTTTGTGGGAATCCAGTGACATAAATCTGCATGAAATCATAATTTTATGTTGTTTAAATTGTATTTCTAATAGATTATATAGAATTAACCACTCAAATATGCTGACACGACAATTTATCACTCGATTTTGAGAAAACTTATATATATGTGTGTGTGTGTGTGTGTGTGTTTGTATTCAAATGTTCTACTAGCATAGATACATCCTAACTCCAGATCTATTGTGAATGGAGAGACATTAAATTTGTCAAGAAGCAAATTTTTTTAGAGTACAAAACTTGAAGAAATTTTTTCATATCAAATGATTTGTTGTCTCGTGAAGCATGATAGATCCGTAGTTAAGATGGATCTAAGTTGATTCTTAATATATATGTATGTATGTATGCCAAGTGTCATCCATGTTGAGGATGGAATGAATTTCACATATCCCTCATAGTCAACCCACTATTCAAATATTTTAACCATAAGATTTTTTTTACTTTCAATTGTTATACATACATACATACAAATATAAAGTTGATATTGAAATATTTACTTGTTAGTAATATTTTTTAAATGACATCTCCCTCATATGGAGACTGGAGAAGTAGAAATTTGTTTACTTTATATTACTCTTTGTCTATATAAAGTTTATATAAAACTATGAATATTGATATAAAATTATTTTACTAAAGGTGGATGTTAAAATATTTTTTTAAATGCCACATGTCAACTCCATAATATTAAGCATTNTATTGGAATGTTTTACTTATGGTCAATATTGAAATATTTTACTTAAAGGAGTTACACATCTCCCATACTCATATTGGGTTGTCACACTACAAGAATTTTTTTACTTTCAATATTTGTTAACTCCATATTAAGCATTGAAGGAATTACACATCTATGTGTGGAATAAGATTTTGTTTTTTACTTCCAATTACTCTCTCTATAAAAAGTTGATCTAAAATTATTTTACTTAAAGGAGAATATTGATATAAAATTATTTTACTCAAGGTAAATGTTAAAATATTTTTTTAAATGTGATTGTTCTATAATAATAATAATAATCTATTTTTAAGGTCACTGCAATCCATACACCAAATTGGTGTATGAGACCCCCTTTTTTTGGGACAAGAGACCCCCAACTATTTGACTGGGTAAATTTTTTAGAGGTATACATACCCTACCTCCCTCTGGATTTGAACTTGTTGAAGGATCAGATCCTATCACTCAGAGGGGGGGCGCGGGGGGTGAATCAGTGACACAATAATTTTATCATTTTTTTCTTTTGTTAATGCAAACAAAATTTTAACACAATATTTTATCGTGGAAACCAATTGGAAAAACCACAAACACTTTTCTATTAACTGCAAAATTTTGTTTTACAAGTTACATAGAAGGAATATGTTCTTCCTCTTTAGATCAACACCCATTGATCAAGATGCACCCACACCCCTGTTCACCAGCTCCAACTGGAAGGAGGTTACAGCCCCTTATTTAGTCAGCTACAACTGACAAGGAAGCACCTACTTCCCTGCAGGCTTCAACCTTCCCTTGCACCTCCCAAGCACCCTTAATTTATGAATCTGGAAAACTTATTTATCATGTCTTGATTACTCCTCTCTCTGCTTCCATCCTCTGATATTCAATGTATCTTCTGCAGTCATTCAATCTACTTCCATTCTCAACCCTCTTATATATGCCTTCAACATAACTCTTCATGGGAATTCATACCCTTTCATGAATCATCACACCTCTTTGTCTATTACATAATCATTGTTTTAAATAACACATTCATGTTTTATCAAACCACACATCTATTCAATCTTTATCTTAGCTTTTGATGTCTTCCTTAATTCATAATAAAATTCTTCTTTAAACTAATATTCACATACTTTGATAAAAAATTATTAATTATATACTATTTGTCATGATTTTTTATTCATCAACCCAAAGCATCCATAAAAAAATGTGGCTTTATTTTACTCACTATCTTTTGTATTTTTATTGTACAAGTTTTATCCGACGTTTATGGCGGTCTCATACATCTGGAATTTTATTCAAATAGTGACAAACTTGGTGATCCTCCATTTTGTCATTCCACTAATTTCTTAGACAAGTTGGCGATTTGATTGTCAGTTTCCACCAACCAAAATGGCCCTTAAGCCCATGGTCATCCATATGACTGACGTGCAACGTATATATATATATATATATATATAAAATATTTCCAAAAAACAATCGAGATCCTTCGTCATTAGATCGACAATTAGTGTCGCTTTGACCAAAAGGTAGGGGGCCTGACAGGTCATCCCGGGCTCCAAGCTGGTGATCTTCTAGTGAAGTCCAAACGCCTAGAGCCCCCACCATACCTTTGCACTATGCGTCGAATAGTCATAGTGAGGGTTGTGTATATAAAACCAAATAAAACTTTTTTCACTTTCAATGTGGGATTAATTCAATTGAATGAGTTAATCAACATCGTCGATCACTTGATCGGATAGTTGTTGAGTCTTTGCACCATAGCCAAAGATTTGAATTTAGAAATTTTGAATAAGGAGTTCACCTTGAAATCTAGTTGTGGGTTGAGATGTGTATCAGTACTATTGTACTTGCCATATTCATCAAGTAAGCATGTAATGGCACCCACACACTTTCCACAAGAAATATCATAATTGACACAGTAACCAACCATCATGACTTTTCTTGGTGAAACTACCCATGTTGTAAAGATATGGAGCAATGGAGCTGGGTGTGGTTTATAAGGACAAAACTCTCTTCTTAGAGATGGACTGAACTCTTTCATCCCAAACCATAAATGCAACAAATCAACAGATTCCTTGATGTTGCGAGTGATTAAACCCCTTCTTATTTGTCTTGAATCAAGAAACTCACAAAATTCTAGTGCTCTCGGCATTATTTGGAGTCTCTTCTGGGCCTGTCACTTGAATTTAGTGATAATGGTGTAGGCCTTCCGCTGTCTATTGGGGCTCCACTACTCAATCTGGTGAAGCATATCAATCTGTGAAGTATTTCCAAACTTAATGTTGGCATGATTGTGTCCCAGAACCATGCGCTTCATTAGAGAAAAGTCTATAATTGGGACGTTCAGGGTTCCATCCATGTCAAACAACACTCCCCTCAATTTTGGCTTAACTTGGACATCGGAAGAAGTACTCATATGAACACTTGTAGAGGAAGAATTGAATCTTGTCACCATGAATGACCTTCACATAAAACTTCTCAACAACAACATTTCAAAATTTCCTTATTATCAGATGGCTTCAATATTTAGAAGCAACACATTAGACTTTCATAAACACTCATCATAGCCCCAACATTATCAAATTCCCCATAGTAATTTGGAGCAAAAAATATGGTGACTAGCTTCATGTATGCAAAAAATCATATGCATCTTCTCCAACTTGATGAGCATGATAGATAATTTCCAGGTCGTGCCTCTGTAGAAATCCAGTCACTTTTGACCATTGATAACTTCATATGTCTCTATAAATCAAGAACCTTCTCTTTTAGTGCTTCAGTAAATCCTCAAGAACCAAAACAAAGTCCATCTTGCCAAGGTTCTTCATTAGTGTCACTAGGACTATCCCAAATCCATCAGTAGTTGGGCCATCACCTACAAATTTTATATTGTTTACATAATGCACTTCATCTAGAGTTTTGTGTCCATATCTTGGCAGCCCATCTTTATTTTCACATGCATCTCAATCGATAGAAGTCTAGAGGCCTGTAGATTGTTTATGCATGGACAAATACTCTTCCAGCATTATCAAGTGGAGGTCTATTGTAAAATATCAGTAATAGGATAGTTAGTATGGGCACCAAGATAGGAAAACACCAGCAATGGTAAGCAGAGGACTACTTTAAAAGATTAGTAATAGGATAGTTAGTATGAGCACCAGGATAGGAAAACACTAGCATTGGCAAGCAAAGATATATTGTAAAAGATAAGTAATAGGATAGTTAGTATGAGCATTCTCACAAAGACAACCCCAGTCTTCCAGGCACATCATAGATCTTGAAATAAAAGAGTACCTCATAACCATCACAGTCAGTAGGTCAACATGTTCTTCTTTGTTTTAGATTTATATATATGTAACATTGTCAATGTCAATGCCATCAATGCCAACCTGTATTGCCATATTGCCAACAATCTCCCCCTTTGGCATTGATGGAAATATTATTTTCATATCTCCCCCTTTGACATCAAAGGAAAAGTGTTGAATAACTCCCCCTAATTTTGATCACAGTTTCCCCTTGAATTGATGCTAATTGATGCATTATTTTGTTGAGATATTAGATTGGAATAGAGACTACTCCCAATATTTTCCTAAGATATTCAAATACATCTCTGCTTAAGGATTTTGTGAAAATATCTACAGCTTGTTCTTGTGTTGGGACATATTCCAATTTAATGTTCTTATTTTCAGCCTGATCTCTTAGATAGTGTTATTTTATTGGAATGTGTTTTGATTTGGAGTGAYGGACAAGGTTCTTGGAGAGATTGATAGCACTTGTATTATCACAGTAGATAGTAGTGGGTTCTTCAAACACTATTTTGATGTCTTGTAAGGTTTTTTTCATCCATTCCACTTTTGCGCAACATTCTGCTTCTGCAATATACTCAGCTTATGGGGTAGACAAAGAAATTGAGGATTGTTTCTTGCTTATCCAAGTTACCAATGATTCTCCCTATAAGAATTCTCCTCCACTTGTACTTTTTCTATCATCTACACAACCTACCCAATCTGTATCTGAATAGGCCTTTAAAGAGAATGAATTCTTGCTAGGGTACCACAAACCAAGATCTAAGGTTTATTTTAAATACCTAAAGATTCTTTTCACAAATTGAGCATGGCTCTCTTTTGGTGCAACTTTGAATCTAGCCACCATTCCAACAACTTGCTTGACATCAGGTTTGGAATCTGTTACATAGAGTAAACTCCCAATCATTGATCTGTAGTGTTTTGGATTTACAACATTGGACTCATCTTCCTTGATTAGTTTGCATCCAACGGTCATAGGTGTAAAAATAGGTTTGTAATCTTCTAACTGAAATTTATTAAGCAATCTTTAACATACTTGGACCGATGGATAAAGAATCCCCTTTTGGACTGTACTATTTGTAATCCTAGAAATAAATTCAATTCACCAAGCAAGGACATTTAAAATTCTTGTTGCATCCTCCTAGAAAAGTCCTTACTCATTTTTTCATCATCACTCCCAAATATAATATCATCAACCAAATTCTTGTTGCATCCTCCTAGCAAAGTCCTTACTCATTTTTTCATCATCACTCCCAAATATAATATCATCAACATATACTTCCATAATAATCATGTTATCACCAACAATTTTACAATAAATATTGTTTTATGTTGATCCTCTTTTGAGGCCTTGTACCTATAAATAAGAATCTAGCCTTGCATACCATGGTCCAGGTGCTTGTTTTATCCCATAGAGTGCTTTCTTTAGTTTAGAGACATAGTCTCCTTTATTATTTAATTGAAATCCTTCTGGTTTCTCAATATAGAATTCCTCTTCTAACTTTCCATTGAGAAATGTTGACTTGACATCCATCTGGTATACTTTAATTTTTTTGTAGCTGGCAAAGGCTAAGAACATCCTAATTTCCTTTAATCTGGCCACAGGTGCAAAGTTTTCAAATTCTACCCCTTCAACCTGAGCATACCCTTTACATACCAATTTGGCTTTGTTCCTAATTACTTTCCCATTCTCATTCACTTTGTTTTTACACACCCATTTAGTTCCAATGACATTCTTATTTTTTGGTCTTGGAACCAGTTCCCAAGTTTGATTTTTTTCAATTTGGTCCAATTCTTCATTCATAGCATTGACCCAATTCTCATCTTTGCATTCCTCTTTGATTGAGTTGGGCTATGATAAACGTGATATTCTTGTATGATACAACAAGTGTCTTCTTGTCTACACTCCATTACTTTTATTTCCAATAATAAGTTCTTCAAGATGATTTTTTTGAGTTATTCTTCAGGGTGTATTTGTGTCTCTTCTTGGGGATTCTTCTCTTATCTCTCCTTCTCGAATATCTTCCTTGTCTTCACTGTTATCCATATAATCCTCTTGTATATATTCCTTTTCTTCTTTAATCTCTTCTACTTCTTTTGCTTGTGTACCAACTAACTCATCATCATATTCATCTTCATTGTCAAGTATGGTCTCTTGATATTTGATATTTATTGTTTTTAAGTCATCCTGCTTAACATATGCACTCTCAACAATCTTATGTAATCTAATATTGTAGCATATGTATTCTTTCTTGGTAGAAGCATATCCAAGAAAGATACCTTCATCATATCTAGCATCAAATTTTCCAAGATTCTCATCAGTCCTTTTGATGTAACACTTACTTCCAAAGACATTGAAGTATTTTAAAGAAGGAGCTCTCCCAAAACATAGTTCATAAGGAGTGTTATTACTATTAATCTTGAGCTGACCTCTGTTTAATATGTATATTGTTGTTCTTACAATTTCCCTCCAATATCCATCAGATAATATTTCTTCATTGAGCATATTCCTTGCAACCTCCTAGATTGTTCTATTCCTCCTCTTAGAAATCCCATTTTGTTGAGGTGTTCTAACAACAGAGAATTGTCTCTTAATTCCATGAGTTTTAAAGAAGAGGTCAAACTCTTTTGAAGTGAACTCACCACCATTGTTTGATCTAAGACACTTGATTTTTGTCTCTGTTTCATTTTCAACAAGGGTCCATTTGAATTTGTTGAGTGCTTCTGATTTTGCCTTGAGAAAACATACCCAAACCATTCTAGTAAAATCATCAATGAACAACATAAAGTAGGATTGTCCTTGCAAACTCTTGGTCCTTGTACGTCCACAGAGGTAAGTTTTAACAAGCTCTAAAGGTTTTGAGGTTGAGTATTCTTTTGTTTTGAACCTTATTCTAGTTTGCTTCCCTAGTTGACAATGTCCACACATAGGATTTGAGGGCTTTGTGATATTTGGAAGGTTTCTTACTACCCCAAGATTGTTGACTTTCACTAAATTTTCAAAGTTAATGTGCCCCAATCTTCTATGCCATAGCCAACTTTCATCTACTAAATTTATATGGCACTCATAATTCAATTTTGTATTTAGTATATATACATTCTCAAAATTTCTAGGAGTAGTACCCTCCAATTTTCCTGAGTCCTCTCTCCTAATCTCACATTTTTTGGAATCAAAGATGTAAATTTTCGCCTAATCATAGGTTTTCCCGACACTTAATAGGATAGGTTTTAGTTTTTCAACAAGCAACACATCCTTGGCTTTGAATTTTCACAAATTCACAGTGCCTTTCCTAAGTATGCTACCTGAAGTGATGCAGGAGCATCACCTTCAAAGTCAACAGTGCACGTGTGGAGGCAAACAGATGACATCTCAGCAATGAAATAATTTCAAATCGAGCATTTAACTCAGAATTTAACTGGTTGTTGAGATATTTTGTAAACAACATTTTTGATATGTAACTTGTTTGTAAAGTCTGGAAGGACTATAAGGGATTGCAGATATGGAGTGTCGACTCTATCTGGCAATAACTAGTAGTTATTGTAATAGGATAGAGTAGGTAATAGCTTTGAATTTGAAATGATAGACATCCGAATAGGATGAGAGAGCTCATGGAGTGGTCCTTAGATAGTTTTTCAGTATTGCATTGTAATAGATCAGAACAGATAGAAAAAATAGAGAGATCAGTAGAGCAAAGTAGAATAGCATAAACACTATGTATTTTGTTTTTCATGAATGAATAGAACAAACAAAAAATTTCCCAAATCCTTGGACTATGTTCATTTCATGAGTGATTGAATGAATGTTGAATTTTGTGTTTATGATCTAGGTTACTTCATTCATGTATGATTGTTCGAGAGATATTGACTATATGAGTTCGTGATGAAGCTGGTTGAGTTTCAATCGTTTCTCTTCTAACACTTATATGTAAGGTGTGAATCTTGAACACAAGGAGTGCATTGACTGAGTCTCGGATTGACTCATAGAAGTTCAGAGAGAATCAGAGAAACTCAGACTAGGTGCAAGGTGTGCACAGTGTCTAGAATCCAACAAGCTTCGAAGAACCAGTGCAAAAGAATGCCAATTGGGAGAGAAGCATTTTATTTTCAAGAAAATCCTTCGAACTGAGTTATTCAAAATCCCAAGAACACACGGTGTGCTTGGAAGATCAAAATCCTTTCAAGGATAGAAGCTCAGAAGAGATAACACTTTTCATAAGTGTTGACGAGATCCCAGAGATGGATTTGTTAGGAGAAAAAAGGTTTGAAACCTTTGAAAGTGGATAAATCTTCCAAGGTGTAGAGATATTAGAAGCTTAGGAGGAAGAACAACCATGACTGGTAGATCATCATGAAGAAGATCGACAGTCGTCGGATCAGAAGGAAGTGCACGAGACTTAACACTTTGCGTACAAAGGAGAGAGAAGCTATCGGGGTTGAAACTTGAGATTCCCAGAGTCTGGAGACCTATAATAGAATCTCGATCATCTGATCAGTGTGATATATCTAAGCCATCAGATCACTAGGAGTGAAGACCAAGCGGCATATCACCAGGAGGAAGCACAACCATTGATTGTTGTAAGCTCAGGAGGGAGAGCGGCTTGAAACTTGAGATTCCCTAAGTTTGGAGTCCCAGAACGCCGAGGTGGAATATTATTTGTTCTATTGATCAGGCATGAGCCATCAGATATCGTGAGTGCATAAAGAGTCAAGTTTGTGACTTGAAACTTCTAGAGCGTAGAGAGTCAGAGAGTCATAGAATATTTGTACCATTGAAGCTAGGAGGGTATGTATCAACAACTCGAAAGATCTGGAGGAAGGCAGAAGTTGAGACTTGAAACACACGAAGCCCGAAGAGCCATGAATTGTTGATATAGGAGGAGACACTTGTCAACAGATCTCAAACTCTAGGGAAAAGATGAAGTGAGTTTTCAGTTTGAGAATTGAGATCGTCGGAGTGCAAAGATTCAAAGTCCCAAGGTAATATCTGGACCATGAGATCTAAGGGAGATGTGGAACGAATCCATGAACTCCAGGTAAAGTCCAGAAGTGACTCATGGTCATTGGATCCAGAGAGACATGGTGCAAATATTTTAACTCCGAGTAAATCCCTAAAGTAATCCTCGATCGTTGGATCAGGAGGACATGTGTCAAGAGATATTAGACTCTGAGTAAAATACATTGGAAGAAAGAGTTTTGAGATTTGAAATCTCAGAAGTCCAGAGACCCGGAGGAAATCTTGACCGTCAATCAAGAAGGGGTCGTTGGATTGTTGATCTAGGTTGAAAGGTCAAACACCTAGCTGAATGTAGGACCATTGATTTATGGGACAGGTGTCCGTAGATTGCTAATTCCATAAGGTTGGAGTATGGAAGAGAGCTGAGTTTGAGATTTCAAACACCCGGAGTATGGAATTGTGAAGAGGACCTTGGTCGTTGATTCAAGGAGAGATGATCTTGTCTGTAGATAAGAAGGGCACAGATATGAACATCGATTTTGGATGTTATCGTCAAGATTATTAGATCAATGATCCCATGTCATTGTGCGGATAGAAGTTGCGAGGAGGTTAAGAAATCGAAGGCGAGCCGTAATTCGAACCGTGGTTTCATCTGGAGGACACGTGTAAGCTAGAGGAGAATTGCGGGCCCAAAAGAAGTTTGACTCCAAACCACTTGTGACCGCGCCCACAATCATGTGGTCATATCCCCAAGTCATATCAAGAGAGGGTCTATCAAAAAATAAGCTAACATCGATGCTCTAAGTTTTCGCGACAGAGCGAAAGGTAAGGTCGTGGGTTGCTTCCATACCTACACCAGGAAGCCAAGTGG
>ML779865.1:516488-533071 GCA_009831015.1 Picea engelmannii
TACTATTGATTCTAGGAGGGTACGTGTTAGCAACTCAGAATATCTAGATGAAGGCGGAAGTTGAGACTTGAAACACGCGAAGCATGAAGATCTGAAGAACCATGAGTTTTTGATGTGGGAGGAGACACTTGTCTGCAAATATCGAACTTTGAGGAAAAGATGAAGTGAGTTTTCAATTTGATAATTGAGATCACTGGAGTGCGAAGACCTGAAGTCCCGAGGTAAGATTTGGACTATGAGATCTAAGGGAGACATGGTGTGAATCTATGAACTCCAGGTAAAGTCCCGAAGTGACTCATAGTTGTTGGATCTAGAGAGACGTGGTGCAAATCTATTAACTCCGGGTAAATCCCTGAAGTAATCTTCGATCGTTCAATCAAGAGGACACACATCAAGATATCTTAGACTCCGGGTAAAAGACATTGGAAGAAAGAGGTTTGATATTTGAAATACCAAAAGTCTGGAGACCTAGAGGAAATCTTGACCGTCGATCAAGAAGGGGTTGTTGGACCATTGATCTAGGTTGAAAGGTCAAACACCCAGCTGAATGCAAGACCGTTGATTTACGAGACAAGTGTTCGTGGTTGCGAAGAGGACCTTGGCTGTTGATTCAAGGAGAGTTGATCTAGTCCATAGATAAGAAGGGCACATATATGAACATCGATTTGGACTTTATCATCAAGATCCTTAGATTGATGATCTCGTGTCATTTTGGGGACAGAAGTTGTGAGGAGGTTAATAAATCAAAGGCGGGCCACAATTCGAACCGTGGTTTCATCTGGAGGACACATGTAGGTTGGAGGAGCATTGCGGGCCCAAAAGAAGTTTGACTCCAAACCGCTTGTGACCGCACCTACAATCACATGGTCATAGGCCCAAGTCATATCAAGAGAGGGCCTATCTGAAAAGGAGCTAACGTCGACGCTCTGATTTTTTGTGACAGAGCGAAAGGGAAGTTTGTGGGTTGCTACCAAACCTACACCAGGAAGTCAAGTGGGCCTGTGTTTAGATATAGATGGGGGCCTTCAAGGTTCCAGAGAGTCTTTTGAATCGAGAATCAGAGATCCAATACTGAGAGGTCACGCAACCCTATGGGGGAGTAGGGGGGCTACACCATGAAGCATTGTCACCAAATGTAACTTTACCCTTTTGTTTCCTTAAGTGCAAAAACTTGTCCTGGTTTCTTGTCATATGTTTTGAGTAACCACTATCAACATACTAGAGATATTGTTTATCTTGGGCTTTCAAGGCAATAATACATTCATATTTTGATGTTTTTTCTTTCCACAGCTTCTTTTTCTCTCTAATGAACTTTGTTTTTTATGAGACTTCCATTAATATGCAATTACTTGATTTATATCCATAATTATGACATTTGAAGCATTCTAACTTCCCTTCTTGTAGAGCTGCAAAGGAGTTATAATTTATTTTTTTAACTTGATCTACTGTTTGGTTATGTTTAAGTTTATAGTTCTTAACCCTCAAGTTTTTCCTTCCATATTCTCTATAATTCATAGCTTTGTGTCTGAAATTAGAGCATGCAAAACAATAACCAAAGAAAATTTGAGGATACCTATTTTGATAAACCTTCTTTGGTGTTGTTTTATATTCCTTCTTGATGAGTGGAAGTAATCCTCTAGAGTTTTGATCATTGCTAGTATTTTCTTCATCTTTCTTCTTGAATGTACTGAGGAGAGCAGCTGCATAAGATTTTGAGTTAACTTGGTTTTCTTCTTGAGAATAACCTAGTCCACTTTTGTTACTTGAATCCTTTAGTGTGGTAATAATCTTATCTAAGATTTTAGAGCTATTTTCATATCTTGTTTGAATAAGTTTTGCATCAAGCTCTTTTCTTAGGTGAACTAATTCTGCCTCCATTCTTTCACAGGTTATTTGTTTCTCTTTAAAAGAATTTTCCAGACTTTCTTCCATCCTATTTGATTCTAGGATTTGGTTTTTCAGGTTGCTCATGAGTTTCTCCATATCCTTTTCTTTCTGTTCATGTTTTTCTTTTTGTTCAACTACAAAACTTTTCAATTGTCTATATATGTTTTTGTATCTTCTTAATTCATCCAAAGCACTGAGAATTTATTCTTCCATATTAACCTATACTTCATCTTCTGACTCTTACTCATGCTCAATTTCTTATATCTCATTAGATTCTTCAATACCTAGAAAAAGGACCTCATCATCATCATTGTCACTAGACTCTGATGAACTATTTTTTTCTTCTTTTGAGTAAAAAATATTTTTCCCTTTTTAATATTTTTTCTTGTAGTTGGTTTTTCCCTTATTCTTGAATTGTTTATTTGTGTCTTCTTCATATTTAGGGTTCTCCTTGGGATAGGGACACTTGGCTGCAAAGTGGCCAACCTTTCCACAATTAAAACATTTGAAAGACATCTTGTCTTTGTACCTCCCTAATCCTTTCTGAAGTTTTTTAATAAAATTGGTTTCTTCTACATTAGATTCTTCATGATGGTTGGGTTGAGGTTTTTTCTTCTAAATTTTTGTTTTCTTGAGAACCTTGAAGGCCGCCTCTCCTTTTGGGAGGCTCTCATGACCTACTTGTAACTCATAGGCTATGAGGATTCCATACAATTCATCCATGGTGAGTTGATCTAGATCCTCTCGATCTTCAAGAGTGAACACTTTAGGATTATTCAACATAGGTAGTGTTCTTAGTATCTTTTCAACTAACTCATTCTCTGACACTTCTACTCCCAAACCTCTGATTGCATTAACAATATTATCAACTCTTTCAAAGTACTCTGATATATTTTCTTCATCCTTCATTTTTAGACCTTCATATTGTACTTTGAGAGTCTGAAGTTTGGCCCTCTTTACCCTGGAATCTCCTGCATATATAGTTTCCAATTTATCCTAGAGTTGTTTTTCATTTTTACAGTTTAGTACTTTAGTAAGGATCTTCTTACTCAATCCAACTTGTAGTGTGTTTAAAACCTTTGCATGTTACCAAAATTTCTTCATGTCCTCTGCTTCTGTGGGAATGACTTTTAGAACATCATATCATTTTTCAACTAATTTCCATACTTTAGTCCAATGGACATCAAATAATTTTTCATTCTAACACTCCAGAAAACACAGTCTTCACCATCAAATAGGGGGATTTTTAATGACATCTTTAACTGCTAATCCATTCTGATGTATATTTCTCTTCAAGTGATTTAAACATTTAGTGAAGAGACCCTCTATGATACCAATTGAAGGATCAGATCATGTCACTAAGAAGGGGGGGGTGGTGTGAATCAGTGACACAATAATTTTATCATTTTTTTCTTTTGTTAATGCAAACAAAATTTTAACACAAAATTTTATCATGGAACCCAATTGGGAAAACCACAAACACTTTTCTATTAATTACAAAAATTTTTTTTACAAGTTACATAGAAGGAATATGTTCTTCCTCTTTAGATCACCACCCACTGATTAGTATGCACCCACACTTGTGTTCAATAGATCCAACTGGTAGGAGGTTACAACCCCCTATTTAGTCAGCTACAACTGACAAGGAAGTACCTACTCCCTTGCAGGATCCAACCTGCCCTTGCACCTCCCAACCACCCTTAATTTATGAATCTGAAAAACTTATGTATCATGTCTTGACTGCTCCTCTCTCTGCTTTTGTCATCTGATATTCAATGTGTCTTCTACAGTCATTCAATATACTTCAATTCTCAACCCTCTTATATATGCCTTCATCATAACTCTTCATGGGAATTTACACCCTTTCATGAATCATCACGCCACTTTGTCTATTACATAATCATTTTTTAAAATAACATAGTCATGTTTTTTCAAACCACACATCTATTCAATCTTTATCTTAGCTTTTGATGTCTACTTTAATTCATAATAAAATTCTTCTAAACTAATATTCACAAACTTTGATCAACAATTATTATTGATATACTATTTGTCATGAATTGTTATTCATCAACCCAAAGCATCCATCAAAAAATGTGGCTTTATTTTACTCACTATCTTTTGTATTTTTATTGTGCAGGTTTTATCTGATGTTTTGGCAGTCTTCAACATATGGACTTTTATTCAACTGACAACAAACTTGGTGATCCTCCATTTTTTCATTCCACTAATTTCTTCGACAAGTTGGTGGTTTCATTGTCAGTTTCCACCAACCAAAATGTCCTTTAAGCCCACGGTCACCCATATGACTGACGTGTAATGTATATATATATATATAATATACTTTCAACAAATGGTCGAGATCCTTTGTCATCATATCAACAGTTATTGTCGCAAGGTAGGGGGCCTAATAGGTTTTCCCAGGCTCCAGGCTGGTGATCTTCTAGTGAAGTCCAAACACCTAGAGACCCCACCATACCTTTGCACTGCATATCGAATACTCATAGCGATAGTTGTGTATATAAAACCAGATAAAACTTTTCACACTTTCAATGTGGGATTAATCCAATTGAATGAGTTAATCAGTGTCGTCGATCACTTGATCGGATGATTGTTGAGTCTTTGCACCATACCCAAAGCTTTGAATGTAGAAAGATCGAATAAGGAGTTCACCTTGAAATCTGGCTGTGGGTTGAGATGTGTATCAGTACTGTTGTACTTGCCAGATTCATCAAATAAGGATGTAATGGAACCTGCATGCTTTCCACAAGAATTATCATCATTGACACTGTCACCAACCATCATGACTTCGCTTAGTGAAACTGCCCATGTTGTACAGATATGGAGAAATGGAGGTAGGTGTGGTTTATAAGGACAAAACTCTCTTCTTAGAGATGGACTGAACTATTTCATCCCAAACTGCAAATGGAACAAATCAATAGATTCCTTTATGTTGCAAGTTATTAAACACCTTCTTATTTTTCTTGAATCAAGAAACTCACAAAGTTCCAGTGCTCCCGGCATTATCTGGACTCTCTCATGGGCCTGGCGCTTGAAGTCAGTGATAATGGTGTAGGCCTTATGTTGTCTGTCGAGGCTCCACTGCTAAATCTGGTGAATTATGTCGATGTGGGAAGTATTTCTAGACTTCATGTCAGTATGATGGTCTCCCATTACCATGCGCTTCATTAGAGAAAAGTCTATAACTGGGATGGTCAGGGTTCCATCCATGTCGAACACCACTCGCCTCAATTTTGGCTTAACCTGTACATCGAAAGAAGTACTCATATGAACACTTGCAGAGGGAGAATTGAATCCTATCGCCATGGCCAACCTGCACATAAAACTTCTCAACAACAACATTTCAACATTTCCTTATTCTCAGATGGCTTTAATATTTGGAAGGAGCACATTAGAATTTCATCAACACTCATCATAGCCACAGCATTATCAAATTCCCCACAGTAATTTGGAGCAGAAAATATAGTGACCAACTTCCTGTCTGCAAAACAATTATATCCATCTTCTACAATCTGATGAGCATGACAGATAATATCCAGGTTGTACCTGTATAGAAATTCAGTCACTTTTGACCATTGATAACTTCATCTATCCCTGTAAATCAATAAACTTCTCTTTTAGTGTTTCAATAAATCCTCAAGAACCAAAACAAAGTCCACCTCACCAAGTTTCTTCATCAGTATCACTAGGACTATCCCCAGATCCATCAGTAGTTGGGCCATCACCTACATAATTGATATTTTTTACATAATGCACTTCATCTAGAGTTTTGTGCCCATATCTTGGCAGGCCATCTTTCTTTTCACATGCATCTCAATCGATAGAAGTTTGGAGGCTTGCAGATTGTTTATACATGGACAAATACTCTTCTAGAATTATCAAGAAGAGGTCTACTATAAAAGATCAGTAATAGGATAGTTAGTATGAGCACCATGATAGGCAAACACCAGCATTGGAAAGTAGAGTTCTACTGTAAAAGATCAGTAATAGGATAGTTAGTATGAGCACCAGGATAGGAAAATACCAACATTGGGAAGCAAAGGTCTACTATAAAAGATCAGTAATAGGATAGTTAGTATGATAGTTGTCACAAAGACAACCCCTGTCTTACAGACACATCACGGACCTTGAAATAACTCATAACCATCACAATCAACAGGTCAACATGTTCTTCTCTGTTTTAGATTTATATATATGTAACAGTGTCCATGTCAATGTATTGCCATATTGTTAAACATAATGTAACCTCAACAGTCTAACTGTACACTACCAGCTGTCCTGGCCAACTGTACTTTCTATTCTTGTTTAGCTTGGGCCTATTTAGCTCAGCCATCTCCCATTACATTTTAACTTCACATCTTCTCTTCTTCATACATTCCAATATACTGTTATATTCTTTTTCTCTCTACATTTCTCTTTGCTTCACAATTTATCATGGTATCAGAGCTACAGTAGTCAGCCTCTTCACACAGGCTGGAGAGAAACTCGATCCTCACAACACAGAGCTTCATGGATCTTGAGAGCACGCGACATAGTCTCTTTCACAAGGTTTGGAGAGTCATCCGTCATACTCTCGAATGATCCTCGTAGAAAACTTCCACGAGGAAGCAGAACGTCTTACGTTCAAAAGATCAACATAGGAATCTTGCAGAGGTTGCATATCGTACTACACTCAAAAGAACAAGGAAGTAGAGATCGAGAAAGAAGAAACTTTAAAGTTTCTTGAACAATTTTTCAAGAATCGTCAAATATTGACGAAGAAGAGTTGCAGAACGGAAGATCATTTAAAGAACTCAAAGAAAACGTTCAAAATCATTAAAGATTGTTGCAGAAGGCAGCATCATTTAAATGTTTTTGAAATTCGCTCAAATCTGTCAAAGATTGTAGTAGAGAACGAAGAACTCGTGAAATTCTTTCAAATCTTTGAAATATTCATGAATCTTTCATCCATAGGAGTAAAGAACGCATTTCAGGTGAAAAGAACAGCCAACTGAGGTCGTAAGATTCATCCTGCAAATGGATCCAGAGCAGGAAAATAGTCCATAAGGGACGAGGAGAGCGCGGAAAAGGCGAAAGAGTTTCAGTCGTCATATCTTGCACAAAGGCCCGACAGTCGTTGGATCAACGAGAAAGTGCATGAGGTTTAGTCCTTTGGAGTGCACAAGAGAGATTTCGACTTGTTAAGTCATGAAATCCTGACATCATCTAGACTGTCCATCAAGAGACACGTGGCGAGATCCTATTCCATTGCAAAATTGGTAATCAGGAGTTGGACGCGCAAAAATTGCACTCTGAAAACTCCGATACACGATATCAAGAAATCCCAAGAAGACTTGTGAGATGTCCATCTCAGAGGACAGGTGGCAGCAGATCCCAGTGCTGTCAAATCGGCATATCAGAGTTCATGGTTTTGAAAGACCGTCGCAACAAGAGTTCAAAACTTGTGAAATCACGATCAGATCTCAGTTGTCCATTTGTTTGGAAACATGGAGGACATCAAGGAAATCTTCGGCGTTTCGGCAATCACGGTTTCAAGTTGTCAGAGAAATTTGGCATCACAAGTCATGAAATCATGAAATGACGCGGACCGTCCATCTTTCCAGGATGCGTGGCATAAATCCGAGGACTCGGGAAAAGTACTGAAAAGGAAAGGCCCATCAGCGCATCGGGATTCGACATATCACGAATCCTGAGAACAAGTGATCAGGTTTCTTTATGGTGAAAACCCCGTAAACGATCAGAGCTGTCCATTTTGAGGAGACACGTGGGCGATATCGGGAGAGCCCATCGGCACATCGGGATTTGGCATTTCACAAATCCTGAGGACAAGAAACATGAGCACCTCAGCACTCTGAATTCTGAAATATTGACAGGAGGAAAGCTCCGTTTTGAGGCCCAGCTAACGTCATCTCGTCAAAATCATGGGATCGGGAATATCCACAGTGAAATCCCCGACACTGATTTGAGTCGTCCATCTGTTGGGACGCGTGGCAGGAATCAAGTCCACCAGCATTATGGGATTTAGAAAATCGTGGATCCTAATGACGAGACATCCGGTGCATTTGAAGTCTCGATATCGCGAGAAGGGATCAGGACCGTCCATCATAGGAGGATGCATGGTGCAGATCGAAGCAATTAGGAAAAGTCCTGAAAGGACAATGCCATCGATAAATCGGAGATCGGGGAATTGAGGAGTCAGAAGAACTCGTCATCAGAACTCGCGAAATCTTGATCCTCGATATCCCAATAAGATCTGGGCCATCAGATCACAAGAAGATCTGGACCGTTGAATTGTCCAAAGGCAAATTTTTTGCATTTCGGTGATTTGAAAGTCAAAGAGCTAGAAAATCCTGTAGCGTCTTAACATTAAAGCATGTGGTCACATTGCACAGCGACAAAGGCGATTTCAAGGCCGATAAGATCCCTTTGGCCATCGGCAAATCGACGTTTCGGCGATCAAAGGTAAATACGAAATTTCCCTCTATTTTTTCTGCAATTTTTTTTATGGCGTCATCTAGCAATTTAGGACCAACTCAGGGTCCGATTTTTCTGGGAAAGAATTATGAGTTTTGGTCTCTTCGAATGAGATCGTTCTTGCAAGAACAAGAGTGCTGGGAACCAGTGGATCTTGGATATGTGGAACCAGATCCAGCCACCCTCACTACCATGACAAATCCATAGTGAATTGCTTAGGCAACGCAAATAAACAGAAAAAATAAAGCTAAATTCTGGATTCAAAATTCTGTGGATGACTCGCTTTTTTCACAAATCACAGGTGCTAGTACTTCCAAACAGGCCTGGGGAATCCTTAAATATTCCTACCAAGGAAATGACAGGGTCAAAATAGTTAAACTGCAGACCTCGTGGATGCAATTCGAGACTCTCAGGATGACAAAGTCTGAAAATGTGGATCAGTTCATGACTAGAGTCATGGGAATCGTGAACCAAATCAGACTGATTGGTGAAACCATCATTGATCAATGAATTGTTGAGAAAATTCTCAGAAGTTTACCAAAGAAATTCGAAATGGTTGTAACAACAATCCTTGAATCCAAGGATCTGTCAAGATTTTCAACAGAAGAATTAATTGGATCTCTGGTGACACATGAGACCAGACTGCATCTCACAGATGAGTCAATCTCCAATGCTTTCAAAACTCAATTCTCCTTCAGTAGAGGGAGAGGCAGAGGAAGAAGCCGAGGTTACCAAGGAAGAGGGAGAAATCAAAATAACTCTCATTCCACTAGAGGTAACAGATATCAATATCCAAATTAGAATTTCCAAGGTCAAAGACATCATCAACAAAATCAACATCATAATTTCCAGCCTCAAAGAGGCAGAGGGAGAAGATCAAATGACAAAACAACCATACAATGCTATTACTGCAAAAAGTATGGGCACTATGAATCTGAATGCAGGAAGAAGTAAGCAGATCAGCTCTCAGGCAGAGCACATGTGTCAAATCACACGGGAGAAAACTCAGGAGGTATGTTTCTCTCATGTCACAAGATTGAAAAACAACCTAAAGATCTCTGTTTGTTGGACAGTGGATGCAAAAATAACATGACAGGTAACAAAGAATTACTTTCATGCATTGATTCTTCAATCGCATCTGATATTACACTAGGAAATGATTACTTAGTCAAAGTTCAAGGAAAAGGAACTGTTCCTATTCTTACTAATTAGAATGTAAGGAAAGACATAAACAATGTCTATCATGTACCAGATCTGAAACATAATTTGCTAAGTGTAGGATAGCTCATTGAACATGGCTATAAGGTAATTTTTGAGGGAGCATCTTGCAAGATATTTGACAAAATCCCAACCAGAAAATTAATTTCTGAAATCCATATGACCCCCAATAGGATGTTTCCCCTTACCCTCAGAACTGCAAATCCGAGTCAACCATATGCACAGAGTACATCCACCCTGAATGAAACAATGGTTTGGCATACAAGATTTGGACATCTACCATTTCAGAGTCTAAGTATTCTTCAGAAAATCTCCATGGTTAAAGGTCTACCTATCTTTAAAGAGAAAATTCCCCCATGTGAGTCTTGCATACTTGGAAAACATAAGAGAACTAGTTTTCCACAGTCTTCCAATCAAGCCAAACAACATCTTGAACTTGTTCACATTGACCTATGTGGACCAATGCAAACAGAGTCAATNCCCCCATGTGAGTCTTGCATACTTGGAAAACATAAGAGAACTAGTTTTCCACAGTCTTCCAATCAAGCCAAACAACATCTTGAACTTGTTCACATTGACCTATGTGGACCAATGCAAACAGAGTCAATAGGTGGTAGCTTTTAATTTCTAACGTTTATTAATGATTTCAGCAGAAAAATATGGATCTATTTTCTCAGACACAAGTCTGAAACATTTGCTAAATTCAAAGAATTCAAGGCAGAAGCTGAAAAACAGAGTGGCAAATATATCAAAGCACTCAGTTCATATGGAGGAGGAGAATAAAACTCCAGAGAATTTGCAAATTTTTGAAAATCACAAGGCATTATTACGCAAACAACAGCCAGGTATACTCCATAGTAGAATGGAGTGGCTGAAAGGAAAAACCAGACAATAATAAACATGGCAAGAACACTTCTCAAAGAGAAATGTCTGTCAAACACTTTTTGGGCTGAAGTAGTAGCATGCTCAGTTTATCTCTTGAATAGATCACCAACCACTAGTCTAAAGCTAGAAGTCCCCCAAGAAGCATGGAGTGGGACAAAGCTCAATGTTGCACATCTAAGGACATTTGGATGCATATCATATGCTCACATACCTTCCGAATTAAGGAAGAAACTTGATGAAAGAAGTGAGAAATGTATTTTCACTGGATATAGTGAAACATCTAAAGCTTATAGGCTTTACAATCCAATCACCAACAAATTAATTCTCAGCAGAGATGTAAAATTTCTAGAAAATCAACTCTGGAATGATTCAGAAAATCAGCAGATGGACAGTCAAAATCCATTGCTGCCAAGTTCTGAAAATGCAGAAAACTCAGGAAAGAAAGTACCTCAAACTACTCTTCCAAGATTGCAGGTACAAAGACAACCTGGAAATTCTCAGGATAACTCAACTTCCAGCAGAGAATCATTCTCTGAACCACAAAATCAGAGAACTCGAAGTTTGAGAGAAATCCATCAGCAGTTGGATGACTTTGAACAACACAATCTTTTTTCTTTAATGTCATGTCAACCTACATCTTCTAAGGAAGTCGCTAAGGAGCCACATTGGGTTCAATCCATGAACCAAGAAATTGACTCCATTGAGAAGAACAAGACATGGGATCTTTTTGATTTGCCAAGACACAAGAAGAGTATTGGTGTCAAGTGGGTTTACAAAACTAAACTCAATGAAAAAGGAAAAATTGAAAAGCACAAGGCAAGACTTGTTGCCAAAGGATTCTCACAACAACTAGGTACTGATTATGGTGAAACTTTTGCTCCAGTAGCAAGATTGGACACTGTCAAAACTCTATTGGCCATAGCAGCACAACACAAATGGCAAGTATACTAGATGGATGTCAAGTCAACATTCTTGAATGGTTTCTTATAAGAAGAAGTTGATGTCGATCAACCACCTGGATTTGAAGTCCAAGAGCACCCAACCAAAGTATATCGGTTGAAGAAATCCTTGTATGGATTAAAGCAAGCTCCAAGAGCTTGGTATAGCAGAATTGACACTTATCTGATCAAAAGTGGTTTCAACAAAAGCCAAAATGAACCAACACTTTATACCAAAACAAATCAGCATGATAAAATTTTAATTGTATGTTTATATGTTGATGACTTGATCTACATAGGAAATCTTGAGTTAACAGATTTTAAACATGCAATGCAATCTGAGTTTGAGATGACAGATCTTGGCATAATGAAATATTTTTTAGGGATTGAGGTTCATCAATCAGCCAAAGGCATTTTTTTCTGTCAGCAAAAGTATGCAGCAGACATCATCAAAAGATTTCGCATGGAAGGATGCAATCCAGCAGAAACCCCCATACCTTTAGGCACAAAGTTGGGCAAGACTGATGAAGGTCCTATAGTGGACTCTACCTTGTACAAAATTTTTGTAGGCGGTTTGTTGTATCTTACAACAACTAGGCCTGACATTATGTATCCAGCCATCCTTGTTTCCAGATTCATGGATTCACCAAAAGATTCTCATTGGAAAATGGCAAAATGAATTTTGAGATATGTAGCAGGAACAATAAATTTCAGTTTATGGTACACTAAATCTGATAGTAATCAACTCTCTGGTTACACAGATAGTGACTTTGCAGGTAGCCTAGATGACAAGAAAATCACATCAGGATATTTTTTCAACTGGGCACAAACTTGATTTCATGGGCATCAAAGAAGCAACCAATTGTATCCATATCTTCTACAGAGACAGAGTATGTAGCTGCTACCTCAGCTTCATGTCAAGTTGTGTGGCTGAGAAGAATATTTACAGACATGCCACATACATAAAAGGATCCAACTCCTATTTTCTGTGACAATACATCAACAATTGCATTATCTAAGAATCATGTGTTTCACAAGAAAAGCAAACACATTGACACTCGTTTTCATTTCATACGTGAGATAGTCAATAATGGTGATATTGCACTACAATTTTGTGGTTCTCGAGATAAGCTTGTTGATATCTTTACAAATACACTAGGAAAGTCAGTTTTTGATTTTCAGAGACAACACTTAGGCATAATTAGTGCTGATGATTGTAACTGTTGATTTTAAGAGGGAGTGTTAAACATAATGTAACCTCAACAGTCTGATTGTACATTGCCAGCTGTCCTGGCCAGCTGTACTTTCTATTCTTGTTTAGCTTGAGCCTATTTAGCTCAGCCATCTCCCATTGCATTGTAACTTCACATCTGTTGCACCTCCTTCGTCACCTTGGTGAGCATAAATCGAGGTGCTAGCATGCCCAGTTGGGTCTGCTGAGCAAGACAGCTGTAGAGAAAAGAGTTAGAGAAAGAAAAACAAAACTATAACTAAGTATTAGACTAATAGATGCAATAAGAATTAAAATCATGAGCATAGAAAACAAAGAACAAAAAGACCCATGTCACCAATATTAAAGGCTGGTCTATTGATGAAATCAAAGCACCAACTTCCCATGTCCCTTCTTCCTCCAAGGGAAGGTTCTTGGACCCTCACAAGCTTGCTCTCCTTACAACAAAGAAAATGAGAATAGTGGTGAAAGAACTCTTTGCAAATCCACTCAATGGAGAGGTGGATTGCTCAATGAAATGGTGCCAATGTGTTATTGTCAAGGATGGAGTCCTTAAAACAATCTAGGCAGCATAACATTACTTTGAATTCCTTGAGAAAATGAGGTGCATTCATGGATTCTTATAGCATTTCTTTGGGTTTTTGTTTAACTTCTTTGTAGTGTGAAAAGAGGCCATTTAGGGCATTATTAGGTCTTTGACCAGCCCACCATTCAGATCCAGCCCAGATTTGAGGGTCAAATCGGCTTGGGAGCTGATCCATAAGTGGTTGGGAGGCTGACCACTTCAATAAATGCGTCATTTAGCAGGTGAGCGGCTTTTTGCACTAACAACCGCGCATCGTGCGCCTGTGTGCTCTTTATACATTTATGTTACGTGCATGCGCGTGCACGCCTAATGTCTACAAAGAGCCCTTCAATTTTTCACTACTTTGTATAGTTTTTGACCTTTTTGAATGCTGTGGAATTAATTCAGGTCCATGAATGACTTCATCACTGTTTGACGATGCTGAGTTCTTGTAACCATGTGCTGACGAAATTTCAGTGATAACAGATGCCCCCTGATGGATGAGGTTAGGAGCATACGTATAGCCAAAATACATCAATGTTTCTTCTACTGATAATGTTGTTGTAAGATAGAGCAATAGTGGGATTGTTCAGAGCAATCCATTGGAGGAGAAAGGAACCGGTAGGACCCGACCTTTCATAAGGTGTGTAAAATATAAAACTGTGTACAAACGAGGCAGGCATGCCCCATGCTCGTGTTATGTAACTCTGAAAAAGATGATGGAAGTGTTGGTGTAGACAACTGCAGCACCCTCGGGGGCGGTTGTGATAAAGGCAAAAGACAATGCTGTAAATGAACATACTTGGAACAATAGGTAGTGATCGCGGTAATAAGTAGCAACGATTATGTGGGCATTGATAGCCCAACCAAGTTTAGAGGTCTTCAGAAAATGAGAGAAATAACTGCAATAGTCGCAAAGTAAGACCCACCGTAACATGAGAAAGTGTTGGCATTGAATGTTATGGGGTCCAACGATAGCAGGGAGCAATGGTGTGTCACCCTGTGTCATCCGAGATCTCTCATTGAATGAAGAATGAGAATCAAGATACTGTCACCCTTATGAAAAATTGTGCTGATGTCGACAAAAGGGGAACGTGACTCCCAGAAGTAAAGGGCTTCGTGGAATCTACTGAGGTGAGGAAGTGGAAGAGGTACATGGACGAAGTCAAGAAGTGGAAAGAATCAAGACTGCCCTTGGTTGGAGGATGTATGAGATAAAAAGTGGCCGCAACCATGTAACGAGGTGGAGTGTCAAGGGGATGACAAGACTAGTGATAAGTTGTGCCAGAGGTGGGACAAAGTGAACAACTGTAGAGGGTAGAGGTAAGTGACCTGTGGGGTACTCTAAATATGTGGACGATGTCGGCCTGGGTAGATGATGAGTAATGCTCCAACCAAGGGTGACATGGGTTGCGCTTGGCCAAAAGGAGGGAAGCAGGTCGCCAAAGGTGACGAAAAACAGGATAATGAAATGACTAGAAATAAAGGCATTTGTATAATAAATAATGAATAATTTGGGGAGAAATGTACAAATACAGAAACGGGTGCCCCAATGTGATATCGGTGGCCCATGGAGGGAAGAATGTTCTTGGAAAACTGACGAAGGGTGGGGGCCCCATTGGTGAGTTTCTGTATGAGGTAGGTGAAATGAAGGTAGGTTCGCAGATGGGCAAACTGATTGTGGATGAAATGGAGGGTTCATGATATTGTGGAGGTGCAGGTAAAAAATAGAACCGTAAAGAGATAATCTGGGAGTCCATGTGGGAAAGCTAGCAAAATGAGGAGAAGGAGTATGTGGTTGATTCGCGACATGATGAAAGAAAATTGGGACTCCCATCCCTAAAGGGTAATGAAGAACAGCATGAGTGTCAAAAGTTCCAAAAGGTGCTATGAATGGGACAACTCATGTGGGTGAGAATGCTACCGGGTAACAGTACCGAAAATGCAAAATGGAGGTGTGGGTACTACAGAGTCGGGAATGGAGATCCTAGAGGTAAACATCAGAGTGTGTGACTGGGAATGAAAGTGTGATACAGTAGGAAATACTACATGCCAGTGCTGAGTATATACTTGAAGGAGTTGTGCCGATGGATGATGAGCAAGTACCTACACATATGAAAACCAAATACCCAAAGTGAACAATATCTGAAGAGAATCAAAGATGTGAGCATGTATTTGATAAATGTGACTATGCACGTGCGTACCTAACCATGATATGAAAAAAAGGAGCCACGGGGGCTCAGGATGAAAAGCGACCCATGGACGACTGTGATGTAGGTGACGGGATGCTGATCCCATGGCTGAAGATGGATCGAAAAATGGACACCGTCGGGCACCCATGTTTTGGCAGAGGCGGCACAGGTGTGGCGACAGATGCCACAAGTGATACTTCGGTACCCCTATGCTGGGGTGGACTTTTGGGGTGACCCGGACATGGTGCTAGCTCCAGGGGAGGTGTTTGACCATCGAGGTATGTTCAGTATTGGTATGCATGTTTTGGTGTTTTTGTGTTTTGAGATAGCAGTCCATATATATAAGATATATATGCTAATACTATCTGTTGTTGGTTTTTGTTACATGTGTAGATGTGGCACCTCACGGGCACGAGGTGGAAATGCAGAGAGCGTCGGCTCATCGAGATCCAGAGAGACTACCGCACAGAGAGAGACGTCGATGAGAGGATGTCGCGGGGTGACCAACTGAGCCAGAGAGGGCAGTGAGGAGGTGTCGGTTCGACGACCCTGGTGCGGGGCTATCACACGCTCCTCCAGTGGCGGCCGGAGTAGATTTTGATGATATACACTGTCGTCTGGAGATGGTTTTGCAAGATGTGTCTGAGGGCATGTGGACGCGTATCCAGGATGAGAGTTTCCTGGAGTAGTGTGTGGGGGTACCGCCACCATGGCAGTCCATAGTGCGATGAGCAGCAGTGCTGGCTGCTATGACAAGTGGACGCCTGCCACCAGGGCAGGAGGGTCTTGTGGGTGTACCACCACCGCCTGGGGCAGGTGGTGGTGGGCCGCCACTGCCTGAGGGAGGAGCAGGTGGTGGCGTGATAGAGGCACCATGAGTGGTGCATGATGTATATCTTTGTTTTTTTGTATATAGGTTGGTGAGCCCATTTTTTGTACCGAGGTGTTGCATTGGTCTGCAGATACATGTATTTTTGTATGTAAACATTTGAATGGCCTGATGGGCCTTTATATATACATGAGTATACATTTTTGAGATCCTGATGTTGTCTACATAGTTTTTGCTGATGTTTTGAGTACGTCTATTCTATATATATGTTGTGACAGGTTTTTGTGATATGTTTTATGGATGTGTAGCTTGATGTGATATATGCCAATCTAACACTGTGTTA
>ML779865.1:550155-562128 GCA_009831015.1 Picea engelmannii
GTCCGAAGGATGAGCTTATATCAACAAGCATATGTGATCCTCTTCAAGCTTGCGTAAAAATAAAGAGGTACTTGCCAGAAATGGTGGGGGAAAATTTGGGAAAGGGATATGTTTCGTCTTTGTGTTAATTGGCAGTAAGTGTCTCTCTTGAACATGACACCCCCTATTCATCATTTGAATCCGGTTTGGGAAATCCATTTGTCTCTCATTCAATTTGATTACAAGGTCCTTCCATGTGTCGTCTTTGAGTCAATGCTGCCAAATCATTGGTCGTGTCATCCATATGTTCAAGAGCTGTCTGTCTAAAACTTCGATTGAGTCGGCCATCTACAGTTATCCTTTCACTTTGTGTCGGCCTTCCCTGTGTCCAAAGTCCAATTGCCACATACTCTATTTCACTTTCAAAACTCGGTTACTCATTTCGTGTCACTGATGAGGGATACATCAAGGCCCTCCTGTGACGAGTCTTGTTTTGTCGACATCAGCACATTATCCGGGATTAAGACTTAGAAATTATTTAGTACCTTGAAGCTTGCATGCCTCAATGGCAAGTTTCTCGCTTTCGACAGTGGGTTTACATCATTGACCCCTGATCGAGAGATTTCGTCGGGTGTTCGACATCAGCTCATTTATTCACATTCATTGGATTGTACTATTGTACCTTGGGAGTCATTGACATTAATGGTGATTTCCCTCGCACTTGTTAACGGTATACATCAATGACCGGTAATCAAGTGGTTTCTACCATGTTCGACTTCGACACATTGTAATCACATGGTCAGATTCGTACGTTGGGTGATGGGATTGAAGACCCTGGATCTTGTCTTTACATCCAGGTTGTGATGGAGTATGTATATTTTGCGACACATAGATCCATTGTGTATGGTTCGTGGCTATGTCGTCTTGATTACACATTTGTCGCACAGATCCACAGTGTATTCAGGTGGCTGTGCTATATTATGACTACATGGATCCACAGTGTATGATTGGTGGCCATGCCCTTTGTTTTTGCTATCATCAGTCTATGATTTGAGTATGGGAATTCCTACCTCAGAATTGATATTCATGATACTCTGCTGATGCTTGGTTGTTTGCAGGGCTCCAATTAGATGTGCTCTTGGTTCTTAACACACACATGCATCTTACAAAGTCTATCGACTGTCACTGGTTCCACTCTCAGACTTTAGGGGGCATTCTGTTATCCACATTTTTTGTCATCGGGATGATGTCATGATAATGTCATGATAATAGAAAATCAAACTCTTTACTAAGAACATTTTCATGAGAAAGGTTACACTTGTCAATTTCCAGAAATCATATTTTGAATATAGTTCGCAGGCTGCATATATACTCTCTTGCGAGAATGATACATTCCCGCAGGTTGCATTCAGCTAGGGTGTGAAATTCTCGCACTGTGCTCAAGGTTAGGGTGTGAACATGTTTCTAAAGAAGGAAAAAGGATAAGTTATCGATCCTTCTAGAAGGAATCTTCTAGAAGGATAAGTTGGATTTCGAATGGTTGGCAAAATACTGACTTTCCAGATATCTTCGGATCATTCTTTATCCAAGTAACTAAACTATCTTCTCCTATATATTGAGGAGATTGCTCATGGAAAGGGTTAACAAGAAAGATTAGAAGAAAGCTAGCAAGAGATTGATTGGAGAATTAGTGCAAGACTGTATGGAGGACTGATGCTACAGCAGCAAAGGACAACAACAAGGTCATCTTATGTGGTTGATTTTCTTCATGCATGAGAAAGTGTGTGTGTCAGAGCTAGGAGCCATCGAAAGGAGACCTACGACATCAAGGCTCAGGTTGTAAGTTTCACTTTCAGTTAATTCAATACAGTGATATGTCCCTTTCCCATAAAGATGATGTCACTTTATTACATGATTCCTTGATCACATGTATAGACTAGGTATTGAATATATTAATTTGCTTGTACTTCGATTGGTTTGTACTGTTGTGATTGGACGACACAAGAGCATCAAAGAAGAGCGAGGAACAACAAAGATTTAAGGAAAGCATTCATAAGGAATGTCCACAATCCTTACCTCTTAGTTCATTCAATAGGCTAGGTCTAGGGAAAGAGTAGTATTATGTCCTGTTTTGTTCTAGATACCAGGTGGATCTAGGGAGGTCGGTTTGTGTCCGCACTCACAGACTTATCCTATAATAGGGGGGTGGGGGTAAGGATGGGAATTGTCATGGGGATTCCTTCCTGTGGAGGAAGGGATGGTCGAGGGACCATCTCAGGTGGGTGTAAATACCACACTGGGATTGCTAACACCATATTAGGTAGTGTGAGTGTTGCGGCTACCTGAAAAGATTATATACCTGGTGGAGGGTAAAAGAAGGGAATTTGAGTTAGAGGTTGGGGGACTGTCTCCCAGAGGGGAGTAGGCCCTTGAGGGGATTTGGATTCATGGAATGTGGAGGGCGATGAGTGTGCAGGAGGTTTCAGCGAGAGTGGTTCTGTGACTGTTAGGACGTCAGGAATGACCGAAGCCTCCTGAGGAGGACAAGCATCCTCTATGTGAGTTATATTAGATGAGATGACACATACTTGATTAGCAGGATGAAGGAGTGGTGGTGCTCCATGGTATGTCCCTAATAAATATGGATCTTTGAAAATCCCAGGACCCATCTCCACGAGTGGATATGTGTCTTGGTTTGTGTGGATGAGAGGAAGAATGTTATCGAGGTTGGCAGATGGGTTAGGCTCATAATGTGAGACTTGGTCGATGGTCACGATCTTCCCATTATGAGGGAACATCACTATCCGAAAGACAGAAGATGCCACTGCCTTCATAGCGTACATGTAGCTATGACCGAACAAGATATTGTAATCGAGCGGAGCATTGATAACTTCTATGTCAATGAGAATAGTTTTTCCCCCGAGTTCAATGGGGACATTTTGGAAGAGCCCTTTAGGAGATGACGGTCGTCCGTCATAAGCTCGTAATGTGATGGTAGAGGGTATGATTTCCGGGGAACCAAGTTTCTGCCATACTTTTTTTGTAACACCCTATTTCCCCCAGTTTGTAAATATAACTGGATTGGCCAAGGACTATGGAAAACTCATAAGTATGAATTTGTGATGTAAATGGACCTACAGGAAGAGGTCAATGAATGTGAATAAAATTTTGAATCATTGTAGGACTGTTGAGAGGGGATGTGTAGAAAAGAGACCACGATGGCAGTGGGAGGCACCTGAAAAGGTGGCATTAACTTCTACCGAGAATTAAATACCGTATTTGGACTCCACTGGCCCAAAGAACCAAAAGCGGTTCACTGGCCCTGAAAATTAATGGCTCGCAGACTGGTAGGAGGATGGCTTGATGAGGGATGGGATGGTGAACCACCCATCTGTAGAGCTGTCAGGCCTGATCAGTGCAAGGGAAATCGCACCACACGCAACCTCGCGAGAGGATAAGGTGTATGGTAGAGGCGATTGAGAGGGCAGACACAAGGGGAAATCTGGCATATTATGCAGAGTGAGTGATAGCAGAGAGGAAGGATTGCAACCTTCACTCCTGGTCACTCGCAGACAGGGAGACACAGTCTCAACAACATCGTGGTCTCAGCTCAGGGGTGGCTAGTGGTAAATCTGCTGGGAGTCACTATGCCTACAGTTGGGTGGAAACGAGCACCCCTCTCAGTAGTCGCACCCACTTCTGAAGTTGTTTTTGATAAGTGTTTTTCTCATATTACATATTGAAATTCATATGTTGGCATATATGCTCGTAAACTGTGAACTAGTGAACAATTACAGTAGAAGAATGTTTGTGCAGTGTTTTGATAAGTAATGTTAGATATATGTTTATAATAGAAAGACCATGTATGGCTTATGTTAATAAATGAATTTAACTAGGCATGAGTCGAACTAAGTTAGGCGCCTCGCCGTTCTCGGGAAGCTGTTTACCCTTATCTGCTTCCGAAAATGCCCCGGTATGGATCTCTTCACAGAGATTCCCTCCTTAGAAAGGTTCACCAAGAACCTGGAAAAATGACTAGAACGCGCAGGTCTTATTAACCCTGTACGAGGAGGAACGACCCTCTTAAGGTTCCGAGGTAGTAGTGTAGTGATATGTAACAAGTCGATGGATGAGATCTCGTCAGAGGACCCATAGCCATTCACGACCATTAGGTTGACAGAAGTAACGAGGGAATTACATACCTTGCCCCTTCTTCCCTCTATCATCGTGAACAACGAGGAAATCGGGATCTTAGATCCCAATACCCAAAAGAACATTTGGACTAGTGATCTTTCCACATCCACGAAGTGGTGGAAGATGCACAAGATGGGACAATATGAGTTGTTGGATCGGGTTAAGATGCTTGGAGTTTAGTCTCTGGAGTGTGTTCAGGAAGGACGGATCTAGACCGTTAGATCTTGGTCCAATTACTCGTCAGCCGTCCATTTTAGGGAGACAGGTGTCCGAAATTCGTAGAGAGTCGGGACATTCGGCATCAGGAAATCAGAGTTCCTGAGGCTGTGAGAGTGGGGACGTCAAAAGTCTCGAAATCTTGGAGGGATCAGGACCGTCCATACGGAAGGACACATGGAAGCAATCGAGCACCACCGGGAAAAGTCCCGACAGGGAGGCCAACTATCGGCATATCGAAGAATCAGGGTTTGCAAGAGAAAATAAATATTGCCGCTTGGAATCGCGATCCGTGATATCCTAATGAGTTCTGAGCTGTCCATAGTTGAGGACGCGTGTCAAGAGATCCAAATAAGTTGAGCATCAGAGAATTGGGGTTTGCGAGAGAAAAGAAATCTTGCCGCTTGGAATCACAATCCGCGATATCCCGATGAGCTCTGAGCCGTCCATAGTTGAGGACGCATGTCAGGAGATCCAAAGAAGTCGAGCATCGGAGAATCAGGGTTTTCAAGAGCAAAGAAATCTTTCCGCTTGGAATCGCGATCCACGATATCTCGATGAGCTTTGAGACGTCCATAGTTGAGGACGCGTGTCAGGAGATCCAAGGAAGTCGAGCATCGAAGAATCGGGGTTTGCGAGAGCAAAGAAATCTTGCTGCTTGGAATTGAGATCTGTGAAATCCCGATGGGAAGTTATATAGCTGCAGTCATATGGTGAGTTGTCACATGGACCAGAGTATAGCCAAGAGGGCTAGCCAATGTAAAGGAACATAGGGAGTCGGAGGATCGAGAGTCCAGGGGACTTGCGCATCGTGACACTGAAAGGCGTGAAACCCCGACAGGGTTAAAGGCTGTGGTCTTGTGAAGGTTGTGGTCACATTGACCAGGGCTTAGCCTGGAGAGCCAATACGCTAGGGGCATATTGGGGATCAGAGAATCGCAAGTCCTGAGGACTTGTGAATTATGACATTGGAAACCCCGAAACCCCGATAGGAGTAGCCTCGAAAGGAGGTAAGGCCACGGTCACAGAGGCAATGGACCACAGGCTTGGCCTGGAGGGCTAAAGCATAGGGAGCGCATCATAATTTGAAGGATCGCGAGTCTCGGGGGTGAATGAATTTTGACATTAGAAACCTCGTAGCCCCGATGGGAGTTAAGACCATGGTCATATAGAGGGGGCCATGCAACCAAGATCTTAGCCTAGGAGGCTAACTGGCATTTAAGCGAGTTGGGATGGTTGAAAACAGAAACCCCGACGGAAAGGGACATAAGACCATGGTTATGTACAGAGAGTTGGGTAGGTAAATAGAAGACCTGTGAATCAGGGATTGGCATTTTGCTGCTACAAGCTCCACGGATTCTCATTGTTGAGAAAACAATGAAAAGTTTTGATTTTAGGTAGTGGGTATGTGAAAAATTGGTATCAGAGCATGGTTACAACACTCAGACTGATTGGGCTCATGCACCAGTCGTGCATAAACCTCGTATGAAACACTCCTCTGAGGAGTAACCCCCTGACTTAACTATCTTGAGCAGGATTAAAAAACTTGGAATATGAAAACCCGACTGTGTATGCATGTGAAAGAGTTATGAAATTATGTGCAAATTATAACATGTATTTAACTCTTGACTAATATCCAGTGTTTGTCTTTTCACTCAAGCAGACGATCAACTATGGGAATCTACAAACGTAGAGTATGGTGACTCACCAAGAGGTGGGAGAAGGATCCCACAACAGAGACGAGGAGACCAATGAAAGAAGAGCAATAGGAACCCCTCCAGACCTAGCTGAGACTGTGAGGAGTCTCATGGTTGAATTGCAAAGATGCAAGGTCGATAATGAAAGGATGATGAAAGAACAAGAAAAGAAAACTAAAATTAATGCAGTTCTACTACAGAGCTTATCCGACCTACAATGACAAATGCAACATGAACCTGAGATGCAGAATCGTGGTCATGTCAGTGGCCACACTGAGAGAAGCACATCCAAAAAGGTCCACCCCAGAGGTAAAGGACTAGTGCTAGACGATTCCATTGAGAAGGAAGATGGCAATTCAGAAGGCTCTTCTAGCAGCAGGACCAGTTCCTATTCTCAAAAGAAACAGAAGAAGCAAAAGACTTCTAAGAGTCATAAATTTGAGGAATTCAAAAAGGCCAAACCGCCCTCCTTCGATGGCGAGATAAAGAAGGGAGAGGAAGCTAAGGCTTGGCTACTTGGACTGAAGAAATATTTCAGAGTCCATGATTTCTTAGAGAACCTGAAGGCTCGAGTGGCCACTTTCAATCTGAATGGAAAGGCTTCCATTTGGTGGGAATACCTTAAGAATATGAAAGGGGTCCACGAGGAGGACCTGTCTTGGAAACAGTTTGAGAAGTACTTCCGGAAGAATTATTTGTCGGAAAGGTATTTCGACGAGAAGGCTAAAGAGTTTTATGAACTCAAACTGGGACAACTCACTATGGAGGAGTATGTCAACAAATTTCTTGACTTACTGAGATATGTACCCTACATCAAAGCAGAGAAGGCGAAGGCACAACGCTTCATCAATGGGCTACCCAAGAAATACTGGAACCAAATTGAATTTGACGAGCCAAGGACCTTAGAAGACATTATAAGAAAGGCAACATATTGTCATGAACAATATGGACATCGGGCAGAGTCTCGTGGAGACTGGAAACAAAAGAGTGGTTCGAGATTTCAGAAAAAGGGGAACAAATCCTCAGGATTTAAAAACTACAAGAATAATCCCAGAATGAACTTCCCAACTCAGAGTGTACTCCAGCAGAACTTTCCCTCGGTGGACGGAAATAAAACTTCTGGACCTGTACCAGTAAAGACTGATAACCTAAAGAGGAAATCTTTGGAATGTTGGGATTGCAGAGGAGAGCATCTACATAGAGACTATCCACACCGACAATAGAATAGTCGAAAAATTCATAACCTTCAGGAAGTGACAATAGTCAACGATGTGGCAAGGAGTGTGCCACAGATTTATGCAGCCTTGGATAATAACCAGGCTGACCACCAAGCTTCAGTGGTGGAAATAGAAGGTATGATTTTCAACCACCTAGTGTCTGTTTTGATTGACCCTGGTTCAAATTTGAGTTATATAGCCCTAAAACTGTTGATAAGTGCAAGCTACAGCCATGGAAGCAAACTAAACCATGGTTGGTACAGTTAGCCACTGGCACCAAAAGAAAGGTAGTGGAGGTCGTACTAGCTTGCCAATTAATGTTGGGTGAATTTTCCACCCAAGAAACCCTTAATGTATTACCCCTAGGATCATATGACCTATTGATTGGTATGGACTGGTTGGCCACCCATAAAGCCAAATTGGACTGTTACCATAAAACTTTAGAATGTGTGAGCATAGAAGGAAAAATGATAACCCTCCAAGGGATCCGAAAACCGGTCTTGGTGAGACAAATATCCGCCCTGCAAATGAGAAAGTATTATCGAAAGGGATGTCCCCTATATGCAATACAGGTGTTAAAAACAATCGAAGGTGCTAAACCAAGCCCTGACGATCATCCTATCCTGAGGGAATACAAAGATGTTTTTTTGGAAGAGATACCGGGTCTACCTCCGATAAGAGACATTGACTTCTCGATAGAACTCACACCAGGAGTGGTGCCGGTGTCTAGAACACCCTACCGGATGAGCACACCTGAATTAGTTGAACTCAAATTGCAATTGAAGGAAATGATGGACAAGGGTTATATTTGACCCAGCGTGTCCCCATGGGGAGCACCGGTCCTGTTTGTGAAAAAGAAGTATGGCACCCTTAGACTATGCATATATTACAGACAACTTAATAAAGCAACCATAAATAACAAATACCCCTTGCCCAGGATCGATGATCTATTCGATTAGTTAGGAGGAGCGACTATTTTCTCAAAGATTGACTTGAGGTCAGGATACCATCAAGTCCAAATCAAGGGTGAAGACATCCATAAGATCGCTTTCTGGACACGGTATGGTCATTATGAGTTTGTGGTAGTACCATTTGGGTTAACCAATGCCCCTGCCACTTTCATGTGCTTAATGAACAATGTACTCAGTAAATTTCTAGATAAATTTGTACTAGTTTTTATTGATGATATCTTAATCTACTCTAAGAGTAGAGAAGAACATGAAGATCATCTTAGACTTGCGCTGCAAGTGCTAAGAGAGCATCAGCTCTATGCTAAATTCAGCAAGTGTGACTTCTTTCAGAAGCAAATACATTACTTGGGACATGTTCTGTCCGAGGAAGGGGTGGAAGTAGATCCTGACAAGATCAGGTCTATCATGGAATGGCCTACCCCAAAGGATGTCTCAGACATTAGATCCTTTATGGGATTGGCGGGATATTATATAAGATTTATAAAAGATTTCTCCGAGATTGGTTGTCTAATCACTGCCCTCCAGAAGAAGGGAACAAAATTTTTGCGGACACAGCAATGTGAAGAAAGATTTCAAACCTTGAAACATCTACTAACCCATGCACCCGTGTTGAAAATCACTGACCCATAAGCTAACTTCCTTGTGTGCACAGATGACTGTAAGGAAGGGCTCGGAGGAGTCCTTATGCAGGAAGGAAAGGTGATTTGCTATGAATCCCGAAAATTGAATGAGCATGAAGTCAACTATGTGACTCATGATCTAGAACTGGCTACCATAGTGCATGCCTTGAAAATGTGGAGGCATTACCTCCTGGGAAGGAAGTTTGTACTGATGATGGATCACTATGGATTGCGATACTTGTTCGATCAACCCAAGCTTAATGCTAGACAAGCCAGATGGATGGCCCTCCTTAGCGAATTTGATTTTGAAATCAAACACATCAAAGGGAAGGAGAATAGGGTGGCCGATGCCCTTAGTAGAAGCATGAGAATGATTCACCTGGCAGCGGTGAGTACCTACGAGACAGATGTCAAGAACAAAGTCAAAGAGGCACAAGAGACAGATCCCTTCATCTGAAATGTGACCCTGTACCTACAGCAAGAGCCCGCTGGAGAAAAATACGAAGGCTATTAGATGACCGAAGGAGGTCTACTCACCTACAGAGATAGACTGTACATTCCCAATTGTGACGACTTGAAGAGGTTCATCATGGATGAACTACATAAAAGACCCTACACTGGTCACCCAGGATACTAGAAAATGATTACTGCCACCCAGAAGAAATTTTATTGGTCGAGATTGAAGAAGGACATAGCCAAATATTTGTCCCAATGCATAGAATGCCAATAGGTTAAAGCAAAACATCGACACCCAGCAGGACTATTACACCCTTTACCCATCCCAGAATGGAAATGGCAAACCATCTCCATGGATTTTATCACTCGGTTACCAACTTCAACCAAACAGAATGACGCCATTATGGTAGTGGTGGATTAACTGAGAAAGTCCGTTCATTTCATTCCCGTCAAATCAACCTGTAAGGCGATAAATATCACCCAGATATTCATGAAAGAGGTATTCAGACTGCACGGTATGCCGAAAGAGATAATATCTGACAGAGACACAAAATTCACTTCCAAATTCTGGAAATCACTAATGACGGGTTTAGAGACCAAATTGTTGTTTAGTACTGCCTATCACCCTCAAATTGATGGACAGATAGAAAGAGTAAATCAAATATTAGAAGATATGTTAAGGATGCATGTGATGCATCAGCCCAGGAAATGGGAAGACTACCTGCCATTGGTAGAATTTGCCTACAACAACGGCTATCAAGCGTCCTTAAAGATGAGTCCATTCAAGGTCCTCTATGGTAGACAGTGTAATACTCCAGTCAGCTGGAGTAATCCCGTAAATAGGATTTCTATTGGACCCGATATGTTGAAAGAAATGGAACAGCAAGTGACTCAGATAAAACAAAATCTGAAGGCCTCTCAGAACCGATAGAAAAGTTATGCTGATCAAAAGAGAACTCCAAGAGAGTTCCAAACGGGAGATCATGTGTACCTCAAAATTAAGCCCAGAAGGAGTTCCCTGAAAATGGGAGCTTGTGCCAAATTGGCACCCCGGTATTGTGGACCCTTTGAAGTTCTATATAGAGTGGGACTTGTAGCCCATCGGCTAGCACTTCCTCCCACAGTAAAAGCACATAATGTTTTCTATGTTTCATTATTAAAGAAATATGTACATGATGCTAATCATATAATTGACTGGTCTATGATCCAGGTGGAACCTGTTGGCAGCCAATTCACATTTTTCATTGTCTTATAAGCTGCCTACACCAATGTTTCACAAACATTTATTTTTCGTCACAATTTTCAAATGAACCACGCTTTTATTCTTTGTGCCTTTTCGCACGCCTATCTTCATTTTGTTTTCACGACTGTAAGGTGAAAACTTAGTCCTTCAAAGTCACATTAGAATCATTGTTTGAACTGTTGTCATCCTTCTGATTGATATGCCCTTTGCTCTTACATCTCACTTATCATTTTGCAGCTGGCAAAACTTTCGAAATGTACTCATTGGACATTTTTTTTTGATTGATTATGTGACTTGATTTCATTAAGTGTGTAATGCATTGGTATTTTGATTGGCTTCTTATTTTACCTACTCAACCTTTAGTTTCATAAGATATATGGGTATTATGTTTAAATCTTTCATACATATGTTTTTAAATATAATTCCTATGTTAATGTTTTCACAACTATTGGATTGGTTGATTATATGAATGCACATTGGCGCATGGTTAATGTTTGATTTTGGTTTCAATTGGAATGATTTATGGTTTAAAAGATTTGTCACAACGATCGATTGCACATTGGTTTATACACTTGCCGGTTGATTCATTGGTCGGCTAATTCGTATCATTGTCAAACTATGCTATAATGGGTTGAACTACTATGTAAACTGGCGGTTTTACTTTCATAATAACTCTTATGCATGGCAGAAGTAAGCTCTACCACCCTCGCACACTTTTCATTAATGCCTACATCCTTACCAGGGTTATCTTTGTCGATTTTTGGGAAAATCTCTAAGCCTACTCTGTTCAAACCCTTGTCCCTTAGCCCAGCTCACTATGCGTTATCTCTTGGCTCCTGAAGGGCAAATTGAACCCTCATGGTTTTCAGAGTCGGTTGTGTTTTCATTTTGCTAGAGAAAACTGCCCCGTAATTGCCCCCAGAGTCACGTTTTTGCGTGAGCGATTCTAGGCAAACGGATTTGAATTAGATCAAACCGTTGAAAACCCAGAACCGTTTTTAGCCCCTTTACCTTCAACAAGGGAGATTTCTTCAGAAAGTGAGCTACTACAGAGATCTAGATCTCATTTTACAGGTCAATTTATCAGTGGTTGGAACATGCGTTTTGAGTCTATATGCATTCCTTCAGATCTATTCTTCAGAACTCCCTCTCACCCATCAAATAGCCTCGTCGTCACACAAGTATGTTCGATATCAATCATTTTTTGTAAATAATCCTTGTTTATATAACAAATTCAAATTCGGTTGTGGATTGGCTCTGTTTCCAGCATTGATTTGCTCAGTTACATTGCATGCATTCTATATATGGACTGGCTTTGAATAGAAACACATTTTAATTCGATTTACGATTTGATTATGCCCAGTATAGAAGTCAATATAT
>ML779865.1:567352-592102 GCA_009831015.1 Picea engelmannii
CACACTCTCCACTTTATTTACTCACCATGTTTTCAGATATTTTATAAAAATTGCCCCTACTTCAGCTGAAAATATAGTTAAGAGGAAACCAAATAAAAAAGACCCCATTTCTATGATATTAACAATTAATAATTCAAGAACTCTGCCTTTTCATAATCACGGGTTCTTAATTTTTTTTTAAATGTTTAAGTTTCCCTGCAACAAAAAAAGATAAAATAGAAAGTACATGTAAAACGAACCAAACAAAAATTAAATTACATCTGCTAGCCGTCGACAGTTAATAGAAATTCGTAAGAAATGAATTTGAATCGAGAACGCCATAATTTGTAGTCACCAAGAACACGAAGTATTGGGTCCTGGGCCTCATATTTAGAATGAGGCAACTTGATTATGTTTGATAGAAGTTATGCGACAGCTTCATACAAAATACGTAAACTGAAAAGAGTTCCATAAACATCGGTGTGATTGGAACCCACAATAGTTGAAGATTAAACCACCACGTTTTACTAACGAGCCTATCGCTGTAAGCAAAAAAAAAAGTGTGCATCGTTTCCATGTTTGTATGATACATTTACTGAAGTCTCGCATACTGTACAAAAATGTCGAAGACGCAACCGAAACATAGTAAAAATAGGTGCATAACTTTGAAAAACTTCGGCACATAACAGCATACAAATCACTTCAAATAACTAGGAAGCTACCTCAGTTACACTACTCATGGTAATGATATCATTGGAAAAAGAAAAGAAAAAACGAGAGGCTACTTATATACCGAGACTATCGAGAAGATTGTTTGCACCCCGGTAAGCAACAGTATAACAATTGCCGCCGCCAAAGCTAAAGTCCTCCACGGCGATGAGAAGTGCTCCTTCATAAGCTGGGCAAGCTGAACGTTGAATTCATTTCTGTAGTACTTATTCACATTTTCTATCAGATGCCTGAGGTCAGCGGGTCGATTCTCAGCTGTGATGTCTGTAGACGCTGACCTTGCACAGGCAGACATTTTATTACAACAATTCCGATGCAGAGATCGTGTCTCTGTTTCAGTGCAGCTATGCCTCATCCCTTCATTACAAGCTCAAAGCTCAAATAAACATGTAGGAATCAGAAATTACAGCAGCCAAACAGCAGAATGGGATAAAACTGAAGATCAGAAATTACATGACACAGAAAGCAGTCTTCCTGTCAAAGACTTCATAACAGCTGTAAGATTACATAATGGGAAGGTCGTAGCCTTCTAACCCTCAGATTTACTGAGACACCCGCAGTCATAGCTAATGCTTCTTTAAGCATACAAAACGATTCCTCTTTCCTCCATTCTCTCTGGAACCTCTTTTAAATAAGAAGTGGAGGAGTTACGAACTACCCTTCCCGTCCAACTACTATTCTAGACAAAGATGAAACTAACAACTAGTCTAGAGAAAGCCAGATCAACTACTATTCTAGAATTTCAGGGTTATTACTATTACTATATACACATCCCCCTTAATATTTTTATAAACACATCCAGCTGAGTGGTATATGCATTTGTTTATAAGTTACTGGATCAATTTTCTAAGTTAAAAGGACAAGTAAGGTAATTATAGGTTTATACGTTTTTTTAGAGAGTGAGGTATTTATGGAGTTAAAATCACAATTGTAATACTTTTTAATTAATTTGAATAGCTTGACATCCTTTTGCAACCTCACTACGAACTTTACTTCAATTTTGTTGCGGTCAGGGTTTGAACTTTTTGCTCAAATCCATAGGAGAGCGGATAGAGGCCAGATGCAAATGGAGTACTGATTTGGAGAACCCTGAGTATGCGGATAACTAGAAAGGATATGCGGAAGCTTCACTACGAATCGGATCATCCACAAATAACTTGAGCTTGAAGATCTGCTACTCAATGGATCGTGCGAAAAGAACCCGAGTGTGAGGATCTCTGTGTCCGAGATTAAAGGCGCAGAGAATTTTGTCGTCGGTGGGAAAAAATCCTTCTATAAACATAGATAACCCCTTGTGACCTTATAATACATGTTTTTTCAGTGTATACGGGCGTTGTTCAATGTTTTATGGTTGATGAGAAGTGCTTTTCTCTTATTTTGTGTGAAATCTTACTTGAGCTGCGTCCCACAATAAGCTGCCATTAAAAGTGTAGACTTTAATTGAAATGAAACCAATTTACCATAAATTAAAATTTATGGAAACAAAAATGGAAAATGATAAAATAATGAAAACATAAAAGGAAATGTTAAGAGAATGTTTTGAACCAGTATCACTTGTCAAAATACAAGAGTTGATCTATATTGGATCATTATATTGTTTGTTATTTATATCAATCCTTTTAGAGTGGGAAAAGTGGGAAAAATTGGAGGAATCAACTTGCAGAGCCATTTTAGTGGGAGATTCGAGTGTGGAAAATTAGGGTCCCGAACCTTCTGAGGCTATTTTGAGGCAACAAATGATATTTTTGTGGGTTAAAACTTTTTCAGCATAGCTTGGACCCCGTGATGCTATTCTACACATCGAGACCTTTCCAATAATTCTAAAATTACATAAATCAAAGCTCGTATGCAAAAGTTATGCCTCCCACAAGTTGACCTACCATGTCGACCGCCATGGTATGAGAGGATGCGACGTCATCCCTCGTTACTCACACATATGGGGCTAACCACGTATGTAATTTCAAGAAGATTCTAGAAGTTCCAAAACCCTATCACAATTGAGGGTTGAGAAAATAAAAAAGACTACCCCTACTTGGATATCGTTCACTAGGAAGAGAAGGGGTTCCATTCTTTTGTATTGTATCTTGTTCCATAGATGAGAAGAACATTTGAGAGTGGTATTCAGTGAGCATAACAAAGGAGGAGAGATTCTATAACATCCATACAGACCATAGGTCAAAGGCAATTCCATGGAGAGTGCCTCTTTCTTTGTACTTGCATCATTTCTATACCAGATAAAAGAGAGCAGAGAAACCTCACCTTCTAGCTAGGTTTTCTCCCATATTGGGTTTCCTAGGTCACATCTTGTGTTTATTTTTGGAAGGTGTGATTGCATTTTACTATTCTCTATTTTCTACATTTTATCTATTTCATGCATAAACAGAGAATCACTAACTAAATATTCTGGAGATCTAAAGGAAAAATAACATTAATAGTAACAATTTCAGTATTTTATTAGATTTGTTGTGATCAACTATTCCAGTGGAATATCCACGACAATTTACAAATCATATTGGTATCGGAGTAGGTTTTTCTTTTGGGAATTTGTGGGAAGTTGCAGGATCCAGGAATTAACTTAAACAGAAGTCGCAGAAACCCTAGACATGGCGGACGAGTCCTTTCATAATAACCCCTCGAGATACAACGAAAGAAATATTTGAGCGGTTAGAAGCACAAGCTGCCGACATTAGTCGCAATATGAACCTCCTCGTGACGGCTCTAGCAAGAAAGCTCGGATCATTCAGAGATGACAGAGGATCTAAGTCAGAGATGGCATCAGATGGGAAATCGAGAGATTGGGAAGACTCAGTGTTGTGAAGAAACAACAACCACCCACTTAAAGTTTCAGTCTTAGTAGTGGGTACACATTTCTTTTTCATAAGGCATTACTCCTTAACATTTTCGTCGTCGCGCCCTCACCAAATAATACTCACATTCCTATCTCCATTTTTCATTAATGACAATGCTTCATAACATCATCAACAGGAATTAGCATCTCCTCATCACCCTTGCGGGCCTGCCTATATCTACAGACGACGACATGCCTTTTCTCTCCCCCCGTCATAGCCCAACTGACATCATCGTAACCATTTATGGGTTGCACGTCAACATTACATTTCATGATAGGCCCCCACATAGACCAATACCTAAGACTATCTCCCCTCTACACGTGGTAGGTTAACAGTGACTGTCACTTTTTGGCGGAAGATTTTCTTTGTCGAAAGTTTCACAGCGCATTCCTCCCTAACTACACTCTTAGTCGACGACGAAACTACCCCTATTTTCAAATGATTGCACATTAACTCATCCTACAAACCATATGATCTTGGTTGTCGCTGATTACCTTGCCACTATTGATCTGACACTTCTCATGTAGCAGGCCCCTATGACTATCTCAGTCTGTCATCAACATTAATAAAGATAATATTAGTGCCCAGTGGTCATGTTGATGAAAGTTAAAAAGAGTCATCTTTCAAAATTTAAACCTTGTTATCAATCTTAAGAAACCAATCACGAGTTATCATCATCGGAGGTTGTTATAACCCTAAATTGCACCACACATGCTTACCTAGCATCAGGCCATCTCATATCCTTTCTTTGCCAAAGCACTGTTGAACAACTCTTTGAAAATCCTCTTTTATAAAGGCCCACGCACCATACTCCATTACTGCACGCATGTACACACTGGTTGACCCAAAACAACCCGCGTGGATTGAAAAAAGCACGAAAAAAGGAAGGTTGCTGATGAAACAAAAAATCTATGGGTGATTTAACTAAAACTCCCGACCATGCATGGCTGAGGATTCGTCCAAATACCTAGCTCCTTCTAGCCTATAAAAAAGGGGTAGGGGTCCCATTTAGAGGAGGAAAAAATATAGCAAAGAAACTCTGCCCATTTACGTATTCCCATTGTCCCAACCCTTTAGCCTTTCCTTGTGCCAAAGGAGATTCAAAGCAAAGCAGTTGGAGGACAGTAGAAGAGGAGCCCAGGATCAGGTTCGAGGAGTGGTGGACGGTCTCAACTTTTGTAAGTTGACTCATTCAAAGTAATAAAGAAAATGTTTTTCTCGTCCCAATTCATGAACTTGTATAGTTTGATTAGTATATGTTTGGATTTCTAACCCATTCGTATATAAGTAGGATGCATGCGTAGTTGTTGCTTGTCTTGGATGCAGGTCATCTTTGGAAGGAGTATTGCGAACAAGTAATCAAGTACAATGGAGGATCGACATCAAAAGCCGGGAATGAGGTAGGTTGATCTTTCCATGCATTTACTAAGAAAAGGGGATTTAAATCCAGGGATGAAGGTAGAAAGTAGTTTCTCTTTGGTCATATCTGCATGCAAAGTCTTAACTCTATTTGCTAGTCCGTAGGGAGATTTCCCTCACAACAGAATTGGCGACCATATTGAGGAGACTCTCTAGGGTTCCTGGAATTTTATTTCATTTTTTGGGTAGTTTTATAGACTAGTTTTTCTTGCCTATTTTTTCTTTTAGTTTCTGTAAGGTCTGAGCTAGCAGGGAGTCTAGTTTTCCATACCATCTTTCCTTGTCTTTTTCTTGACTTTGTTTTTTGGGACCCACAGAGGTACATGGGGCCTGCATAAGGTCTGCATGCGTGTACCCGTGCCCTACTCTCTTACAACCCATGTGTGAATGCTCGCTGAAGAAGTAGTAGTAGTGTGTAGAGTTTAGAAAACTTCTGAGGTAGCCATCCTCTTCCCTGTCAGAGTCACACATTCTCAGGGGGTTTTCTGGAATTCTGTCTGAGTCTTGGTTGTGTGTAGTCATATCTCAGATTGTTTTTGCTTTATCATTTTTCTTTACATTATTTGTTTTTCTGTTAAAAAGAGTATGCAAGCCTTCAAGGGATCCTGGTTATCAATATCAGTGGTCTCTTCTTGGTTTGGTCTATCTATTTTCATTTTTTCTCAAAGTTTAGATATACACGTAGCCTGTACAAGGTCATCCTGCATGTACATGCCTTCTGTCTCTATCCAGTGCACGTTCGCACATGTGTTGTTAGATTAATAGTCGCGTGCCTGTACATGATACTTTTTTTTGAGGGTAAGGTAGTCATCCTTTCCCTTGATAAGAATTATTCCTCTCAGGTGTTTGAATCTCTATTTGAGTAGTCAGTAGCTTAGGATTAATCTTATCCTTAGCCTACTTTTTCTCAGTTAAAAAGTTTTCATAAAAATAGATGAATTTTTAAGGTTTTTAGGCAAGTGTGAGAGTCATTGTTTAAAAAAATATATATTGCTAGTGTGTGATTTTTGACCTGATTCTTTGTGATCTGCGATTAGGCCAGAGTTGTTTTTATTGGTTTTTACTTGTCGATATTTTTCCTTTCTTGCTTTACTAGCATTTAAATAAATAAAAACTCTCTTTTCATTTTCTTGTTTGGTTGAAAAGTGTGTTTCTGCATTATTAGCCAGGGAAAAGTCGTTTATTTCATAAGTTTTTGCAGTTCACTTAGATCATAAGTAGCTCGTAGTCGAGTGAAATTCCTTTGAGTTTGTTTTCCAAAATCTTAGAAATGTTAATTTTTTTTTTTTTTTTTGAAAAGTTGTTGAAATTTTGCATTAAGAAAAATTTTTGTTTCCAGCATTTTGCTCATTTTTTGCTTTTGTCTTTTACACATCATCAGTTTCAATTTCATACCCCTTCACACAAGACAAAGCCATAAAATTAACGCTAAATTTAAAATCTACTAGACTTTTATATTTGTAGGGTTCACCAACTAGTTTAGGATTAGGGCCTTGGATTAGGTTGGAGAGGAAACTCTTCAAGGCCATTTAAAATCAAACATTGGAGTCTGAGTTAGGGAGTGTCTAAGTCCAGTGTCATGAAAGTTATCTGGGACTCCTCTCTAACACAGAGAATAAACACGAGGTCGCGTGCAGAAGGTGATGCAAGAGCATCGCCAACACATCAAGCGAGCCAGCACATCAAGCGGAAACCAGCTGGAAAAGACAGCACAAATTTTGAAAATGCTTTGGGACTGTTGCACCAAACCTTCAATGAACCATTTATGAAGGAGCGCCTTTTGTATATTTTATTGGACCTTGAGTGACACACTCTTGTCCTTAGTAGATAGGAGGCATTTAATCTAGTTAACGCTGGTAGATAGGATTTTAATTCTAGATTTGATAGTTTAGAGTCCAAGAGGGAAAATGGATATAGACACCCTCATTGTATCATTGTAACATTAAGCAGCATGAACAGAATCATTCTAGAGGAAGAGCAAGAAGAGAATTGTATGAGGGACATCCATGTACAGATCTGGAATTAATGGAAGGAATTGATTCAGACTCATGGTTTTGTGATTTCTCTGTGTGTATGTTGATAATATGCTCATGAATGTTTGTTTCCTGTTATGCATTTGATTTGATATGTTTTTCATATGATTTCATGTTTAAATGTGAGGTCTGAGAGGATGAGAAGATGAGTTTCAATTGTTTCTCTATCTGAGTAAGGATTTCCTGCAAGGTGTGCAGTTGAAACCATCCGCAAGGAGTGCATTGATGGAGGCTCAGGTAGTTTAATTCTTGTTCTTATCTCACCCAGAAGTGAAAGTGGGTTGTTGAATCCATGCAAGGAGTGCGCAGGCCGAAGAGGAAGTCTCAGTCATGAATTTGAGAAGAAATCTTTAGTGGACTGCTGCTACAGGAGTGCGCAAAGTTGAAAGGATTCAACACTTGGGAGTTGTTGTATGTTTTCTGCAAGGAGTGCGTGCAAGTCCCTCTGAAAGAATTAGAGTGGGAAAGCTCATGAGGTATAGAACATTCGAGAAATCGTCAAAGGAGAGCACAAGAATTTTGTGCCATGGAATGTTCAAGCAAGAGTTGCAAGTGCATGTGCTGGAGGGTAATTTCTGAGAAGGAATACTTAGTCATTCTCAAGAAATCTTCAAACAGGAGGAACCGACGGCCCAGATCTTGTGAAGAGGATTCGCAAAATCCCGTCAGTCGTTGGATTTTTCAGAATAGCGGCGAGGTTACAGTTACATCCATAAGTTTGAGCTCAAAAGATTGTGAGTCGTTGGATCAATAGTCGATTTTCCCGCAAACCATCAGATTTGGCAGGAGTTGCGTCAGGGTTAAGCCCTAGTGAGTAAAGGAGAGTTTCGGGGAGGCATCGGGATATTGGAGGCATTGGTGTTTTGGAAATTAAGAACCTCGAGACCCCTCGAGTCTCGAAACATCGATGGAATCATAGTTGTGGATCTCGGACAGGACATGTGTCAGAAATCCAGAGCGAGTCGGGGTTTGGCATTTTGGGGTTTCTGAAGACAAAGGAACCGTCGCATCAGGAACCACGATATCGCGAAACGCGATTTCCCGATCACCACATGTGTATGGGCCATAGGTGTTAGAGTAGAGGAAAGGTGGCAATTTGTATCGGAGTTCGGGGAATTGAAAGTCCCTTGTACATGACAACGGGAATCGCAATATCTCGATACGTGATTTCCCGATGGATACAAGTACTGAGTGGGGACCACCAGGGTCAGAGAGGTGAATAGGTGTGGCACCACACTGAAGTACCGGTATATCGGGAATCGGGGATTTGTGAGGTAAGTTGTCTATGACAGCGCAAGTGTCGATTTTCCGATGGAAGAAGTCTCGAAAAAATTCATCCATCGGTGTTTGGAGCCATCGGGTTTCGGGGATTCAAAGAGCCCGAATTCATGACCATAGGATCCACGATTTGGCGAAGTCCGATTTCCCGATTTGAAAGGGGATTCCATTTAAGAGAACTCTGTGGGTACTGAGAAGTCCCGATAAGGAAGTTGAGGAGCTTTTTAAGTTCTTCGGGCCAAGGGAAGAGAAGGTCCTATGTGAGCGGACGTGCCCTGGGTGGGGCGCTTGTGTCAAGAGTGGTATCAGAGCAAGAAAATTTATTTGCTTTCTGTAGCAGAGAAGAAAAGAAAATTTCACCATGCCGCCGAGGAGAGAAAGAAAATCACCTGATCCAGAGGATAGGGAGAACCAGAGAAGAAGAGGGAGACAAGCACAGAATCCAGAAATGGAGAGACAGATACGTTATCTCTGAGCGAGATTAGAAAATATGGAGGCAGTGCAAAGACACACAGTTAGTGCTGGAGATCTAAGTGACACCGAAGGCAAAGTTGAAGCCGAACAACAAGAAGAAGTTGCAGCCGAAGATGCGGCCAATGAGCGATTAATTAAGGCTATTGCCCGGATGAGTTCGAAAGCAAAGATGGACATTCTAGCTTATGAAGGGAATCTGGATGTAGAAGAGCTTCTAGACTGGATTAGAGCTCTTGACAGTTATTTCGATTATGAAGATATCGAAGAAGATAAGAAGGTTAGGCATGCTATCAAAAAATTGAAGGGGCACGCAGCATTATGGTAGGATGAGCTTCAAGCAGATAGATGCTGCAAAGGAAAGAAAAAGATTAAAAGATGGGATCGAATGATTGCAAAGATGAAGGCAAAGTTCATCCCAAGGGATTATCAAATCACACTGTTCAGGAGGATGCAGAACTTGAGACAGAAGCTGATGACAGTGAAGGAGTATACTGAGGAATTCTACAAGCTAAATATCAGAGCAGGTCATCAGGAGAGTGATGATGAAAAAGTTTCTAGGTATATGAATGGCTTGAGATATGATATCCAGGACAAGATGAGTATGATAACCATCCGAACGGTGGAGGATGCGTATCAAATGGCATTGAAAGATGAAGAGAAGCTGAGCCGTAAGCCAGGACAGGGAGGCCGAGGTAGGAGCTAGCCCAAAGGTAAGTCAGTTGCCCAAGATAGGTTCCAGAAATCCAAGGACGACTGGAAGAAGCCTCAGACTAGAACAGAAAGAGGTGGAAGTTCACAGCAAGGCCAACACGTTGAACAGAGAGGGAAGCATACAGAGCAGAAGGGAGATTATGTTGATGCAAACACTTTTCCTCATACCAGAGGTAGAGGAAGGGGCAGAGGTGGAGTCATCACATGCTTCACGTGTGGAAAGAATGGACACAAGTCATTTGACTGTCCAGAGAAAAAGAAGGACATTGGAGAAGCTCACATTGTCGAGGCATAGAGGCGAGGTACTGAAGCAAAAGACGCAGAAGACGGAAGGTCATTGATGATGCGTAAAGTTCTCTTAACACCCGAGAAGGAGGTGGAGGACATAGCTCAAAGAAACAGACTTTTCAGAACTGCATGCAGGACCAAAGACATGGTGTGCAAGGTTATTGTGGACAGCGGTAGCATGGATAATCTCGTATCTACATAAATGGTAGAGAAACTGGAGCTGGAGACGACTGATCATTCAAGCCCATACAGAGTTTTGTGGCTACAAAAAGGACACTAGGTAACTGTTACTAAACAATGATTGGTTGAATTCAAAATAGGTGGATATAATGATAAAATTATGTGTGATGTTATTCCCATGGATGTGTGTCATTTATTGCTAGGTAGACCATGGCAATATGACAAAAATGTGATTCATGATGGGAAAATGAACACATATACTTTGGAGAAAAATGGGAGAACCCATATGTTGCTTTCGATAAAGGATAAGGAGGTGAAACCAGAAGTAAGCAACACAATACTTCTCATGAGTGGGAAGGAACTTCTTATGGAAGTAAAGAAGAAGGAAGATCCACAATTCTTTGTGGTTAGAAAGCCGAAGATTGTTCTGACTAGCACAAGGGTGGATGATTTACCAGATGGAATTCAGGAACTGCTGGAAGAGTTTGCTGATATCATAGTGGATGAATTACCTCATTTGTTATCGTCGATGAGGAGCGTAATTCACCATATAGACCTCATACCAGGAGCTAGTTTGCCAAATAAAGTCGTGTACAAGTTGACGCCGCAGGAGAATGAGGAGGTTAAAAGACAGGTACAAGAACTGTTAGATAAAGGGTTGGTGAGGGAAAGTTTAATCCCGTGTGCCGTTCCAATGGTACTGAGTCCAAAGAAATATGGAGGCTGGAGAATGTGCACCAATTCCAAAGCCATTAACAAGATAACCATCAGGTACAGGTTTCCATTGCCATGGATGGACGACTTGATGGACTGTTTAAGTGGAGCCAAATTTTTTTCAAAGGTTGATTTGAAAAGCGGATACCATCAGATTCGCATGAGGGAAGGCGATGAGTGGAAGACAGCCTTCAAAACCAACGAAGGGTTATATGAATGGCTAGTCATGTTATTTGGCTTGACGAATGCACCGAGTACTTTCATGAGGCTGATGAATGAAGTCCTGAGGGAATTCATCGATAAGTTTGTCATTGTTTATCTGGATGACATATTGATTTTCAGTAAAACAAAAGAAGAACATCTGAAGCATTTAGCTGCAGTAATGAAGAAGCTACAGCAGGAAAAGATGTTGATCAACATGAGAAAATCTTCATTTATGAAGACAGAACTCATTTACTTGAGATTTTTCATATCAGCAAATGAATTAAAGATGGATCCATGTAAGGTGGAGGTAATTAAAAATTGGCCATCATCGAGAAATGTTTTCGAGCTGAGAAGTTTTCATGGAATGGCTAGTTTCTACTAGAAGTTCATCAGAAATTTCAGTGGGATTAGCGCAACGATGATGGACACAGTCAATAAAAGACATAAATCTTTTCATTGGACTGAAGAGGAAGATAAGATTTTCAATCTGTTGAAACAGAAGATCACGGAACAACCAGTTTTGGTGTTGCCGGATTTTAGGAAGATGTTCCAAGTAAAATGTGATGCGAGTGGCTTTGCCATAGGAGCGGTCTTGAGCCAGAAGGACAGACCAATTGCATATTTCAGCGAGAATATGAATGAAGCAAAAGAAAAGTATTCCACGTACGATAAGGAATTCTATGCCCTCATCCAGGCATTGAAAAAATGGAGGCACTATTTGATTCCAAAAGAATTTGTTTTATATAGTGATAACCATGCATTACAGTTTATGACTCAACAGGAAAGGTTAAATTAGAGGCATGTTAAATGGGTAGAATACATGCAGAATTTCACTTTCATGATAAAACACATTTCTGGTACTGCTAACAAAGTGGCTGATGCTTTGAGCAGGAAATGTTTGTTGTTGCAGGAATTCAAAGTCAGGACATTAGGCTTTGATGACTGCAAAGACATATATGCAGAGGATCAAGATTTTAAGGAAGCGTATGAAACAACTGAGAATCCAGTTCTCAAAGATCGTAGCAAATGGGCTGAATACATGATCCAAGAAGGATTGCTATTTAAAGGCAATCAGTGTGTATTCCAAATTGCTCCATGAGGGAGAATCTGTTAAAGGAAAAGCACAACGGAGGATTGGCTGGACACTTTGGTCATGATAAGACATTCGCAAAACTAAGCGAGTCATACTTTTGGCTAGGGATGCGAGCAGAGGTCAAGAAGTTTGTAGACAAATGCAGGATTTGCCAGCATTCAAAGGGGAGGAAGAAAAATACAGGTTTTTATCAGCCATTGCCCATACCAGACAAGCCGTGGGATGAAATCATCATGAATTTCATATTGGGGTTGCCTAGGACGCAAAGAGGACATGATTGGATATTTGTGGTGGTTGACAGGTTTTCCAAAATGGCACATTTTATCCCGTGTCAGAAGGCCAGCGATGCAACTCATATCGCAAATATGTTTTTCAAGGAGGTTGTTAGACTTCATGGATTGCCAAAAAGTATAGTTTTGGATAGGGATACGAAATTCATTGGACATTTCTGGAGGACACTCTGAAAGAAGATGGGGACTAACTTGATGTTTAGTTCTGCCTATCATCCTCAGACGGATGGGAAAACAGAGGTGGTAAATAGAAGTCTGGGAGACTTGTTGAGAAGCCTGGTGGTGGAGCACCACAGCAGTTGGGATAAAATATTACCCCAGGCAGAGTTTGCTTATAATGACTCAGCGAACAGGAGCACAGGAAAAAGTCCATTTCATATTATATATGGCACGTAGCCGAGAGGAATTTCTGAGTTGAGGGATTCAGAACCGACTGCTACTAGCAGCGCTAGTGCAGAAGAATTTGCTGAGACAATGAAAGAACTTCACAGCAGAGTGAAGGAGCGGTTGATGAAAACAAACCAGGAGTATAAGCGCAGAGAAGACCAACATCAGAGACAACTTCAGTTTGAATTTGGTGATCTGGTTCTGGCACATTTGAGGAAGGAAAGGTTCCAAAGGGGAACATACAATAAGTTGAAAATGAAGAAAATTGTGCCATGCAGAGTCCTGAAGAAATTTGGAGAAAATGCTTATGAGATTGAGTTGCAGGATGGCATCGGGATATCTCTGATATTCAATATTGTAGATTTATACCCATATAGGGCTGGAGAAGTAGAGACTGGAACTGAGGAGCCAATGATCCAGTGGCAGAAGTAGATGCTGATTTCAGAGAATCCGCAGATGGAATGCATACTAGACAAGAGAGTGGGTAAGAAGACCAGGTAAAATCAGTATTTTGAATATCTGGTCAAGTGGAAGAATCACCAAGTGGAAGATGCCAGCTGGGAGAGTGAATCAGTGATACAAAACCATGGATAGACCATGCAGGTGCTCATGGACAGGAGCCCATGAAAGTTTTCAAGTCGAGGAGTATGATGCAGGAGCATTGCCAGCACATCAAGCGAGCCAACACATCAAGCGGAAACCAGCTAGAAAAGACAACACAAATTTTGAAAATGCTTTGGGACTGTTGCGCCAAAACTTCAATGAACCATTTATGAAGGAGCGTCTTTTGTATATTGTATTGGACCTTGAGCGACACGCTCTCGTCCTTAGTAGATAGGAGGCATTTAATCTAGTTAATGCTGGTAGATAGGATTTTAATTCTAGATTTGATAGTTTAGAGTCCAAGAGGGAAAACGGATATAGACACCCTCATTGTATCATTGTAACATTAAGCAACATGAACAGAAGCATTCTAGAGAAAGAGCAAGCAGAGAATTGTATGAGGGACATCCATGTACAGATATAGAATTAATGGAAGGAATTGATTCAGACTCATGGTTTTGTGATTTCTCTATGTGTATGTTAATAATATGCTCATGAATGTTTGTTTCCTGTTATGCATTTGCTTTGATATGTTGCACATATGATTTCATGTTTAAATGTGAGGTCTGAGAGGATGAGAAGATGAGTTTCAATTGTTTCTCTATCTGAGTAAGGATTTCCTGCAAGGTGTGCAGTTGAAACCATCCGCAAGGAGTGCGTTGATGGAGGCTCGGGTAGTTTAATTCTTGTTCTTATCTCACCCAGAAGTGAAAGTGGGTTGTTGAAGCCGTGCAAGGAGTGCGTAGGATGAAGAGGAAGTCTCAGTCATGAATTTGAGAAGAAATCTTTAGAGGACTGCTGTTGTAGGAGTGTGCAGAGTTGAAAGGATTCAACGCTTGGGAGTTGTTGTATGTTTGCCGCAAGGAGTGCGTGAAAGTCCCTCTAAAAGAATCAAATTAGGAAAGCTCAGGAGGCATATAACCTTCAAGAAATCGTCAAAGGAGAGAATAGGAATTTTGTGCCGTGGAATGTTCAAGCAAGAGTTGCAAGTGCATGTGCTGGAGGGTAATTTCTGAGAAGGAATACTTAGTCATTCTCAAGAAATCTTCAAACAGGAGGAACCGATGGCCCAGATCTTGTGGAGAGGATTCGCAAAATCTCGTCAGTCATTGGATTTTCTGGAATAGCGGTGAGGTTACAGTTACATCCATAAATTTGAGCTCAAAATATTGTGAGTCATTGGATCAATAGTCGATTTTCCTGCCAACCGTCAGATTTGGCAGGAGTTGCGTCGGGGTTAAGCCCTAGTGAGTAAAGGAGAGTTCCGGGGAGGCATCAGGATATTGGAGGCATCGGTGTTTTGGAAGTCAAGAACCTCGAGACCCCTCGAGTCTCGAAACATCGACAAAATCATAGCCATGGATCTCGGATAGGACACGCGTTAGAAATCCAGAGCGAGTCGGGGTTCAACATTTCGGGATTTATGAAGACAAAGGAACCGTCGCATCAGGAACCGCGATATCGCAAAACAAGATTTCCCAATCACCGCAGGAGTGTGGGCCACAGGTGTTAGAGCAGAGGATAGGTGGAAATTTGTATTGGAGTTCAGGGAATTGAAAGTCCCGTGTACATGACAACGGGAATCATGATATCCTGATACGCGATTTCCCGATGGATACAAGTACTGAGTGGGGATCACCAGGGTCAGAGAGGTGAATAGGTGTCGCACCACACTGAAGCACCAGTATATTGGGAATCGGGGATTTGTGAGGTAAGTTATCTACGACAATGCAAGTGTCAATTTTTTGATGGAAGAAGTCTCGACAAAATTCATCCATCGGTGTTTGGAGCCATCGGGTTTCGGGGATTCAAAGAGCCTGAATTCGTGACCATAGGACTCGCGATTTGGCGAAGTCTGATTTCCCGATTTGAAAGGGGATTCCATTTAAGAGAACTCTGTGGGTACTGAGAAGTCCCGATAAGGGAGTTGAGGAGATTTTTAAGTTCTTCGGGCCAAGGGAAGAGAAGGTCCTGTGTGAGCAGATGTGCCCTGGGTGGCATGCCTATGTCAGAAAGGTAGCAGAGATAACCCCTCCAAAGCTGGACCAATCGTAGTGGAGAACACATATAGAGGGCTTGTTTTGGGATTCCGTCATTTTCATTTTCCAAGTCACTTTATAGACTTTGGGTTTGGGGGAATGGAGCTCTAGCGCTCCTCTGCAAGGTCACATGGGCGGTAATCCTGCTCCTTTTAATGCTTTCCCTTACGGAGGAGGTCATATCCCTCCTTCGTCCCCCTTTTTTTTTTTTTTGAAAAGTTGTTGAAATTTTGCATTAAGAAAAATTTTTGTTTCCAACATTTTGCTCATTTTTTGATTTTTTCTTTTACACATTATCAGTTTCACTTTCATACCCCTTGACACAAGACAAATCCATAAAATTAATGCTAAATTTAAAATCTACTAGACTTTTATGTTTGTAGGGTTCACCAACTAGTTCAGGATTAGGGCCTTGGATTAGGTTGGAGAGGAAACTTTTCAAGGCCATTTAAAATCAAACATTGGAGTCTGAGTTAGGGAGTGTCTAAGTCCAGTGTCATGAAAGTTATCTAGGACTCCTCTCTAGCACAAAGAATAAACACGAGGTCGCGTGCGGAAAGGTAGCGGAGATGACCCCTCCAAAGCTGGACCAATCATAGTGGAGAACACATATAGAGGGCTTGTTTTGGGATTCTGTCGTTTTCATTTGCCACGGGGATTCATGGGTCTCGAATCCATTCGAGATCCGAAGTTGTCTTCCAAGCCATTTTCTCTCGATACCCTTGACAGGTTTCATGCTCTATACCCTGCTCATTGTGGTCTACCCAACTTTCGACTGTACCTGCCTCGTGATTGTTAGCGCGCTGGAAACCTAGTTGCCAATATTTTTTAGGGACATACACAGGTGACTGCGGGGGTATACCACGGTAACTAGGATAGACATCAGGCCATGCTTTGCAGAGTATACCTAGAAGGTGCTTCCGTGTTCGAGTTTCTCTTGCACTAGTAATTTTCTCTAGTGTTGGTTGTTATAACTGTTCTTCCAATTAATTTAGTGTTTGCCTGTCTTATCTTCTAGGAACTTTTTTTTAGTGTGTGTTACTTTTGAACGTTTAGACTACCATAGAGTGTCTTGGATCTTCTCACATAGTGGAGGATCCCAAGCTCCACCGGTCATGAAGGCTTCTTGGCCTACCGCCGGTTACACTGCATCCACCCCCGCTACCATTAAGGTGAATGCTAGACCAACAAGGGTTTTTTGAAGCGACCGGGATACAAACCATTGTGCCCGACCAACCCCCAAAGGAATCGATCATTTTGGACCTTGAAGCAACCGCTCTTGGCCTGGTTGAAACAACAACCACTGATTTCTTGGCATCTTTCATTGTACCAATTCAATTTTATGAGCGCCAGACAATGTTGCACACAACAATGGAAACAAATGTTGTTACTCCTTCTGGGAATTCTTCAATTCCCACTACGATTGTCACCATAGGAGAGCTTTCACCTCCTAACCCACCATCGTCAGTCCGAGCCACCATGGTCTTTACCGCAACTACTTCGTACAGTGTTCTGATCCTGTCTTTGGCGACGGCCACAAACCCTTTCACACCAAGTGAGACAGGCCCTCCGTTCTCATACGGGATGCCTAGTTCAGGTACAAGTCTTGTACTTTCCTACTCCACTTTACAGAATTTGGGTCTGGGGGCAGGGAGCTCTAGCGCTCCTCTGCAAGGTCACATGGGGGGTACTCCTACTCCTTTTAACGCTTTCCCTTATGGAGGAGGTAATAGATCATGTATTCTAAGATCAAATCATCTTCCTGAACTAAAACCATGCCAATAGTTGACTCTACTACAACCAGATATAATAAGAAATCTTTGTTATAGTTAGGTGGTCGGAGTAGAGGGGCAGTTGTGAGGGCATGTTTTAATGCAGTGAAAGAGCATTGAGCAGCATCATCCTAGTAAAAAGGAACGTCTTTCTTTAGTAAGCGCATAAAGCCCTTGGTGATTTCGGCATAGTTGGCGATGAAGCGTCGTAAAAAGTTTGCCTTGCCTTGTAGACTCTGAAGTTGAAGGATTGTGCATGGGGGGGGCAACTGGATTATTGCCTTTGAGAGGATCGACCATGATCCCTGTTGTTGATACGATGAAACCTAACAAACATCGTGACGTTACACAGAAGTTGTACTTGTTTAGATTCAAGCGAATCCTAAAGTAGCGACAGTGTTCAAAGATAAGTCTAAGGTATGTGGGATGATCCGTTCTCTTGCGAGATCGTGATGCTAAATCATCTAGATAGGCCTTGACTATATGCTTGATATCATGAAAATAAAAAGACATGGCCCGCTGGAATTTGGCTCTAGCATTTTTAAGACCAAAAGGTATCTTACGATATGCAAATGTACCCCAAGGACAAATGAATGTCATTTTGTGTTGGTCTTCGGGTTTAATTTGGATTTGATTATATCTCGAAAAACCATCCATGAAAGAAAAGGCTTCGCAACCAACACATTCATCAATGATCTGGTTGATGAATGGTGTTGGAAAATTATCTTTGGGACATGCCTTGTTCAAATCATGAAAGTCGGTACATACACGAATCGTGCCTTGTTTTTTATTGACCAGCACGGGATTTGACACCCATTGAGTCAAATGGATAGGATAGATAAAAACTGCCTTTAGCAATTTCTCTACCTCAATCTTGATGGCTGTTGCTTTCTTAGGATTAGCTGGATGATGCTTTTGTCAAATAGGCTTGGCATCAGGATACGTTGTGATTTCATGTTCAACTATTTTTGGATCGATACCTGACAGTTCCTCATAAGACCAGGAAAAAACATCGTGGAATTCTTTGAAAAGATCTGTGTAGATTTGAATCTCTTTGGGGGAGTAATCCATTTCAATGAAGACATTCTTCACAACACCAGGGTTTCGAGAGATGTTGATTGGTGTAGTTTCAGCGATAGTTTCCATATTGCCCTCAGCATAAATTTCATGTGTAGCTAAGAGATTAATAGGACACGACTGATCTCCCATCATGGTCATGGTGAATTCTCCTGCTTCGATTCATCTTAACTCTGGGAGAAAATATGATCTGTGATGAAGATATTCCCAAGGTTTGTCTAGACTAGTCATTGCTTCGATTACTACTTCATCAAAAGGTAAGACTAAGTCTAATGAATAGGTGTTAGCGAGAGAACCATGAGCCCAAATAGGCTCTAGAAGTGGATCAAACTCCTATGCAGGAGTCAGATCAAGGTTAGCTAAAGCTTGTTGGACTAAAGAGTACGCTACTTCAGTGGCAGACAAGGGCATGGACATGCCTGGGTGCCCTATCTCATCCATCGTGGCCGATGGGGAAGGAAGTATCCATGGATCCTCAAAGTAAGTCATGCAGAATGATGCAACTTGAAAAATCTCAACCTTATGGTAATTGGATATAAATTTGATGTCGGCGTGAGGGGGCGGGTAATCGATGGTACACATCAAGGATGGGAACAAACCAATTCCTACATTAACGACACCTAGTTGAGGATTATCAATCATCGGGACTGTAGATGCCCCCAAAGTAGGGTCAGATCTGGAGAAAGACAATTGATCGATGGTCACAATCCGGCCCTTGTGTGGAAACAACAAGACCCGAAAAACTATAGCAAACACAGCTTGCATAGCATAAATCCAAATCCTTCCTAACAAGAGGCTATAGTCGAGGGGAGCATCGACTACCTCTACTTCGACACACATGGTCTTCCCTCCTAACTGCATGGGGAAAGAAGGAACAATGCCATGTGGTCGGAACAAACGATTGTCGAAAGCAGTAAGGAGAGTAAGTGATGGAGACAAAACGGGCTCGCCAATGGCCTTCCAATATGCCAATGACATAACGCATGTCGAGGCGCCCTCATTGACCACCGTGTGGAAGATATTCCAAGTAAAAATTTTTTTGGGATAAGCCACTACTATCTAAAATGCTTCATGGTAAGGCAACCAAGGTTTTAAGTCGGTTGTATCTAACATGATGGTACCTGGATTACAAGTCTCAGTAGAGCCCAAAGCGGTTAACAAGGCTTTCCTCTGAGAAGGGTAGCTTTGGAGGACCTCCAAAGAAGACATCGCACAAGGATTTTGTGATAAATCCTTGACCACAGAGTAGTTCTGGGTGGCCCTTGTGTTTGGGTTATGAGAAGCTTTTTTAAATGCACATTTTGGAATGTGTGTCATTGTTTCTCCCAATGTCTTTTCAATCTGTAGAGGAAGAGATGGGAGGTCTACTTCTTTACCTTTCTCTAAAGCGCTTGGTTTACTATAATCATGCGCTCTAGTCGATATAAAAGTATCACCCCTAACTATATATATGTTCGCGGATGCGGGGTTGTTCGGAGGTGGGTAGGGTTCTTGGATGCCCCCTTCCATGATTGCAAAGGCTTGAGTTATATTTTTCCCATGTTGAAATGGATTAGTCAACACTGCCTGTTGTTGTTGCATGACAAATTTTTGGGCCTCTGCAAGTCGAGGACATAGATGGGTCGGGTGGTCTTCTGCACACAAATTGCATGGATACCTCACCTTCCATTTTTCAGTGTTGTTGCCGCGAGCATTATCGTTGGATTTTTTTCCCCCTTACCCTTCTCTCATTGTTTTTTCTTCCCTTCAGGCTACTGGGTGGCCTTTGGGTTAGTTGACTTCATGGTGTGTACCTATGACATTTTGGTAGGGGGAACAGCCAAAGTAGTAGTTTGGTTGGCTGTTGTGTGTTGTATAGATAACTGCTGCAATTTCTTTGTCAATTGCTCAACGGGATTTGTTTGTGCTGAACCGACAATACCATCAGCATGTGGTCCATCTCTTTGTCTAGTTTTATCCAGTATTGAACGTGGTGCATCTGACAAGATGTTTTATAATAAATTGGACTGAGAATAGATGAGCTCAAAATATTAAGCCCTCATGATGGTGTCTTCTTCGAAGAAAACTCTTGACGTCGCAACATCTTTGGATAACTACGGTACCAAAGACTTAAGGAACCACTCAAGCAGGAATGTTGGTGGGACTGGTACCTTGATTAAACTCTTCCAACGTCTCCATTCTCGAATGTGATCAGAGATATGGTTTGTTGTTGTCTATTCGAAATTGGCGAGCAACTCTGTGCCAATGTCGTATCTGATAGGTAACTCGAAATGGTTCAGAAAAACCATTGCCAGTTCGCCAAAAGAATAGTATCTTGAGTGATCGAGATCAATATACCATTTCACGACACTCCCAATGAGAGTATGTTGAAACAATCACAACTGTACGGAGTCATCTTTCAATGAGTTAGATGAGCATCAAAGATGGAAGGTAGTCACATGATCTCCTGGATCTTTGTTAGGCTTGGCTTCGAACTTTGGAATGTTTGAAGGCAACTTCATTGGCATAGGAGGCCAACACGGATCGTGACAAATAGGGTCATTCAACAACCTTGTCAAATCTAGCAAGTGTAAAGTCACCAGGAACAGTATTTTGGGTTGTTGCTGATAACCGGGGAAAAAGGGGCCTAGAGTTTGACTGGCACCAGGTTGCCAGGAAAATTTTGGTTGCTGGCCCAGATTCTGGTAGAAACCATCGCCCTAACCAGCGTATGGATTTTTCATATGTGGAGACATCATCGACTGATTTCCCAAATGGGACATAGATTGTTGGGCATGCAATATATTCGAAGGACTTTGGGAAGGATTACTCCATGTCGGTCCCATGGGGATAGGCATAGTAGTTTGTCTGGGGTACCATGCCACCGAGTGAAGGGGAAAAAGGAGGGATATGACCTCCTCTGTAAGAGAAAGTATTAAAAGGAGCAGGAGTACCCCCCATGTGACCTTGCAGAGGAGCGCTAGAGCTCCCTGCCCCCAAACCCAAAGTCTGTAAAGTGGAGTAGGAAAGTACAGGACTTGTACCCGAACTAGGCATCCCGTATGAGAACAGAGGGCCTGTCTCACTTGGTGTGAAAGGGGTTGTGGCTGCTGCCAAAGATGGGATCAGACCACTATACGAAGTAGTTGTGGTTGAGACCATGGTGGCTCAGAGTGATGACGGTGGGTTAGGAGGTGAAAGCTCTCCTGTGGTGACAACCGTAGTGGGAATTGAAGAATTCCCAAAAGGATTAACAACATTTGTTTCCATTGTTGTGTGCAAGACTGTCTGGCGCTCATAAAATTGAATTGATACAATGAAAGGTGCCAAGAAATCAATGGTTGGGGTTTCAATCAGGCCAAGAGCAGTTTCTTCAAGGTACAAAATAGTCGATTCCTTCGGCGGTTGGTCAGGCATATTCGTTTGTAACTTGTTCGCTTCAAAAGACCCATGTTGGTCTAGCTTTTGCCTTAATGGTGGCGGGGGTGGCTCCAGTGTAATCGACAACATGCCAAGAAGCCTTCGTGACCGGTGAAGCTTGGGATCCTCCACTATGTGAGAAGATCCAAGACACTCTATGGTAGTCTAAACGTTCAAAAGTAACACACACTAAAAAAAAATTCCTAGAAGATAAGACAGGAAAACACTAAATTAATTGGAAGAACAGTTATAACAACCAACACTAGAGAAACTTACCAGTGCAAGTGAAACTCGAACATGGAATAACCCTCCAGGTATACTCTGCAAAGTGTGGCCCAGTGTCTATCCTAGGTACCATGGTATACCCCTCCAGTCACCTGTGTATGTCCCTAAAAAAGATAGGCAACTAGGTTGCCAATGCACGAGCAGTCACCAGGAAGGTACAGTCGAAATTCGGGTAGACCACAATGAGCAGGGTATCGAGCCCAAAACTTGTAAAAGGGTATCAAGAGAAAATGGTCCGAAATAAAACTGAGGACCTCAAATGGATTTGAGACCCACGAAGCCCCATGGAAAATGCAAATGATGGAATCCCAAAACAAGCCCTCTATATGTGTTCTCCACTACAATTGGTCCAGCTTTGGAGGGGTTATCTCTGCTACCTTTCCGCACCCGACCTCGTGTTTATCCCCTGTGTTAGAGGGGGGTCCCGGATAACTTTCATGACACTGGACTTAAATACTCCCTAACTCAGACTCCAATGTTTGATTTTAAATGGCCTTGAAGAGTTTCCTCTGCAACCTAATCCAAGGCCTAATCCCGAACTAGTTGGTGAACCCTACAAACATAAAAGTCTAGTAGATTTTAAATTTAGCGTTAATTTTATGGCTTTGTCATGCGTCAAGGGGTGTGAAAGTGAAATTGTTGATGTGTAAAAGACGAAAGAAAAAAATGAGCAAAAAGATGGAAACAAAAAAATTTCTTAATGCAAAATTTCAACAACTTTTCAACAAGAAAAAAAAAATAAAATTTAACCTTTCTAAGATTTTGGACAGCAAACTCAAAGGAATTTCACTCTACTATGAGCTACTTATGATCTAAGTGAACTAAAAAAACTTATGAAATAAACAACTTTTCCCTGGCTAATAATTTAGAAACACACTTTTCAACCAAACAAGAAAATGAAAAGAGATTTTTTATTTATTTAAATGCTAGTAAAGAAAGAATGGAAAAATATCAACAAGCAAAAACTAAGAAAAAAAACTCTGGCCTAATTGCAGATCGCAAAGAATCAGGTCAAAAATCACACACAAGCAATTTTTTTTTTTTTTAAACAATCACTCTCACACTTGTCTAAAAACCTTAAAAATTCTTCTATTTTTATGAAAACTTTTTAATTGAGAAAAAGTAGGCTAAGGGTAAGATTAATCCTAAGCTATTGACTGCTCAAATAGAGATTCAAACACCTAAGAGGAATAATTCTTATCAAGGGAAAGAATGACTGCCTTACCCTCAACAAAAAGTATCATGTACAAGCACGTGACTATTAATCTAACAGCATGTGTGCGAACACGCATTGGATAGAGACAGAGCGCGTGTACATGTGGGCTTACCTTGTACATGCCCCGTGTATATCTAAACTCTTAGAAAAAATGAAAACAGACAGACCAAACCAGAAAGAGACCACTGATATTGATAACCAGGATCCCTTGAAGGCTTGCACACTCTTTTTAACAGAAAAACAAATAATGTAAGGAAAAATGATAAAGCAAAAACAATATGAGATAGGACTACACACAACCAAGACTCAGACAAAATTCCAAAAAACCCCCTGCGAATGTGTGATTCTGATAGGGAAGAGGATGACTACCTTAGAAGTTCTCTGAATTCTACATGCTACTGCTACTTCTTCAGCTAGCATTCACACGCATGCTGTAAGTGAGTAGGGCACGTGTACATGTGTGCAGACCTTATGCAGGTTGTGTGTACCTCTTTGGGTCTCAAAAAACACAGTGAAGCAAAAGATAGGGAAAGCTGGTATGGAAAACCAGACTCCCTGCTAGCTTAGACCTTACAAAAACTAAAAGAAAAGATAGGCAAGAAAAACTAGTTTGTGAAACTACCCAAAAAACAAAATAAAATTACAGGAACCCTAGAGAGACTCCCCAGTATGGTTGAGTCAGGTGACGTTTTTCATGAAGAATCACCTATCCGGGGAGATATGTTTTTTATCACATCTTTAGATCCTTGGTACGAAGATATACTTATCTATCTCCAGACTTTGAAGTGCCCCACTTCTGCTTCTCGTGATGAGCGTTGGCGTATACGCCATCAAGCTAAGAATTATCTCATACTCGATGATACGTTGCATCAAAGAGGTGTAGACTACATCTTATGCCAATGTCTCACTCATGAGGAGGCAGTTATTGTGCTTAATGATTTCCATACTGGAGCTTGTGGTGGTCATTTGTTTGGGTTGGCAACAACCCAAAAGATTCTACGAGAAGGTTAATTTTGGCCGACACTTATCAAACATTGTATAGAATTGGTCAAGAAGTGCCATCCATGCCAAATCTTCTCTCGGAATATGAGGGAACATCCCGCTCCCATGTTTCATGTCATCACAGTTGGTCCCTTCACCAAGTGGGGGATTGATTACACTACCTACAACCCCCCTTCAACAAGGGGGCACCGCTATATCAACATAGCTATAGACTACTTCACTAAGTGGGTCAAAGCTATGCCAACATTTAAAGATGATGGAGAGATTACAACTCTCTTTTTATTCAACCAGATCATAGCAAGGTTTGATGTACCGAGAGAGATTGTTACTGACCATGGCAGTCACTTTCAGAACCAAATGATGATCGAATTAACATCAAATCTTGGGTTACAGTAAGAGCATTCATCACCCTACTACCCCCAAGCCAATGGGCAGGTGGAAGTTGTAAACAAAACTCTTAAAACTATTTTACAATGAACTATCAACTCAGCTAAGTCAAATTGGCATTTGATGTTATACTCGAAATTATGGTATTACCGAACATCTGTTAAGACTGCAATCAGTTTCTCACCTTTTCAACTCGTTTACGGGATAGAGGCAGTCTTTCCCATCGAATGTCAAATCCCATATCTAAAATTGGCAATACAATTATTGCCAAACACTTCTCCACTTGAAGAACGGTTAGTATACCTTGAGCAGCTCAATGAGAAGCATCATGATGCGGCCCTG
>ML779865.1:592646-606848 GCA_009831015.1 Picea engelmannii
GAGATATCCTTGGGGAGGTTGAGGATTTTCCTCCTTCAGTTGAGGACCTGCCCTAAGATCATGGCTTGATCAGGGATTCGAGCTCAACTGCCTTCCAAGAATGAAAAGACGCTTCCCCCATTCATCTCAACAGCTTAACAACCACCCAGAATAGGTAGCGCTCCCTCAAAGGGGCCATCAGAGCGTTGTAGTGCTCGCTAATAAGTTTTAGGGGGCGCCAGCGCTCTCAAAATCTATAGCGCTCCCTCAAAAGGGCCAAGGAGCATTATAACGCTCCCTAACAGTGTATGGGGAGCACCGGCGCTCCGGGATAGTGTAAGGGGGAGCGCTCCTCTCCAAAACTCAGTTTTTGAGGTGCTTTCATATGGCAACAGGTTTGCAAGATTCTTGACTCATTTCTCCTCTTCCAAATCAGATGTTTGAGGTGTTTTAAGTGTCTTTCTCATGCCGTTATAGGCATGACATAGGCATCATGGCAGTATTCTTTGCTTGATGTTTTTACGACACTTGTGAGCCACATACAACACTTGCAACCTTGTGAGCAAAATGTGACACTTGCAACCTTTGTAATGACGACACTTGCGACACTATCAAAGTGAGTAATTTTGATGTGTAACAGTCTGTTCGTCCTCAGATTTTCTCTGAAGGCGACCTTGTCCTGGTCTATGACCAAGATAAGGACCCCCTGAGGGCAGGAAAGTTCAAACCCATGTGGTTCGGACCTTTCATCATAAAAGAGGTATTAAAAAAGGGCACTTATCGTCTGGTTGATTTTGAAGGGAATGCTTTGGTAGAGCCTAGAAATGGGCTCTATCTCAAGAAGTATTACTCATAGGCAGGTCATTATGGGTAACTTTTTGTAACATATGTATAGTCTTTGTACTATTACTTTTTAGTTTCTTTTAAATGTTATGGATGTGTCATTGATGTTATCTTTCGTCAATATGGTAGATGTCAAGTGATTCCAAGGTGTTTGTTGGGTATGCAGACAATGCTAGTCGGCACACTCAGAGGCTTGCCTCCACAACTTGGGTAATCTTTACACCTCAGGGCCAGTTGTTATCTTTCAGAGGTATATGCTTAGGTGACACCACAAATAATGTCACCGAGTATAGTGCAGTTATTGAGTTGCTTCGTGAGGCCTTGTCATTGGGTATCTCTCATCTCCAGGTCTATCTCGATTCTCAACTGGTTATGTCTCAGTTAAATAGAGTATACTGGGTTTATGATCCAACCTTACACCGACGATTCCTTAGGGTACATCTCTTAGAACGAAAATTTGATTATATTACATATTTTCGTGTTCCTAGGAGATTAAACCAAATTACAGATACTCTAGCTAATCAAATTTTAGATTGTCATCTTGCGCACATATGAAAGAACATTGACATAAGCATGTAAATACATTTTTGACACATGATCCATAAGACACAAAAGATCAAAAAAACATATATAATATCATAAAGTAACTAGAGTACATAGATGGATGCAAGGGCCTCAAAAATAGGACCAATAACGACTCACAGGGCTTATGCCCTCAAAAAATATATACAAGTAGTGATCGCGGCACATAAAAAGTCTAAATAGGTTAAGGGCCCATGGGCCCTATTATACGGGTCCACAACATGGGTTAAACACCTAAACAATCGGACCCACGTCTGAGGTGCCCCCACTACATGAGGCTACATGGATGGCGGCAGGTCCTCAATCTCTGCCATCGGGACTGTGCGAGTGAGTGTAGTAAATTTCCTCTCAACTCGTCTAAGTACCCTCTCAGCCTCCCTGGTTGGGAGGTCTCCTGCTACTGTTGGTCCCCTGGCAGCGGCAAATGCAACTCCTGGCCGAAGATGACACCTATTCCATGCATAATCGGTAGGTCGCACTGGTCCCACATCTGCATACAACAAATGTATATCCATCAAATACTCTGGCATATAAAAAAAATGATATATATATAAAAAATGACATAAAATTTACATATAAAATAAAAAAAAATACAACGGTGGAGACTTACCCATCTCCCCTCGCTCCTCACCAGGAGGCACGGGTATCTCAAGATCTCTTGAAAAGTCTATCCCTACATATAGGTAATCCTCGATCACAGGGATCTGTCGGGACAGCCACGCAAAAAAGTCATTATCAAAAGACTTGTTGGTCCTTCCACCACCTTGTCGCGGCAGTAATACTTCCCATCTACATATAGCAGGAAAAGAGGCCTGATGTCCTCATACCACTTCCTGAGGACTAAAGATCGGAACTCTCTCGAAAAAGAATGAACACAAAATAGTCCCAAACTCGAAGTTCCTCTGTGTCCGCTGACGACAATCTGCTAATTGCCTCTTCATACACTCCAGTAGTGTGGTACTCCAGTCAAAAATTTGTGCATTCAAGAACTGGATAACGCAGTTCATCTATGCGTGGGACGCCTGATGCAAGGTTGTTGAACCGGTAATACGCCCAATGAGCAATAATATCGCTTATAGTGATAGGTTAGTGATCTTACTTATGGGCACCTGGGAGATCAAATGGTTTGTCCCAGCCTCACAGTGCAGGGATATCAATTTTGCTATGTTATGTGGCCTCGATGGAAATGTCCTAAAATTGACTGGTTCCCCTCTCCTTGAGAGGCTAGTCAAAAAGTAGATATCCTCAGTGGTGGGCACTAGTGATTGCCCCTCTAGCATGAAGGCCTCTGCATCAGGGTGCCTATAGTCAACCAAGGCATTTAGTAGCCTTGGTTGTGCTTCCATAAATAGACACAGGAAGAACTTTAGCAAACCACATTGCATCAACGCGGCCAGGGCATTTGGATCTCCCGCAACAAACTCACTAACTTCTTCATGATCCCTTTCCCTCTAGTGGAAATACATCCTGCCAACACAACAAAGTTCAGGAGGGTGAGTGAGTGTTGTTTGGTTCTTTTTGTCTATAAAGGGGGGTCCATGCATGCTATCTAGGTGATAGTCACGTGTACACACGTCTTGTCTAGAGACAACCCACATGGACCTAGGGACGACCTTTTAAAGGTTGACACCCACCCAAAACATGAAATAAAAAACCAAAACAAAGAATTGAATAGCTAGATAGGGGAGTTTTTACTTACTTGGTCCAGATGGAAGTTCGTTTCGTCCACTGTAGCTCCCGAAATCACCGTTTTTATCAAAGGGGGTCTTTTGGCTCTAGAGTCAATTTCCAAATCAACAATGGTGATAATGAGTTGCCAGCTTCTATTTATAGACTTTTTGGCCTCTTTTTGTCACTTTTTTGGCCTCCCTTATCATTTTCTTTATACCAAAAACCATTTAGAGTGATTTAGGAGTTATATGGGAGGGATTTGACCGGGTATTGGGACATTTTATTTTTTATTTTTGAGGAAATTTTGATGGTCCATGAAATTTTTTCCAAGAATCAACTTGAGCATATAGGTTAGGTTACTACCCCAACTTTTGTGTCTCGTTGTCTTTTTCCTCTGCCATAGGATCGATCCCACGAGGTTGTGACACAAAACCATCATATCTGCTTTAGAAGTGTCGCAAATTGGTGATAGAGCTTACCAGAACATGGATGCCCTAGGTAGGTCCTGACTGCATTATGGTGTCCATGTCATCTCTAAAAACATTGTAGGCTCGCGAGTCCTTATAGTCTTTCCTGAATATGAGTTTGAGTCTCATTTGCATGATTCTTATTCACTCTTGATCTCACCCTCAGGACTCCCAAAAAATAATGGGTCTCCTTCTAAGCCCTTTTTAGACCCTTTAAACATGAAAAGATTGTCGAGCGATATTGTGGCCTTTCACGCTCATTAAAATGAAATTTGAAGTCACGTCTGTCTGGTGGTTGTTTACCCCTTTTTCGGTCTGGACGATCAACTGTACAAACAAAGGTATACTCTATGGAACTTCCATTCTCTAGAAGAGTACTCTCAGGTATAATTTTATCCCTTTTTCGGGCCTGAGGGACTAAACTTATGAAAAAGGAACCCCCATGGAGTCCATAGTTAAGCTCTTTTTAGACTCCCTAAAATTGAAAAGATCGTCGAGTGACCTTATTCTTTCACACTCGTTAAATTGGTCCAGAAGAATATTCTTGATGGAGTCCTTAGTTAAGATTTTTTCAGACTCCTTAAAAATGAAAAAATGGCTGAGTGATCTTGTCTTTATCACACTCGTTAAAATGGTTTTGAATAGACATCTTTTCGGTGCTAGTTTACCACTTTTTTCAAAGCGACTAGAGTACCTTCGAAAAAGGTACCCCAATGGAGTCTCATTTTATGCCTTTTTAGACTCCCTAAACATGAAAAACCACCGAGCTTACCTTCTCTGGGCTCGTTAAACTTACATCGAAGGACATTACCATTGTGTGTTTTATTAACCATGTTTGCATACCTTATACACCAACCTTGTCACAGTTTTCTTCGGCGTCTTAACACCTTTGGCCCCTGAAGGAATTTTCCCGAGTATCATTCTACTAGAACATCAGTCTTGTCCTTGTGCCTTGAGCTTGTATGTTTACAACACTCGTTCCTCCTTTGTAACGTAATATTCCTTTATTATTTTTCCACAATTATTGAAAAGAACAAAAAATTCAAATATACCCCAAAAAGAGGAAGGGAAAAGTATTTTCTTTATTGGTAGCATAATGAGTCGCCCTTGGATAAAGCACATATGTCCGTTTGTTCATCAGACTATGGGATGTAGTATGACCTTAGGAATCTTTTCTCACTATATAGAGTTGTGTCGTCCACCATTTGGTTATCCTTCCAAACATATGGAGAGTTTGCGTTGCCTCCTGATTCATAGACTTATGATTAATGCCAAACTGCCTGAGTCTCATCATTTGTCGTGTTGTTATCCAAGGGAAGTTTGTCACCAAGCCTGAGTTGACCCCTCTGCAATATGTCTCTTGTCCTCATACCCGACCATCCTAAACATCCAATCAAGTCCTTGTTCAAAATCATTGAAGCCTTCAGTCTGATCATCAAGATTATCAATTCCATGACCAATGAGCTGACGAAGACCTCTGGGTAGTGCATTCGTACACTCATATTACACTCCTACCCGAGTTTTGAAGATTTTGAAGTTGTTTCTTGAACTCTAAAGATCTCATCTCTAGCCATCAGGTGGAATCAACTTCTGTAAGATGGATACTCTATATGTATATCTTTCTGATTTCGAGATGTAGCTCCGTTGTGTATTTTTCGTGGCTACTCTTTATAGTTATTTGACATGGATCTACAGTGTATTTGATTGGTATCCATGATTCTATTTTATCATGAGCATGGGTATGCCTGCCTCGGTGAGACATGTGTTATTTTGCAGATGGAGCCTCCCAGTTCCTAATCCTTAAGCTCAATCGTTCAACACATCAGTAAATATTGGTAATGTATTTCGGCCATCAGATGCTCTTCTGACCTCACACATTAGGGGGCATCTTTTATAACCCTAAATTGCACCACACATGCTTACCTGGCATCATGCCATCTCATATCCTTTCTTTGCCAAAGCACTACTGAACAAATCTTTGAAAATCCTCTTTTATAAAGGCCCACGTGCCCTACTCCATTACTACACATGTGTACACGCTGGCTGACCCAAAACAACCTGCGTGGACCGACAAAAGCATGAAAAAAGGAAAGTTGCCGATGGAACACAAAATCTATGGGTGAGTTAACTAAAACTCTCGACCATGCATGGCTGAGGGTTCGTCCAAATACCTAGCTCCTTCTAGCCTATAAAAGAAGGGGTAGGGGTCCCATTTGGAGGAGGACAAAATATAGCAAAGAAACTCTACCCATTTACATATTCCCAGTGTCCCAACCCTTTAGTATTTCCTTGTGCCAAAGGAGATTCAAAGAAAAGCAGTTGGAGGATAGTAGAAGAGGAGCCCAGGATAAGGTTCGAGGAGCAGTGGTCAGTCTCAACTTTTGTAAATTGACTCATTCAAAGTAATAAAGAAAATTCTTTTCCCTTCCCAATTCATGAACTTTTATAGTTTGATTAGTATATGTTTGGATTTCTAACTTGCTAGTATATAAGTAGGATGCATGCGTAGTTGTTGCTTTTCTTGGATGCAGGTCAGCTTTGGAAGGAGTATTTTGAACAAGTGATCAAGTACAACGGAGGATTGACATCAAATGCCAAGAACGAGGTAGGTTGATCTTTCCATGCATTTACTAAGAAAATCTAGGGATGAAGGTAGAAAGTAGTTTCTCTTTGGTCATATCTGCATGCAAAGTATGAACTCTATTTGCTAGTTTGTAGGGAGATTTCCCTCACAACAGAGTTCATGTCTTGCACATATTCACATCTCTCATATCGATCAACTGTTGACGATGATGGCTATTTGGCTATCCCGATCTTTGAAATTTTCCCGCACCCTAACAATTATAACCGCCAAACACCCACGAATACATTTACTCTATTGTGTACTACCCTGACTTGTTGTAAGTTGTATCACACCTTATTCATTGATTATGCCAGGGTTTGGAGGGAATCTGTGAATCATTTTAAAAAGGGAATCAATATTCGAGGTTTCTCCACTTGCTAGCTAAGCAAAACAAAGGTTGTTTCTACAATTTTACGCTCTCTTGGTTTGATTAATTGTCATCCCCTATTTTTGAGTGTGTACTACAAATTGCTTGAATATTGGTATTTATGTCCCTGAAATGACCCTATTAACTATTAAATTGTTTATTTACGCAGGTGACGAAATGTCTAGGATGCTCACCAGGAATGGAAAAATCCAAACTTCTAGAATGCCCATTCTAGCTTCAAGCCCCAAGTCATTTAACATTTATGACACCAACATCCATGATGGAATGGAACTCTACCTCTACTATGTCGAGATCCTGGATATGTTCGATAATGAAAGGTTCTTGTCTCATGATCGAGACATCGATGCATATAGGAATTTTCGGAAGAGTAGCATACATACAATAGTTGCTCGCCTAGAGATATTTCCTTACAATGACACAACTAAATGGTGTTTTTCATATCTACAGAAATATATAAGGCTAATACTCAATGCTTAAGGTCTCCCGATCTCTTCTCTCAAAGAAGAATATATCCAAGCTAGATATCAAACTGCAGATCCTACAATGGTTCTAAACAAGTCTTTTCTAGAACAATTTGAGGTTGAACATGATGACTTCGAGACCCTGTTGGAACATTGGTTCTATGATGAAGAATGACCAGTAAAAAAGGGTTAAAGGAATGTCCCTAAACGATACCTCAAGAGCCCTTGCAGGTTGATAAACACCATGATTTGTAAACTTTATGGAGAGGAGACCAACACTCATTTTAGGATGGAGTGGTTTACCATGGCGTACATGGTAACCCAGAATGGTCAAGCGTTCAATTGATCGAGCATCCTCTCTTTCAGCATCGCAAATCGAAGACAAGATCCCAAAGGTATGAAAAACCCATAATTATACATGTCTTCCTACCTTATAGGAATTGTATGTATAACTAACTCATTCCTCGCATTTAACTGGGCCTGGACCCCAGAAAAGGGCTTGATCCATTTGTATTGTTCACAACTATGAGAAGCCAACTACAAAAAATATTTTTATGACATTTTTGATTACTTCCTCGCTCCCTTCCATAAGGTCATCTTCGGTATCTTCCCACACAAAATATCTGATGGGGCTCTCAAATATTTAAAGGATATTGGGGATTGGTACATGAAGAATTTCTACACTTACATACAAATCTATGGGGCCACAGGTGTGCCACACTTACTACCCAAGTATGTGCCTGATAAGTTATTAGACAGAGAGGTTGCATACCAGACTGTGGAAAAGGGGGCCACCATGTTAGGGACCTAACCTCCCTAACCACTCAAGTGGGTAGAATAATATATTTCCTTGTAATAAAGGTCAATATTAATAAGGCCTAGCAATAAGGAGGAATAAGTCAAATGTAAGAAGACCTAATAGAAGCTTCCGTTTTTAGAAGGATCTTCCTCTACATTATTCTTTTGGATAGATAGATTTAGTATAAATATGAGTAGAGGGTATGGGAATTTTTGTATTGAAAAATTATTGTAATAGATCTCTTCTCTACTGGAGTTTTCCCCCTCAGAGAGGCAAGTGAACCTTATTTCCTATTAATAAAGGTATAATTCTGGTGTTGTGGTTCCATATGATTTATTATTCCACTATTATCTCTACAGTATTTCCATATTTTGTTGTTATATCGGTGTTATTATTTGCATTATTTATCTTTTCTTCTAATATAATATACCTAGTACCTTACAAGTGGTATCAGAGCACTTTCCTCGACATAAAATTGTGGGTTAATTTTTTTTCAGGGTAGAGAGGTATTCTGGCATCTTAAAGCTACATAGATATGTCGTTATGCACATACACCTATGGTTGGGGAGTAATACACACAATAAATACAAGTGGTACTCAAGTGCACATCTGTTGGCCACCCTTGTAACCCCTGTTGGTACACCTTCGAGTTGTAGTGCATCAGACAACACTTGTATATGGATCGACCTAGATCTCTTGAAAATCTCTATAGATAAAACGATTGGCCTCTTGAATTCTATAGTTCCACTGAGAAAATCACTCAATAAGATACTCTCGAGTACATGGATAATCAACGGCTAAGGGAATGGTCTATCCTCCTTAGTTGGTTCTGTTATCCCCGATATCTAGGGATAACTAGGAGATCATGTCTCGAGGCCCACATGGTCCTAGACATGGAGTGTCGAGAGAAGGAGTGACTTGAGCATGGCCCTAGAGGGCCCATCTTTCTTCTTCTCAGTCATACTCGTCCTGTCGGCAGTAGCAGCTTCCATCACCACCGGCCTGGGCTTGCATCGGAGAGGACTCTTGCTCCATGAGGTAATTGGTCCRAGGTATCATGGTATGTGTCATATTTGATCGTTATAACCTTCTTATATATGCATTAGGTTCCTTTCATTTCTGATGACTGCTTGGATCTTACACTAATCCACTTGACCATTGTTGGGGTGATTTATTGGGTGACTTAGCAAGCTGATATTCATGGGTTTTGGTTAGCCACCAAGGGGGATTTGCAGAGCCATCATCCGCTCCCACCATCTTATCATATTTACATCTTATGAACCGCTCATCCATCCCATTCCCCTAGTCTGGCTACTAGGATGACCTTTCAGGGTTACATTTTGTCTTTTGGGAAGAAGGGGATAAAGGCCCAGGGGGTAAAAGCAGCTGGTAAAAGATAAAATCCATAGGAAATAAAACCTAGAGATGCTTCACCCAGGGGATCCCCGAGAAGGCAATAAAAATCCTCTCGATAAGAAACTAAGGGACCCTAAGAAAAATGATAAAATAAAAACAAGAACTAACCAAGAGGATGGGAGGTCTCATCATGAGCCGGCCCATTATGTTCATAGGTATTTAGCAGTATGACATTGCTACTATCTGGTCACCAAGCCAGGGCAGTGACCTTTGGTTGCATGGCCAAAGGAAAGGGGGTCTCATCATGAGCCAGCCTTATCATTTCTGCGAAGATACCAATGGGTAACGCTGTCAGCTCTGGCCACCAAGCCAAGGCAGTGTCCTCTGGTCAGACTTGTAGTAAAAAGGAAAAGAAAAAGAAATAAAAGAAAGATGAAGGCAATAAAGGGCTTGGAAAAAATGCATCCATGATGGGTACAACTCGCATCCTACAAAGGCACCCACAGACAACACCTGCCCTTGGTCTTACTATGATTGGACATCCCTAAAAACCATATCACCTCATTAAACATGGCTTGAATAATATTTTGAGGAAAGTTTCCATCTCTTGTGGGTATTATCCCAATAGGTTTTTCTGTTGGTTTCCTTAGCTTTGTATAGTAGATCTGTGTAATATCTTTGAGCGTTTAGATGATATGTTAGGGATTTCATGCATATATCTGATAACTTTAATGATGAAATGTGATTTACATTTCTATGATGTCTAGGACTGATGAGCCCATGGAGGTCGTAGTCTTTGATGTGCAGGACCATACCCGGCAGACAGGTACCAGAGGATCGATGCACATGGGGAGATGATTAGCTCGGACCTCCATGGGGCTGAAGAGCCAATCAAATGGTTGTTGTGATGGCAAAGGTAGAATAACGTCATATGAGCCCTTGCATGAAGAAGACAAAAGGATGCCCTCACTAGGACACTATGGCAGAGATTTGACCTAGGGGGGATCGACCCTTGCAGATGGGGACGGCTTTGATCTATAGGACGCCACGTAGGACAGGCTGGACATTTTCTGGAGCAGATGGCAGTGTGCTGGGCTTGTTTGGCACATGTGGCAGGTTGCAGGAGCCCCAAGGGGGCCAACGTTTTTCCTTTTGGATGCTGATGATGCCCTGAAAGGGCCAACGTCTCCCTCAGAGGGGCTTGACGTCTCCTTTTTTAGCTCATTTTTGACAATTTTAGCATTTAATGTGACAAATAATGAATTATTGTTAAGTCAGCCTTGTCGACTGTTTTTAATGACCTATTTTGTTAATTAAAGTTCATTTGGATGGTATATATTGAGGACGTTGAGCCTCATTTTGACATAACATAACTGGCTCTCTTGTGAGAGATACTTTTTAGTCTTTCTCTTGGTTATTATTAGCTCTTGGAGTTGAGGCGCTACTATTGGAAGGATTATCTTTGGCATGCATATGGTGCTTTTTATCATTGGAAGCTGTTACAACTAGGGTTTGATTTGGCTCTTCATTGATTTGTAAGTATATTTTGCATGCAAAAAACTTCTTTATTGAATGCTTGTAGGTAGAATATATTGCTTTTATGGTTACATTGTTACTATTTGCTTAATCATTGAAACCCTAGGGAGCAAGCACACAAGTAGGTCATTGCTTCATGTCCCCATGATAAAATCTTGATTAGCCATTTGATTAAGAAGAATCTAGCCTAGCCATAGCTACACTAGTTCCTCTTTTTCTTGAGTTACCTTGAAACATAGATTGAAGAAAGAAGACGTCCTAGGCCTAATTTATTTTACACCTAGGGTTTGTCTCTTAGGGTTTGAAAAGCCTTGTCCCCAAGAAACACTTTTCAACCATAGATTTATGTTTTATAGCTAGCCGGTTTTGCCAAAGATTCTTAAGGAAAGAGGGAGGAGCATGAGGCCTAGCTTTAGCTACACCGGAATGAGCCTCCTCCCCTTAGGGTTTTGATTTGGTGGCCCTGCCATTGCAGCACCATCAAACCTAACTCTCCCGTCCTTAAGTTCAAGTCCTTCCAAGCCTTTAGTCTCTCTCTGTTTGACTCCAATAACCCAAGGCACTAGTCTAAATCTAAAGCGTTGATCTCTTTGTGTTTGAAACAACCTTCTTTCAACTTTCTTGAATTAAAACCCTACTAACCCTAGCATTTGAACTAACCCTAATTGTTCATGATGTCTTGTCCTATTTGAAATTTTGTTTGGACTAAAATTTGCGGCTGACTCATCCTTTGATAGCCATAGAGGTATTAAGTAATTTCATTGGTCAATTTAGCCAAACGTCCACCTCTTTGTCTAGCTAACCTAACCCTAACTAGATAGTGACATCACACTTATTCTTGAACTCCTGTTTAGCTTAAAATGTTGTGATCTTGTCACCTAGCATTTGGCATTGAGGTATAGATTATTTTCATTAGCTTAGTGTGCAAAACGTTTACTTCTTTGCCTACTTAACTAACCTAGAAACTAGGCTGACGTCACCCCTTGAATTGCATAGTGACGCAACAACATTATATATATGAGCAGATCTATGATATTTATTTCATTGTGATACAATAGGGTTTGATTTTATACATTGAATGCAAGTATCATTTTGTATTTATTGAGGAAGTGATATTATAAGTCTTAGCTTTAATTGTAATCATTGACTTCGTCAATAATTACATTCATTATTGCTCATATGTATTAAAGATAGTCATCGATATTTTGAAGTACTAATCACTGCATGCACATTTTAGTTTCATTTGCCTTGTCTTGCAAACAGGTGCTCTTTCAGTGAAATATCTCTTCTTTGACTATCCTGTTGGCAGTAATCTGTGAAGGGAAATCTTACCTTGACCTTTGAGCCTTACAACTTGATCCTTTTCCTTCAGAACCCCAGATTACTAGGGACGTCTCCCTAGGGATTATCCACCCTAAATAGAAAGAACTCCCCATCGAGGTGACAGTGGGTGGAGAAGCTCCTATTACGCCAGTTTGAGTCTTGTCTCCAAGCCTTTAAACCTACCCTACAAACTGTGTGATAACATTTTGGCACCGTTGCCGAGGAACACTGAGTCAACCTTCCTCAACGACAAACCTTTGGTAAGCCTTGCTTCAGAAGCCTTTTCTTGTAATCTTATCTGGCGATTCCACTACCTTTTTTCCGCCTATTCTTTGGTAGTTTCAAGGAAATTATCTGGCGACTCCACTGATGACGAAGCCAACAATGACTTCACAATGGGACCCAGGAAGCTATAGACCTTTATATATGAGTGAAATCCCGGGATATCCAAGAAAAATGCCTCCTTGTTATGAGGATTTCCTCCCTCGTTTTGCTGGCATCGATGAAGAATGTCCTAAGTCTCACATGAGAAGATTTTGGAAATTCTTTCAACACTTCCCTATCAGCGACGAGGCTGAAGATTTGGTAATGAAACTCTTCTCTGCCTCCCTACATGGAGATGCCAGAAGATGGTATGATAACCTTCCAGCTTCCAGCATTACTTCTATGGATCCTTTTGGAAAAGTTTTCCTTGAGAACTGGACCATGAAAATAGAAGATATGCAATCATTGCTAAAAGATCTTGAAGGCATAAAGCAAACAGAGTCTGAGGTTGTCAGAGATTTTGGGGTTAGATTCCAGAGATTGCTCTACCATATTCCACAAAGCCATCGTCCTGAAGGCAACTACCTCATTTACCTCTATACTAATGGACTTCAAGGACATTTGAGCTTCCTTCTAAATAAAAAGAATCCAAAGACACTTGAAGAAGCTCACAATATGGCCATTCAAATTGAAAAGAGTCTCTCTCTAAAGACCAATGCTATGGACATTCTCAGTTTGATAAAACTAGTCTCCCATGGATACTTTGTTGAAGATACACAAGAAAGAGGGGAACAAGTTTTCAACCAGCAGAATGAAGACATCGATGAGGAGCAAGAACCTGAACAAGATGATGAAGTGTCCACCTATGCTACTCCCACTGATGAAGTCATGCAAGAACCTGTTTCTCCTATACAGCAAAGTGAAGATGAGGTTAGTTATTTTCCACTTCAAAATTCTAATGATACTGTGTCCTTTAATTCAAAAGATGAAGAGGAAATGGAATCCTTGGACGAAGTGGAAATCCCTTGCTGTGCAATTGAAGATAAAAAAGTAGTCCATGAGGATGAAGAAATGACACATGCTGAGAACATCGAGCTCCTCGAATTACCTGCACAAGAAGAAACAGTGAGTTACCCTCCTATCCTAAATTTTGATGATGCTTTACCTTATGATGAAGAGGAGGATGAATTTCAGATTTTTCAAACCCTACATGTTATGACACAGATAGTGACATTATTGATAACATTGATGAGTTCATACATGTTGGGAGATGTAGGTGGGATATAGTTGGTTATGATGCAGATCCCATATATGACATGAAGGATCATCTTCAGACGTTTCCCTTGCAATTACCACAACAGATTACTTATGAGCAGTGGCAACAAGGAGATGAGATTTTCACTTGTACTTTTCAAGAAACCAAGGATGACCTAACACCTGATTCTCCTGATGATTTTCGGTCCTACCTTGAGATGTTTGATGAGTACCCTGCAGAGCACTTGGAATCTTTTCATGAAGATGATTTCCGACCACTGCTGTGCTCAAATTTTGATACGAGCAAGGACATTGTTTGCCTAGAGAAGTTTACTCATGAATTTTCACCCCAACCACCTTCTTTTACCTTGCCATGCTTCTCCATTAAAGGTGTAGTTGGAAATTACCTTTTTTATGTTGAGTTTCCTCCTGGGAAAACCCTAGATTTCAAGGTTCAGTTGGGTTATGCTAGCTTCATACATTTTTTAAACTTTACCTTGATGGTCTGCCAGTTGTCTGCTAATTCCTTGTTGTTTCCTTCCTTGACCTTAGAGCGTGAGGATGTCCTAGGTAAACAGTCTACAGGCCGTTCGAGTCGGTTTTCTGAACCTTGTATCTTTCATGACCCTTTCTTGGATAGGATTGAGTGCTTTTCT
>ML779865.1:612630-630300 GCA_009831015.1 Picea engelmannii
TGATCCTGGGCTCTTCCTCTTCTTTTCTGTCCTCCAACTGCTGCTTCTTGAGTTCTCCTAAAGCTTGAGGCAAAGCTAAAGGGTTGGGACAAAACTGGCTTGGCAATTTGGCAGAGTTCCTTTACTATAATTTTTCCTTTTTCGATTAGTACCCCTACCCCTCCTTTTATAGGCTAGGAAGAGCTAGGGTTTTAGTCGAACTCTCGGCCATGCATGGCGGAGAGTTTCAGTTAACTGACAAAAAGCCCCGAGTCTCGGCGGAAACTTCCCTGATTTTTTGCATTGTTAGATACTCGCGGGCTGTTTTGAGCTAGCCCGCGGATACCCGCGTGCAGTAAGAGGACAGCAAGCGGTTGCCCGCGCCCAGTGAGAAGTTAGGGTGCGGGTTGTTTGTTTTGAGTGGTTTTTTGAGGAAATACTCAGCATGGCTTTGGCTAGGAAGAGGCATGAGTTGGCCTTATGCCAGGTAAACCTGTATGGTGCATTTTAGGGTTATAACAGTTGGTTTCCTTAGCTTTGTATAGTAGATCTGTGTAATATCTTTGAGCTTTTAGATGATATGTTAGGGATTTCATGCATATATATGATAACTTTAATGATGAAATGTGATTTACATTGCTATGATGTCTAGGACTGATGAGCCCATGGAGGGCGTAGTCTTTGATGTGCAGGACCATACCTAGCGGACAGGTACCAGAGGATCGGTGCACATGGGGAGATGATTAGCTCGGACCTCCATGGGGCTGAAGATCCCATCAGATGGTTGTTGTGATGGAAAAGGCAGAATAATGTCATATGAGCCCTTGCATGAAGAAGACAAAAGGACGCCCTCACCAGGACACTATGGCAGAGATTTGACCTAGGGGGGATCGACCCCTGCAGATGGGTACTGCATTGATGGACAAGACGCCACCTAGGACAGGCTGGAAGTTTTCTGGAGTAGATGGCAGTGTGATGGGATTGTTTGGCACATGTGGTAGGTTGCAGGAGCCCCAAGGGGGCCAACTTTTTGCCTTCTGGATGCTGATGATGCCCTGAAAGGGCCAACGTCTCCCTCAGAGGGGCTTGACGTCTCCCTTTTTAGCTCATTTTTGACAATTTTAGCATTTAATGTGACAAATAATGAAATATTGTTAATTCATCCTTGTCGACTATTTTTAATGACCTATTTTGTTAATTAAAGTTCATTTGGATGGTATATATTGAGGACGTTGAGCCTCATTTTGACATAACATAACTGGCTCTCTTGTGAGAGATACTTTTTAGTCTTTGTCTTGGTTATTATTGGCTCTTGGACTTGAGGCGCTACTATTGGAAGGATTATCTTTGGCATGCATATGGTGCTTTTTATCATTGGAAGCTGTTACAACTAGGGTTTGATTTGGCTCTTCATTGATTTGTAAGTATATTTTGCATGCAAAAAACTTCTTTATTGAATGGTTGTAGGTAGAATATCTTGCTTTTATGGTTACATTGTTACTATTTTCTTAATCATTGAAACCCTAGGGAGCAAGCACACAAGTAGGTCATTGCTTCATGTCCCCATGATAAAATCTTGATTATCCATTTGATTAAGAAGAATCTAGCCTAGCCATAGCTACACTAGTTCCTCTTTTTCTTGAGTTAGCTTGAAACATAGATTGAAGAAAGAAGACGTCCTAGGCCTAATTTATTTTACACCTAGGGTTTGTCTCTTAGGGTTTGTAAAGCCTTGTCCCCAAGCAACACTTTTCAGCGATAGATTTATGTTTTATAGCTAGAAGGTTTTGCCAAAGATTCATAAGGAAAGAGGGAGGAGCATGAGGCCTAGCTTTAGCTACACCGGAATGAGCCTCCTCCCCTTAGGGTTTTGATTTGGCGGCCCTGCCATTGCAACACCATCAAACCTAACTCTCCCGTCCTTAAGTTCAAGTCCTTCCAAGCCTTTAGTCTCTCTCCATTTGAATCCATTAACCCAAGTCACTAGTCTAAATCTAAAGCGTTGAGCTCTTTGTGTTTGAAACAACCTTCTTTCAACTTTCTTGAATTAAAACCCTACTAACCCTAGCGTTTGAACTAACCCTAATTGTTGATGATGTCTTGTCCTATTTGAACTTGTGTTTGGACCAAAAGTTGCGGCTGACTCATCCTTTGATAGCCATAGAGGTATTAAGTAATTTCATTGGTCAATTTAGCCAAACGTCCACCTCTTTGTCTAGCTAACCTAACCCTAACTAGCTAGTGATGTCACACTTATTCTTGAACTCCTGTTTAGCTTAAAATGTTGTGATCTTGTCACCTAGCATTTGACATTGAGATATAGATTATTTTCATTAGCTTAGTGTGAAAAATGTTCACTTTTTTGCCTACTTAACTAACCTAGAAACTAGGCTGATGACACCCTTTGAATTGCATAGTGACGCAGCAACATTATATATATGAGCAGATTTATGATATTTATTGCATTGTGATACAATAGGGTTTGATTTTATACGTTAAATGCAAGTATCATTTTGTATTTATTGAGGAAGTGATATTATAAGTCTTATCTTTAATTGCAATCATTGACTTCATCAATAATTACATTCATTATTGCTCATATGTATTAAATATAGTCATCGATATTTTGAAGTACTAATCACTGCATGCACATTTTAGTTTCATTTGCCTTGTCTCGTAAACAGGTGCTCTTTTAGTGAAATATATCTTCTTTTAGTATCTTGTTGGCAGTAATCTGTGAAGGGAAAGCTTACCTTGACCTTTGAGCCTTACACCTTGATCCTTTTCCTTCAGAACCCCAGATTACTAGGGACGTCTCCCTAGGGATTAGCCACCTTGAATAGAAAGAGCTCCCCATCGAGGTGACAGTGGGTGGGGAAGCTCCTGTTACACCAGTTTGAGTCTTGTCTCCAAGCCTTTAAACCTACCCTACAAACTGTGTGATAACATTTTGGCGCTGTTTCCGGGGAACACTGAGTCAACCTTCCTCAACGACAAACCTTTGGTAAGCCTTGCTTCAGAAGCCTTTTCTTGTAAGCTTACCTGGCGACTCCACTACCTTTTTTCCCCCTATTCTTTGGTAGTTTCAAGGAAACTATCTGGCGACTCCACTGATGAAGAAGCCAACAATGACTTCACAATGGGACCCAGGAAGCTATAGACCTTTATATATGAGTGAAATCCCGGGATATCCAAGAAAAATGCCTCCTTGTTATGAGGATTTCCTCCCTCGTTTTGCTGGCATTGATGAAGAATGTCCTAAGTCTCACATGAGAAGATTTTGGAAATTCTTTCAACACTTCCCTATCAGCGACGAGGCTGAAGATTTGGTAATGAAAATCTTCTCTGCCTCCCTGCATGGAGAGGCCAGAAGATGGTATGATAACCTTCTAGCTGCCAGCATCACTTCTATGGATCTTTTTGAAAAAGTTTTCCTTGAGAAGTGGACCATGAAAATAGAAGATATGCAATCATTGCTGAAAGAGCTTGAAGGCATAAAGCAAACAAAGTCTGAGGTTGTCAGAGCTTTTGGGGTTAGATTCCAGAGATTGCTCTACCATATTCCACAAATCCATCGTCCTGAAGGCAACTACCTCATTTACCTCTATACTAATGGACTTCAAGGACATTTGAGCTTCCTTCTAAATAAAAAGAATCCAAAGACACTTGCAGAAGCTCACAATATGGCCATTCAAATTGAAAAGATTCTCTCTCTAAAGACCAATGCTATGGACATTCTCAGTTTGATAAAACTAGTCTCCCATGGATACTTTGTTGAAGATAGACAAGAAAGAGGGGAACAAGTTTTCAACCAGCAGAATGAAGACATCGATGAGGAGCAAGAACCTGAACAAGATGATGAAGTGTCCACCTGTGCTCCTACCACTGATGAAGTCATGCAAGAACCTATTTCTCCTATACAGCAAAGTGAAGATGAGGTTAGTTATTTTCCACTTCAAAATTCTAATGATACTGTGTCCTTTAATTCAAAAGATGAAGAGGAAATGGAAGCCTCGGACAAAGTGGAAATCCCTTGCTGTGCAATTGAAGATAAAAAAGCAGTCCATGAGGATGAAGAAATGACACATGCTGAGAACATCGACCTCCTCGAAGTACTTGCACAAGAAGAAACAATGAGTTACCCTCCTATCCTAAATTTTGATGATGCTTTACCTTATGATGAAGAGGAGGATGAATTTTCAGATTTTTCGAACCCTACATGTTATGACACAGATAGTGACATTATTGATAACATTGATGAGTTCATACATGTTGGGAGACGTAGGTGGGATATAGTTGGTTATGATGCAGATCCCATCTATGAAATGAAGGATCATCTTCAGATGTTGCCCTTGCAATTACCACAACAGATTACTTATGAGCAGTGGCAACAAGGAGATGAGATTTTCACTTGTACTTTTCAAGAAACCAAGGATGACCTAGAACCTGACTCTCCTGATGATTTTCGGTCCTACCTTGAGATGTTTGATGAGTACCCTGCTGAGCACTTGGACTCTTTTCATGAAGATGATTGTCGACCACAACTGTGCTCATATTTTGATACGAGCAAGGACATTGTTTACCTGGAGAAGTTTACTCGTGACTTTTCACCCCAACCACCTTCTTTTACCTTGCCATGCTTCTCCATTAAAGGTGTACTTGGAAATTACCTTTTTTATGTTGAGTTTCCTCCTGGGAAAACCCTAGATTTCAAGGTTCAGTTGGGTTATGCTAGTTTCATTGATTTTTTGAACTTTCCCTTGATGGTCTGCCAGTCGTCTGCTAATTCCTTTTTGTTTCCTTCCTTGACCTTAGAGCGTGAGGATGTCCTAGGTAAACAGTCTACAGGTCGTTCGAGTCGGTTTTCTGAACCTTGTATCTTTCATGACCCTTTCTTGGATAGGATTGAGTTCTTTTCTCAGAGATGGACTTGGCAGTATTTTGTCCCTCCCACCCGCCTCCATGAGTTAGACTTTGAGATTCCTGATGATGTGATATCTGTTCTAACTCATGACATTTTTGTGCCTGATTTGTCACTTTTTTGGTTTATGATGAAGCACAAAGGCAGGTATCAAGGAGCATTACGGGATTGGCTTCATTGGTTGTTTGATTACACCAACCTGCAGCCAATAGGTAAGTATACGTAAGTCTTTTACTTTGTATTTGCATCTATATTTGCCTTATATGCATATTTACTATTTTGCGGGGTGGCAATACCACCCCACATTTTGTCGCTAATGCTTTCTTGTCAAGTGTGAGCAGGTATACAGGTCTATGCCAGAGATTGCTGAGGTTCTCATGTGCTCTACAGTTGGCACATGTCCCCGAGTTGGAGCCAGATGTTATCCCCGATATCTAAGGATAGCTAGGAGATCATGTCTTGAGGCCCACATGGTCCTAGACATGGAGTGCCGAGAGCAGGAGTGACTTGAGCATGGCCCTAGAGGGCCCATCTTTCTTCTTCTCAGCCAGACTCGTCCTGTCAGCAGTAGCAGCTTCCATCACCACCGGCCTGGGCTTGCATCGAAGAGGAATCTTGCTCCATGAGGTAATTGGTCTGAGGTATCATGGTATGTGTCATATTTGATAGTTATAACCTTCTTATATATGCATTAGGTTTGTTTCATTTCTGATGACTGATTGGATCTTACACTAATCCAATTGACCATTGTTGGGGTGATTGATTAGGTGACTTAGCAAGATGATATTCATGGGTTTTGGTTAGCCACCAAGGGGGATTTGCAGAGCCATCATCCGCTCCCACCATCTTATCATATTTACATATTATGCCCCGCTCATCCATCCCATTCCCCTAGTCTGGCCACTAGGATGACATTTCAGGGTTACATTTTGTCTTTTGGGAAGAAGGGGCTAAAGGCCCAGGGGGTAAAAGCAGCTGGTAAAAGATAAAAACCATAGGAAATAAAACCTAGAGATGATTCACCCAGGGGATCCCTGAGAAGGCAATAAAAAGCCTCTCGATAAGAAACTAAGGGACCCTAAGAAAAATGATAAAATAAAAACAAGACCTAACCAAGAGCATGGGAGGTCTCATCACGAGCTAGCCCATTATGTTCATAGGTATTTAGCAGTATGACATTGCTACTATCTGGTCACCAAGCTAGGGCAGTGACCTTTGGTTGCATGGCCAAAGGAAAGGGGGTCTCATCACGAGCAAGACTTATCATTTCTGCAAAGATACCAGTGGGTAACGCTGTCAACTCTGGCCACCAAGCCAAGGAAGTGTCCTCTGGTCAGACTTGTAGTAAAAAGGAAAAGAAAAAGCAATAAAAGAAAGATGAAGACAATAAAGGGCTTGGAAAAAATGCATCCATGATGGGTATAGCTCGCCTCCTACAAAGGCACCCACATACAACACCTGCCCTTGGTCTTACTATGACTGGACATCCCTAAAAACCATATCACCTCATTAAACATGGCTTGAATAATCTTTTGAGGAAACTTTCCATCTCTTGTGGGTATTAGCCCAATAGGTTGTTCTGTTGGTTTCCTTAGCTTTGTAGAGTAGATCTGTGTAATATCTTTGAGCTTTTAGATGATATGTTAGGGATTTCATGCATATATATGATAACTTTAATGATCAAATGTGATTTACATTGCTATGATGTCTAGGACTGATGAGCCCATGGAGGGCATAGTCTTTGATGTGCAGGACCATACCCGATGGACAGGTACCAGAGGATCGGTGCACATGGGGAGATGATTAGCTCGGACCTCCATGGGGCTGAAGAGCCCATCAGATGGTTGTTGTGATGGCAAAGGCAGAATAAGGTCATGATGAACCCTTGCATGAAGAAGATAGAAGGATGCCCTCACCAGGACATTGTGGCAGAGATTTGACCTAGGGGGGATCGACCCCTGTAGATGGGGACGACTTTGATGGACAGGACGCCACCCAGGACAGGCTGGATGTTTTCTAGAGTAGATGGTACTGTGTTGGGCTTATTTGGCACATGTGGCAGGTTGCATGAGCCCCAAGGGGGCCAACTTTTTGCCTTCTAGATGCTGATGATGCCCTGAGAGGGCCAACGTCTCCCTCAGAGGGGCTTGACGTCTCCCTTTTTAGCTCATTTTTGACAATTTTAGCATTTAATGTGATAAATAATGAAATATTGTTAAGTCAGCCTTGTCAACTGTTTTTAATGACCTATTTTGTTAATTAAAGGTCATTTGGATGGTATATATTGAGGACGTTGACCCTCATTTTGACATAACATAACTGGCTCTCTTGTGAGAGATACTTTTTAGTCTTTGTCTTGGTTATTATTGGCTCTTGGTGTTGAGGTGCTACTATTGGAAGGATTATCTTTGGCATGCATATGGTGCTTTTTATCATTGGAAGCTATTACAACTAGGGTTTTATTTGGCTCTTCATTGATTTGTAAGTATATTTTGCATGCAAAAAACTTCTTTATTGAATGGTTGTAGGTAGAATATCTTGCTTTTATGGTTACATTGTTACTATTTGCTTAATCATTGAAACCCTAGGGAGAAAGCACACAAGTAGGTCATTACTTCATGTCCCCATGATAAAATCTCAATTATCCATTTGATTAAGAAGAATCTAGCCTAGCCATAGCTACACTAGTTCCTCTTTTTCTTGAGTTAGCTTGAAACATAGATTGAAGAAAGAAGACGTCCTAGGCCTAATTTATTTTACACCTAGGGTTTTTCTCTTAGGGTTTGAAAAGCCTTGTCCCCAAGAAACACTTTTCAGCCATAGATTTATGTTTTATAGCTAGCCGTTTTTGCCAAAGATTCTTAAGGAAAGAGGGAGGAGCATGAGGCCTAGCTTTAGCTGCACCGGAATGATGCTCCTCCCCTTAGGGTTTTGATTTGGTGGCCCTGCCAGTGCAACACCATCAAACCTAACTCTCTCGTCCTTAAGTTCAAGTCCTTCCAAGCCTTTAGTCTCTCTCCATTTGACTTCATTAACCCAAGGCACTAGTCTAAATCTAAAGCGTTGAGCTCTTTGTGTTTGAAACAACCTTCTTTCAACCTTCTTGAATTAAAACCCTACTAACCCTAATTTTTGATGACGTCTTGTCCTATTTGAACTTGTGTTTGGACTAAAAGTTGCGGCTGACTCATCCTTTGATAGCCATAGAGGTATTAAGTAATTTCATTGGTCAATTTAGCCAAACGTCCACCTCTTTGTCTAGCTAAACTAACCCTAACTAGCTAGTGACGTCACACTTATTCTTGAACTCTTGTTTATCTTAAAACGTTGTGATCTTGTCACCTAGCATTTGGAATTGAGGTATATATTATTTTCATTATCTTAGTGTGCAAAATGTTCACTTCTTTGCCTACTTAACTAAACTAGAAACTAGGTTGATGTCACCCCTTGAATTGCATAGTGACGCAACAACATTATATATATGAGCAGATTTATGATATTCATTGCATTGTGATACAATAGGGTTTGATTTTATACATTGAATGAAAGTATCATTTTGTATTTATTGAGGAAGTGATATTATAAGTCTTATCTTTAATTGCAATCATTGACTTCATCACTAATTACATTCATTATTGCTCATATGTATTAAAGATAGTCATCGATATTTTGAAGTACTAATCACTGCATGCACATTTTAGTTTCATTTTCCTTGTCTTGCAAACAGGTGCTCTTTCAGTGAAATATCTCTTCTTGGACTATCCTGTTGGCAGTAATCTGTGAAGGGAAAGCTTACCTTGATCTTTGAGCCTTACACCTTGATCCTTTTCCTTCAGAACCCCAGATTACTAGGGACGTCTCCCTAGGGATTAGCCACCATGAATAGAAAGAGCTCCCCATCAAGGTGAAAATGGGTGGGGAAGCTCCTGTTACGCCAGTTTGAGTCTTGTCTCCAAGCCTTTAAACCTACCCTACAAACTGTGCGATAACAGGTTCCATGAGATATTAGGTCGAGTACTACTATTGGACTCTGCACGTATATCAAAGAGCTATAGCACATGGAAAACCCTTTTCTATAGACACCTTTCTTACCCTAACCCTTGGGAAGTAAAGATAAATAGAACAAACAAGACCTATTGCCGTGCAATTGTGCTTCCTACATTCTGGTTGTGAAATTACTACCTATTTATTCATGTTAAGAATTTGAGCATTTCAATACTACAATATTCTTCAACTCAGAATATAACTCCACAGAAGTATAGTGGTCCCTCCAACACACTTATTTGGGACCTATCCCATTGTATTCCCCTTTTCTCCCTTATCACAGTTGTACCTTTCATTTTTAATTCTTTTTTTCAGTGGACCTGACCCCTCCCCATATTCCCTATTTTTCTTCCTATCCCATTATATTCCCATTCTGATCCTGATCATCATGGTACCTATCACTTATAAGTCTTTTTATTTGGTCTCACCCACCCATTTTCCCTTACCTGCACTCCCCCTCTCCAAATTTCCACCACTCACAACCAAGACATGCAGGCTTCCATCAATCAAACCAATGAATCCATCCAACAAGTGACATATGAGATTGGCTCTACCAATTCCTTCCTTGCAAAATTCGAGACCCAAGTCCAACACTAATTTGACACCATGGATGCCAAATTCATGAACCAATTTAACACCCTTCAGTCTATTGGCAGCCAGTTGTTGAACTGCACTCCAGGTCCTTCCTTCTCGAACCAACAAGATGTTGTTAATTCCTCTCATTCTCTGCATTTTCAATCCAACTCCTTTCATCATGACTCATGTCTTCCCTGCATTAAGGTCAATAAATTTGATGGCTCTGATCCCACGGGTTGGGTCACTCAAATGGAGCATTATTTTTCTTTGCATGGTATTACTAATGAGTTGGCCAAACTTCGCTATGATTTCCTCTATCTAGAACTTGAATGATGGAAATGGCGTAAAAGTTAACGCCAGGGGTACATTTCATGGACCCAGTTTGTTGCAGAGATCTATGACAAATTTGACACTAATACCCACTATCTCGATCGTTTGACCAAGTTGAAACAATCAGGTAGAGTGGAAGAATTTATCACTACTTTTGAGCATTTGGCCTTTCAAACCGAGGTCATGTTAGATACGTTCCTCCATGAATTCTTTATCAGTGGCCTAAAGGATTAAATATGATCCCATGTTCTCATGGCCCACCCTTAGACTTGGTTGGAAGCTACTAAACGTGCCAAAGAGGCCCAATAAGTTATTTTTTCCTAGAACACAAAACCATCTTTTGTTCCTCTCCCTTGACCCACTAATCCTAAACCCCCTGCCACTCCCCTCAAGGTCCTGTTGACAGGCAAATTTGACATGCCATCAACTGGAAGAATAGACCCGATCCCGAGTTGTCTAAATAACCCAAGCCATTTGGTGTAACTTATTCTGACGGGTTTAATGGCTCTATTAGCCAACTAGGGTCCTAAAAATAATAAATGAAACAAACTAATCTAAAGCTATGATTCCAACAATTTATATACTAATTACAAGTGTTCAAATAGAAACGTGAATATACAAATGATTATAAACAATCTATATTTTGCAAGTTTTACTTGAAATCTTGCGAAATGAATGTTCGTAATAGTGTTTCTAACTAAGATAAAGAAAGAACATAAATCTTTTTATTTTCTTGTCGAATGTTTAAAGATTTTAAACTAATAAATACTAAGCAAATACAATTGAAATAACGATACATAAAAAATCAAAGCTAATTTATGCAATTGTTTCATTAATAAGTAATTTAACTAAATAACATATAGACTAATTTGTCGTTGATCAATGAAATTGGTATTATCTTTCTGTGTTGTCTGAGCTCCTTCTTGTCCTGCTTGTGAGGGAAACCTGTGACAAAACAATACTAGTACTTCTAGAATACATTCAAAGAAGTATTTGATATTGGAGTAAATTAATAACAACAGAAAGACATATAATTAAAAATCATGTGATCTTAGGATGATAAATATTTAAGAATGAGAGAAAACTCATATTTGAATATTGATATTATCCAACATTTAGCATTAAGAAAAAATTCAAAAATAATCAAATGATAGATCAATCACACATAAAAAATGGAATAATAAATTATGGACATTATATAACATTTAACATTATGAAAACACCATATGATGACAAACTAAAGCTAAAATCAACCATAATAACATTTTCATAATACAACAGTAATGAAAGAATGAAATGGAATAAGCATCACACAGGTCTTAACCCAAAGATGAATTGTTTTCGCATATTCTTTCTCAAAATCACATGCCCATACTGCAGTCCTGGAATAATTTTTTGGGATAATAGATTCTTAAATATTGAAAAAATTAATATATAAATGATAGCAATTAACCATGTATTGATAAAATAGACTAAAGATAATTTAAATCAATGCATAATCAATTACTCAAATAATATGAAGATATTATAATGAAAGAAAAAACATTTTACTCACAGAACAAAAGCCATTAAGAAACCTAGAATTCCATATTCTTCTTTGAAAATACTTGTCCATTCTCTCAAAGATTTCAGCCATCCATTACTCCATTTGAAAAAAAAAAGTTTACAAAAGAAAAAGGATAAAAATACTCCTCTCAAATTCTTCCATCTATGGCTCTAAACTTTATCATATATTTATACAATGAATGAACAGTCTAGGTGTCACTAATAATTTCCACCACCTGAAATTTGTCTTGTAACGAGACACCAATATCTCTTATATCATGCGTTTGTTTGGGAAAATTTTTACACGGAAGCTAAATGGGTCCCTTTGGGAGATGGGTTTTCAACTGTTTCTTCACATTCCTTATGGTTTGGCTGCAATCAGTCCTGCAAAATTGTGTGTATGTTCTTGTCGCCTTTCCAAATTTTATATGGTGTTGCTCATAAATTTATTTGAAGTTATCCAATATTATTTTTGGATCAATCATCTTGAACGTATTTAGATAATAAAATCAAGCCATGATCATATCTGTACCAAATAACTAATAATATAAACCTGTGAAACAAAAAAAAAAAAAAAAACTCTAAATTAATAACCTAAGAATTGTGAATAAAACAAAATCTAAAACAATAAAATCAAAAAATGAATTTAAACTAACTATAAGTTATAAACAAGCATTGTTTGTATTTTCCTTTCAAATATGATCTTAATTCTAGAAGCTTGAAGTTGATGGAGAGGAGAAAAATATTAATTTTGGTTTTTCATAAAATCAAACAAATGATAGATAATTCTTTTTTTTTATTATTATTTTTATTTTGAAATGAGATGCAAAATGAAAAAACAATTTAATTAATTAATATCACCAAATGATTTTATGAAAATGAGAAACCAACCAATATATTATTTGATGAAGTATTGAACCCATTATTCAAAATAGTCAAACTTGTTAATGAGCAAAAGAAAGAACACATAATCTTAATTTAAAAGAAAGTAAACAATTGATAAAAATTAACGGTTTTGTTTGAATTGAGATTTTTATGCTCATTTCTAAATTTTGACATATACTCTTATAATGAATGTCTCATACTATAGTGAATTTCTTAAGTTTGTCTCAAAGCAATTCAAGGTATGGAACTATTTGAAAAGGTTGATTTTGTAGCTCATTATAATTATAAATATTCTAGTGGGGGGCCTTTAAATTTTGTAAACATTTAGGGGGAGTTGTTGGGGCCCAACAAATGGTGACTTATTGGGTAAAGCAGTTATCTCTAATCTGGTAAGATGTCATCTAAGGAAGAAAAGAATAAGACTTGAAAAATCATTTAAGCTCCTTGAAATAAATTCACTCTGAGACCATATAGTATTAGGATAAGCTCAATGTTATAACCAGACAATAGAATTTTCTTTGCATGGGATTATAACTTGAAATAATGTTTTAAAAAAAGATTCACGATGTTTATAAAATAACGTCAATACCATTGTCAGAGCTACTGCTGCCAGCAGACATCCATAGCCTCGGCATGGATGTCATTTAACCCACTCAAATTCTTTAATCCCATCTAATAGTTGTATCCACATGATGTATACTTCCATAAAAGTTAGTTTAAAATCATATACCTGCTACCTCTTTACCCAACATTTCTTCGTTGCCAACAGGCCTATTCAGTACCCTGATGAAGTTGTCTTGGTATCATGTGTGCATTGACCCGCTGCCAGTGAGCCTGTTTAGTACCCCGACGGGTTTACACACACTTCCCACACATAAGTTCTTTCAACCTTCTTATGCCACTTTTAAATAGTAATATAATTATAGATTTATTGATGAGAAAGAGAGCGGGGTGATACTATAGGTTAATTACAATACAGGTGAATAGTTGATCATGTTATTTATTTGCTTTCAAAAATGGAAGTTTTATCATGGTTTAGAGATTTTAGATTTCATTTAAGAAATCATCTAGAGAATGGGGAAGCACTTAAAAGTGATTCCTTAAGAATATGGACGGTGTAAAAAGTTTAAAGCTCATCATAATTTTCAAAGATTTAAACCATATCTCTGGTGTAATACTCTAGCAAAGACAATTTGAGGACAAAACGAAAGTGACAATTGACTTAAAAATCAATTGTTTGAGCTATATCTTAATATCATGACCTCTTTGAACTATTTCAATTTGCTTGAAAAACACAAGTCTTTAAATAAATGCTTCCTTTGACAATAACTCTTTGATCATAAATATATTGATTCAAAAAGACAAATAACAAGAAAAATCATTCAAAGAAAACAAAAAACACACACAAAACCAAATCAAATTTTATTAATGGGATTCAAAATCAAAAGTACACAAAATCAAAACAACAAAAGAATACTTTTCAGGAAACGATTTTAGCCAAAGATAAACTTGAGCTTTTGGGTCCACTAACATCTCACTATAAAATAAATAAAGAAATAAATAATATAAAATATCATTTGTGAGAAAATTCTTTTCTTAAGATAGTGATGCATGAGMTGCTACTTTGACMAAGAATTATTATTAAAAATAAAAGATACTAAGAGAAAATATAAAAATCCTTATTAAGATGAGTGCAATCCTACTTGTGGCACCTTGGGTCAGGGTTTMATTGATAGTTTAAATTTACTTATCTCTTTACTTTCCATTTAAAAWTTTTATGATGATACTCTGTTTTTGAAAAGAAATATTCAATGAAAAGCAGAGAGAAAAAGATTTAAAGTGGACTTCTTTGACAACATTCATATTATGGTTMTCTTGGTGTACCCACTTGTGTTCATAGCTGCATTATTACACAAAGAAATATTGATAAATAAATCTAAAGGAAACCTACTCCTAAACCTACTCTAAACTACTAAATAGATCAAAATGCTAAGTAAAATCGTATTTCCAGTGCAGCCACAAGAGCATTTTCAATCTTGCAAGGCATAGAAAGTTGAAAATAAGAATAAAATAATGTAGTATTTGCAGATAGAAAATAAATATGTCATTCTTACCTTCTATATATTATTTTAAAAACAAAACAAGCATGACCTTACCATTCTTTTGAAACTTCTTGATGTATGAATCCTCCAACCATTCTGCAATCTAGTCGTGATATGGGTCATAATGGCATGGAAGAGTGTAAGTAAGTTTTGAAAACTTGTCAATATTATAGGGACCTGAGATAACCATCAACCAAGGCTGAAGTGCCCCATCCTCCTAACAATTCTCTAAGTGTTCATCAATTTCTTCACATGAAGGATCTAAGAGAATCATGTTATGCTTACTTCCTAGATATTTAGGTAAAAACAAAGCAAGAACAACTTTATCTTTATTATGAAGATTTTTCATATATGAATCTTCAAGCCATTCTAAGATCCTGTCATAAAATTTAGGATGCAAACTATTAATTTGATGAAATGGATATATCAATGGGGAACGCATCATAAGAGGATTCAAGACATCAATTAGATTTTTGGTTTGAAATCTTCCTTTGATGAGATTGATCGTTTCAAAATGTGAAGCATAAATATTAAAATTCGAACTAATCAAAGAACAAATATGCAATGTAGAATATTCGATCTCCATAAGGATGAGTGCATTGTATTTTTCAAAAATAAATCGTGTAAAATAATATTGCAACATGTATTTTTTCCATTTGAGTGATGAAAGTGAAAGAGTATCAAATCTAGCTTGATAAATGTTATGTTTGGAATTAATTTCACCAAATCTTGGCATATCGAAAAGATTTGATTGTGATGGAAAAGAGTAAGATATTGTGGGTAAAGTATGATGCCCACCAGAATCAAAGAAGAGATTAGGATATAAAGAGTAAAATGAATAAAAAATGAACACATGAAAATAATCTCTTGAGCTATGATATTGAACAATGGTATTCTCAAGACATTCTTCTTTACTTTCCTTAAAAATTTCACTCTATTTTGGTGATAAATTCTTCAACATAATATGATCATCTAAATGTGTCTCATGTATGATAGATAATTCAAAACTTTCATGACAAACATCTAATCTTTCCTGTGGATAAGGTATGATTTGTAGATGAGAGTTTAAGGTTTCTTTTTCAAATAGAATATCTACATCTCTAATCACTTTCATTGGAATGTTAGAATGCTTAAAATCATTTTCATCACCTAAGTGTTCTTTAATAACTAAATTTAAGTATTGATTAGAGAAAGAGTTAGAAGAATATGGACATTCATCTTTACCCAATATCAAATATTCTTCCATGATGATTGAGGACTAAATATACAATGCTTTAGAGGAAAAACTAGTTTGATTTTCAGTAAGAACCTTTTCAATAGATTCTACCTCCCTTACTTGCTCAAAATTTTCGGATGGATTCCTCTCATCCTACGAACAAAATTCATCTTGCAATTGAGTGATAGGATTTGCAACCGATTCATCATTCGTAATTGAATGTGACTGGATGAAAGGGACGCAAGCATCATAGAGGAGATTTAGTATAAATGACATGTCATCAATATTAAATTTACAGAGAACATGATGGATTCTTGTTGAAAAGACTTCTGGAGATGAATTTTCATTGATTATTAAAGTCTAAAATTCTTCACATAATTGATTGTAATCATAGTTTTCAAAAGAATCTAAAAATCATCAACAAACTGAAACCAATCAATAATGTGATATGCGGGAAAAGATTCAAACTAATGTTTAATCCGACCCCTAAAAGTAAAAGTAAAAGCAAACAATCTGCATAAAACCTTTAAATCAAAAATATCATTCTTGATGCATTTACACCAAAACTTGTTAATATGGTCTTTAGTAGATACATTCTCCCCACCATCAAAGGTGATTTTGGACAAGCGAGAGACTGTCTCATTGGGAATATTAGGTAATGAAACATGGAAAGCATGTTCCAACAAAGTGATTTGGGGAGCCATGAGGAATTAAATACATTCAAAACAAAGACTCATGCAAGGCCATCTTGTCAGTCTGACCTTCCTTCTAATGCATTTCAATATGACACAAAAGAAGAATTTATAAATATGGAATTATGATAGGCTAAGGGGTAAAACATTTAATCTTTAAAATTACCTCAGCTCTCCTTCTAGAGCCATTTGTTGACAGGAAAATTTGACATGCCATCAACTGGAAGAATAGACCCGGTCCGTGGTTGTCTAAATAATCCAAGCCATTTGGTGTAACCTATTCTAACGGGTTTCATGGCTCTGTTAGCCAACTAGGGTCCTAAAAATAATAAAAGAAACAAACTAATCTAAAGCTATGATTCTAACAATTTATATACTAATTATAAGTGTTCAAATAGAAATGTGAATATACAAATGATTATAAACAATCTATATACAGTTTGCAAGGTTTACTTGAAATCTTGCGAAATGAATGTTCGTAATAGTGTTTCTAACTAAGATAAAGAAATAATAGAAATATTTTTATTTTCTTTTCGAATGTTTAAAGATTTTAAACTAATAAATACTAAGAAAATACAATTGAAACAACAATACATAAAAAGTCAAAGATAATTTATGCAATCATTGTTTCAATAATAAATAATTTAACTAAATAACACACAGACTAATCTGTCTCTGATCAGCGAAACTCGTTTTATCTTTCTATGTTGTCTGAGCTCCTTCTTGTCTTGCTTGTGAGGGAAACTTGTGACAGAACAATACTAGTACTTCCAGAATACATTCAAAGAAGTATTTGATATTGGAGTAAATTAATAACAACAGAAAGACATCTAATTAAAAATCATGTGATCTTAGGATGATCAATATTTAAGAATGAGAGAAAACTCATATCTGAATATTGATATTATCCAACATTTAACATTAAGAATAAATTCAAAGATAATCAAATGATAGATCAATCACACATAAAAAAATGGAATAAGAAATTATGGACATCATATAACATTTAACAGTATGAAAACACCATATGATGACAAACAAAAGCTAAAATCAACCATAATAACATTCTCATAATACAACAGTAATGAAAGAACGAAATGGAATAAGCATCACATAGGTCTTAAGAAAAAGATGAATTGCTTTCCCATATTCTTTCTCAAAATCACATGCCCATACTGTAGTCCTGGAAGAAGTTTTTGGGATAATAGATTCTTAAAGATTGAAAAAAATAATATATAAATGATAGAAATTAACCATGTATTGATAAAACAGAGTAAAGCTAATTTAAATCAATGCATAATCAATTACTCAAAGAATATGAAGATATTATAATGAAAGAAAAACCATTCTACTCACATAACAAAAGCCATTAAGCAACCT
>ML779865.1:661273-682845 GCA_009831015.1 Picea engelmannii
GCTTTAATCCACTAATGTGTGCATAGGTCATAAAATCATTTAATACAATCTCTTTGGGTGCAACCACATGTTTGACCGCTAACGTTTGAAAGTTGCCTTAAGGTGACATCAAAGCTTTAGGGAAGCCCTCATAGAAATTGAAACTTACCCGTGATAATAACGCCTAAGTTCTCACTAATGAATCTGAATCTAGCTTGTTTTTAATTTTTTGATTTTATTTATGATTATTATTTCTTCTGGCCTTAAAAATATTACAAGGAGAACTTCACAGACTTCTCTGTTTTTTGTCAAACGAAGGAAAACCATATTAAAAGAAAACATTAGTATTTTCCACAACTCGGGGGATTTTGTGAAACCATCATTTGATCTCAGATCGATCTATTTACAAGAAAATCCCTTCGTGTTGACCCTAGTATTTAAGTGCACTGGAAGGCAGCAGGAAGGGAAGACAAGGCCATAGATCGAACGAAATGCACGCAGCAAGAATTGAATAGGAGACCGGATTCAAAAATTGTCAAATAAAAACCCTTGAAAACGAGGTACAATAAGATCGGTAAGATTAATCCGATGAAAGGAGTGGCAGGTCTAGTGGTGGGGTTGTTGTTGGGGGTGCTACGTTACAAAACGGGCCTTTCATTCATAGTGAATGAGTAGGAGTGCGTCTATGAGAATGTTGAATACAAAGGAGATAAAGTCTCTGGCAAATTCGTCGTTGTTGATCACGACATCTTCTGGGCCTCCGATCACCCTGGAATTGATTTAACAGTGACTTGTTTTCCTAAACTTATTTGCACCCAATGTGATCTGAACCTCTGACCCGCATATCGGCTCTCTGCATAGATATAGGTTTATGACAATATTTGAGTCTCATGCAATGCCATTGTGACTCACTGATCTGGTGTTGGCATATTCCAATTTGTTTTCTGAGAAAGATTTATGAATTAATTTACCGAAAGTGCCCCAAAAAGGTCCTGTTACTGCTCAAAAAATGAAATTTTGGATTTTGGTCATCATTGGAAGGGGATAGATTTTAGGCCTTGGTTTTTTAACATTTATAATTAAAACTTTGAAACCTAAAATCGAAAGATATGGTCATAAAATGTTTTTTTCATGCACTTTAAAAGAAAAAAACATTCAAAACACCGTAGGGCTATGTTGGTTAGATTTAGACTTATATTACTTTTGAGTTTTAGGAGTAGGCTCATTTCCGATACAGCAAGTGGACATTGGACAACTATTAGAGAGAATGTCTAAGTGGATAAGGTAACCTATTGCTTCACCCTATTACAGTCACCAATAGGTTCAGGCAGCAGTGACCTTTCAAAGTTCAAATCTGCATAGCCTTGCCTCAAATCCATATCTAAAATTATTAGTAAAGCTACCTAGAAAAATGAACTTGGTGCATCGTTTTCTTGATTGTTCTTTCAGAAGGATGAAAGAACCATTCAAATAGTTCCTTGTATAATGGAATTTTTATTGGAGTGTCATGTCCATTATATTTTGTGTCTTATTCTAATGAACTTAACATACCTAGTCTACATGCCTAGATTACAGGAGATGCATTATTGACCTAATTTTGTCTTTTTTCTGTTTTATATTGCCCTAATTTGCATGGAGTATTGGGTATGGGGATGTCTCCAATACAGGTAGGGACCTCCGAAAATAGGGTGTGTGTGTGTTGATGCAGACATAAATATAAATTTGAATCAATATTTCCAATTCTAAACGTATTGGGGTACAAGATTGTTACAGTTTCTGACCTTTAATGAGTGACTCCTAAACATAAGATTGGATCCAGTTGGCTTGTTGATATTCTCTCTTGTAGTCATGATTTTCACAACTTATCGAGGAAACATCAGGATGTTATTCTAGTATGATCTTGCCTTTTATTTTTCAAATCTTTTTGCTCTTCTTTTTGGAGCCTTCCATATGAGATATTCTATTGGGGTAGATGTCTCATACATCCAATACCAACAGACATGGTACATGGATGTTCCGGTCTTCAGCCCTCTATGTGCCGGGGACATGTTCCTCTGCAACTTAGATATCACATTATGATTATTGTGACTTTTTTAATTTCCCCTCTAGATGAAGTAAGTCAATGATGGTTTCCTTAACTTTATGTTGCTCCTCGAAAATGAACCTCATGTCTTAAGTGTATCCTCAAGAGTATAAATTTCATCCTTAGATTCAGTTCAAACATTTGGAAGCAATCCTCATTGACTAGAACGAAAAATTGTAAATTATCCCTTTTCTAGTAGGTTCCAGAGCGACAACTAACTTGTGTATTTTACATTTTTGTTAATCACTTTTTTTTTCATAAGAAAAATGAAACCAAAATACTAATTTGCATGATATTTCCAAATTTTTGGGGGCTTCTGTAGCTCATTTGCAGTTTCTATATTGATTACCATTCATACTCTTCACATATATATCTAGATTCTAAATAACTAGTTGTTATATATCCATTTTTCTTGAAAATGAATTAGCAAATAACAAAATATCAACACAGTTATTTTCAAACCAGAATAATATATCTACCAAGTTGGTTGTTTCTGCTTCCATGATTACCAAGTCTACTATTGGGTAGGTTTCTCTTGTTGAGCCTAGGCATTTTGTTTGATCTGCCTTTGGGCAGTTGTTTCCTCACAGGGAGTAATTCCTTCAGCTATTTCCTAAAGTATGGCTGCCTTGTAAAGACTCAGAGTCAGCTCCAAATAGGACTGTCTGTACCATTTTCTGAAAATACCTTACAAAAGTCTCTAGATGCTTCATGAATCATGACCCCTTTCCAAGTTCTGCATAAAATTCAATTTTCATTGCATGAGTGAATTGATATTGGGGTGCCTTAGCATTCAACATTGCTCCTTGAAGTCAATTATGTCCTTATACAAAGATAATCCCACCCTACCAAAGTCTATTGTGTTTGTTGGTTCCCTTGAGCTTAAAAAATGTACATGTGTTGTTCCACATGTGGTGCTGGGATCATCAATCTCAGAGTTTATTTTTTCTCCTGGGATTTCCCCTTCCACTATGGTGCTGCATCTTACTGCTTCTAAGTTCTTCTTTCCTCCAATTTACTAGGCACTCCCTTTACTGCTTGTACTTTCATCCAAGTTTCCAGGCACTCCCTTGTTAGAGTGTGTACCTCAGATAGTCTTCTATGGGTTGGAGCATGTACAGAAGATCAGGGTGCCTTCTGTTACAGCAGTGGTGGATCTGATCTGTAGATGATGGCACAACATTACGAAGATTAGAGGGTGCAGCACTAAATTTGGTTTCCAGCTGTTAGCATGCATGTGCCAACTTTAGATAGGGTAAGGATAGGATAAAGTTATCCTTATCCTTAGTCTTCAATTAAAGTAGATAGCATGTTGATTTTAGTTCAGTCTTATTTTTAACAATTCAAAAAAAATTGAGTTTGACTTTTTCTTAGGGATCCCAAGGCAATCTGAACTCTTTCTTTGGAGTGAGCTACCTCATCCTCATGTAGATCCATAGATCTAGGAATTATATCTAATTTTGAACACCCTAGTGTGCCTTTCTTCATCTCTATGAAACAAAGGCAGGGGTGCATATCTGATATAGAGTTTTTGTGTTCAACAGTTAGCAGTTTAGTGTTTTCCTGTAGAAGATTTTCATGTTCAGATTCTTAGAATTAATGAAAAGAAGTGACAGGTTTTAACCCTACCATTTTTCTCCTCCTATTGGTTGGACCCTCTTCCATCTCTTCCCTCACCCTTTATCCTACTGTTTTTTCTATAAACTCCACAAGATTGTATTTTATGAGTCATGAATTGAGTAATAGTCATCTCATCACATTCATCATATTGCTTGTTGTGTTTTTTATCCAAATAATCCAACATTATATTCATACTTTATACATTGCTATTGATTCTTATAGCATATGCAGATGAATAATGAAAGGTGGGTGATAATAGAATCCTATACAATGCTACTGAGAATTGGATTGAAATAATGAAAACTGGAGAATGATTATGTATTCTAGAGAGAAAAACTTATATAGAGAGAGAGACCAATAGAAATTTCAAAGACACACAATTATTCTCACTCCCTCAACTTCAATGTTAAGTATTGTGACTGTGGTGTTCTTCAACAAAGTATGTGTACATTGTGTATTTACTATTATCACAACTATGTATTCTGAAAATTTGCTCCTCCTCTTTGAATGGACCTCTTAAGAAGGAACATGGGGACTTTGACTTTCAGAGCTAGAGTGTTCTCGTGTGGATAAAATAAAACATCCATTATTTTATTCTGTCGCATGTTGTTGCGGTGAAAGTGTGTTCCATGATCAAGTAACTGGTAAAAAGACCATTCATAATTCTATACGCAATTGCCTTGCCCTGTCGAATAGATTGACTCTATTCTGCAAAATTCAATTCTCAACTATTGATTTCTGAATTTCCCCCAACCTCCTTTCGTATTTCCAGTGTACTTCAGAACTTCTAATCATGAGGGTTCTATAGAGTCATTACATCTTTCTCCAATCACAAAAACTGACAATTTTTGTGTTGATAATTGACTTTACCTGCTTCTATAGGACTCTTCATGACTACATTTTCAATTAGCCATCATTCTGACATAAATGTAAAGGTGATGGTTGAGCTTATGTATACCAACACTATTTTCTTGAATGGTTAAAACAAATTGTTAAGAAACATTTAGTTAATTACTTTATAATAGGAATTTGAATCATGAATTGTTGATGTTCTATTGCAGCAAGCTGATTATGATATAGATATTTTTTCTTCAACTGACAAAAGGTAATAGTGAAAGATATGGCTGAACTTATGCTTGCAAAGTTCCAACACAACCTACTTGAATTTGGTTAAAAGTAAATAATTAAGCATTTAGTTAGTTTATAAAAGAGCCTCTGTTCAAATGGGCATGGACATTCCCCATCCTGGTGGAGTTATAATTGTAATTACGATCATGCTTTTGATTGGCCATGTTGATCTTGTATAGTGCACACATGCATTGGCATTTGTAATAAATCTAGTATTGATGAAAAATTGATAAATCTTGTCATTACCTGCTGCAATACAAGAACCATGAGGATTCTTATGTGGTTTGATGGTTTATACCTTTTATCATTTACGAGGAGAGTTATTGTTTGTTCTATTGGAAACTAAAAATCACTACCTAATGTTGATTCCAAACATGAAGATGTTTCTTCACGATGCTCCTTAGAGTTGTGAGGCATGAAATGACACGTTTGAGGGATCCTAGTGAATTTAGCACTGGGTTTACAAATGAGGTGCATTAGGTGTGAGCACTACAGATGTTAATTTTCATAAACAAATTATGAAAGTTTGTCAGTCTTATCCCTAACATTTCAAGGGTTTGGTTAAGGGATGGTCACACGTGGCTAGCTAATAACTGCTTGCTTCATGGAGAGTTTGACCCTGTTTTCTCCAATCAACTTCAAAACAACTGAACCTGCAATGGTAAAAATCTTGTATTTTATTTGTGTAACAAAAATAAATTCCTAACACTTAAATGTGATATGTACATATGTGGTGTTTCTCCCTTGCAATGTATTAGAAAGGTAAATGGGGGTCCACACCTTTTTTTTTTGTCAGTTCCCAAGGGTAGGGAGCGTGCTTCCCACACTCCTTGCACTCTCAGGAAACTTTAGTGGGGGCATTTCCATCCTTTTGTGGGGGATGCGAGTAAACACACATGGGGATGTTCCCATAAAAATGGTGGACATCTCCTTTAAAAGGGGAGCTGTAACGACCTCCTTGTTACGACAACAACTCTGAAAATAGGTAAAAAAAAAAATTGTTAAAGGTGTGTGTGCGCGTGTAGATGTAACAAACACACTTGACTCTACGTCACCACTCGACAACCCACAAGACGCAACCACGATGTTCAACACAAGAAGACTGAATGCACACAATGAGTAACTGCAACAATATACGACCATAGGGCTAAGGCGCACAACACAAACATTAAGACATACTGGGGGTGCATAGCAAGAACACGGAGGAAAGAATCCATGGTGTTAGGGTTACTATTTCTGCACAGGAAAGCAGGGCATTTAGTCTTATGTCTTCTCGAAAGAAGATTAGATAGGCTCCTGGCCGACTGCTCAGGCAGAAACTAGTGACCCGGCCTAGAACAAGACGCAAGCAAAACAAACACAACAAGACGATCCCGACATATCACAATGGCAACATGCAATAAATGCCCCTAGACGTAAGGTGTACAACTAGCAGCTGTAAGCAAAAAATGACACCAGGTGTTAAGTACAATACAGTCACAGAGGGAAGAATCCAACGGTAGAGTTTACTATTTCTACACAGGAAAGCAGGGCTTTTAGTCTTATGTCTTCTCGAAAGAAGATTAGACAGGCTCCTGGCCGACTACTCAGGCAGAAACTAATAAATCCTTTAGGGAGTCACAGTAGTGGAAACTGTGCCTTTAAACAGCCCGAGACTACTGATACGGCTCAGAGTGTGTCGCAAGAGTGGAGACTATGCCTTTAAACAACACGAGACTCTTGATACGGAACTAGATTCATTACACAGAAAAATCACACACACAGACACCTATACTAAGGTTACATGGAGGTGTCTATATCCCGCCCGACACAAGCAGACCCAGCAACTAACTGATTACAATCAAGTACCACATAAATAATAACAACGACTATGTCCTTTACGGAAGGCGTGTGACAAAGGACTCCGACAACAAAACCCAAGTTCAACACTATTAAATGAACAACAACCCTCAATTACTAACTCTGAGTAATTTATTGTGCATAAATCCAGGACATTCCACCATATATGTTGTATCAATCACAATAGTTTACACTAGCCTTGCAGTGAGATGACCATATCATTACATTTCTATTTACAACAACCTTGCAATAAAGACGATGATCATACATTCCAAATGATATCAACTCTAACATTGCAATTTATTTATATGGCAAAAACAACCAATTACATGTTCAACAACATATTACGATTACAAAATTTATGAACCATTATTCAATGACATTCCTGTACGTGTTGCGGTGATAACATTACCTAATCAATACCTTTACCCTTGCTAACACCAATTAGGATATCATTAACCATAAAACCATATCCTCGCCTTTATATTCTAAATTACCCTTCGAGTTAATAGACAATGACCTAAAATTTTATTTGATTATTGTAAACATCTAGAAAAAGACCATTGGGCAAAATGTTTACATTACTTCAAGAGTAAATAGAGAAGAATAAAGATTATATTATTTAGTTTGGTTTCAATGTATTATCATTGTAATAAGATCATGTGCTAGTGAATGAACTGGCATTTTGATGAAATTGTTGTTTTTAATACAAAGGAAAAGAAATGGTTCAACACCCTTCAATATACGAGTTATAATTAGATTATAATATAAAAGAATTTAATATTCTCCCTTGTGTTGAAATATAAAAGAATTTAATGTCATTATAATGAATTAACCTCACCATTACAGGATACTACCACATCATTGCAAGGAATTAACAACATCCTTACGTTAGAATTAACAACATCCTTACGTTATTGCAAATATACAATACTAACATCATATTTGTAACAAAAGAATAACAATGTAACCTCATAATTAGAATGACAACATATAAATAACAATGTTAAAACATGGCATTGTTGAAAAGTAATAGCATTTTAAAGATGACCCCATAATTATAATTATCATCATATTTAAAAAGGACATTGTAACATCAACTAAAATGACACACACCTAATAATATCAATGTTTTAAACACAACAACGTTTAAAGGTAATAGTATTTAAAGCTAACACCATAATTATAAAAACATCATATTCAAAAGACAATGTGGCATCATAATTAGGAAGACACACATATAATCATATCAATGTTTAACATACAACATTTAAAATAGCAGTAATTAAAAAGTCGTCCTAATTAAAAATACCATATACTTATTATGATCGGGACACCTAAAACCTGCAATCATGCTACCATGCAGTAGTGACAGCCAGGCGTTTATCTCTGGGTAACTTGTTGGCGATAAGAGGGTAACCAATCTTCCGCCTGACAGGCGGTCTTCGAAATTAACCCCTACGACTGACAAGGTTTCCATAACAGCGCCGAACTGCAGCTCTATTTAACAATAGCCACCACTGGAGCAGGATGGGACAGACATAGTGACAGTCAAGGATTTAAAAAAAAAATAAAAAATAAAACACCTCCAGTAAAATTGCTAACTGCCACCCTTAGTCCAAAGTAAGGGCAGTTGCACGTGGCTATGAGCCTAGCATACAAATTCGCAGGTTAGGTGCCGAATCGTGGGTGATTTCAAGGTTACACAGTCCAACTAAAGCATTCGTGTTTCACCAACACACACCCAAGGAAGAGCTCGAACTTGTAGGGAGGGGGCCATACAGCCCCAAGCACGAATGCAGCTGCAGTGATAAGAAAAAGAGCTTCTCGTTCAAGCACGACGGGCATGATCTAAGTTGGGGTAATTATCATAAATAATTAAAAACCACGCAGGAGGAAGGATCAAATTCACAGGAGATTAATGATCCAGTGCCATCAGAGAAGAAGGGTTTCTATAAGTTAAAAGGTTCTAGACATCAGTCATACCCCGGAATGAATTCGTGATACAGGGTAGTATGTAAGAGTATCAAGCTGTCACGCCCAGTCAGAGTCCCTCAAGGATAGTGTCAGTCAAAGGTGGTTGTCTAGCATCAGTCCTGGTGCTGGCAGTAGTCTGTGTGTTCAGTACGCAAGAATTTTCATATCAAGGCACAAGTAAACGCCCAGAAAAAAAAAATGCCAGAATGGATTAAAGGGCCCGAAAGAGTTAAGTTGCCAGAACGACGACCCAATGCAAGAAATTTCTATCCAACCTATCATTGATTCCTCCAGTTCGTAAGGAAGGATGACAAAAGCCGAGATAAACCTCCAAAAATATCGTTGAGTTATACTGTCAAGATCTGGTCCGCTAAGGTTATACCCTAAAGGAGGTGCTGAGATTTTTTTTTTATCTTAACCTCTATCAAAAAAACAGAGATGGGACTTCACCAGCAATTTATTCAGAGTAATTAAACCCAGTTAAGGAGGAGAAGCGTAGACAGGTCCAGCAAGAAACAAAAAAAAAGGGGAAGGAAGGAGAGGAACATTTAAACCGTCCAGAATAAAAACAATGATTATTTTACACAGTCCAAAATTATAAGCAATAACTAATTTACACAGCCTAGAACCATAAAAAATACTTAGATTCGCAAGCCATTACCATCACAGTCCAATCACAACTTCACCATGCCATTATCATGCATTCTAACTATCACAGCGTATGCCATTGACGGCGAAATTATACAGCATCAATATTACAGTGAAGGAACCAATCCGAGCATCCTACTCTACCGAATAACGCACGTACCTTTTCCCTTTCGACCGCCTCGATTGATTTCCACACCTCGATTAATGCCCCATGCTCCTTGCCGCTCCTGCTTGCCGACCACAGAAAGCTCACTGGTACCTCCCAGCCAATCACTAGGGGTACTATGCTTCCCCCTTAGCTCCCCGAGCCGCAAAGGGGCCACACAAGATCCAGATATAAGACTAGCTTCTCAGCTCGCCTCCATGGCTGAGCTACCACTCCAATATAGCTGAGATAAACCCAAATCCTCACAAGCAATCCGTCAAGACACAATCTGGCAGCGTAATGTTATGCTAACCGTTCATCCTTTCTTCCTTCTTTTCCCCTTCTTTTATAGAAATTTGAGACCCACCTACTTTCCTAAATCATTATTAATTTAATTTTTTTATGACAAACCTCTAAAAATTCTTTGTCGTCCAAGTGTCACTCATCCCCACGGTTCTCCAAGAATTTATTTCTTTTTAATAATTAAAAGACTCAATTCCCTCACCCCCCTTTAATAGCTCCTAAAATTACTCCTAGGGTTCCTAGATCCCCTCTCATGCTTTTAATAACTTTCCTAAAATGAAGTTGCCAAGATTTAGTTCATTTTAGTAACTCCTTAATTGTTGATTCCTTTTTGCTTTTTACCCTATGTCCCCTACTTTCCATTATTAAGTTTCCTTTATTACAAGTTTCCTTATTTCTATTATTTATTTCTCTCTCTTTTTATTGTTTAAACCCAAGAGATAAATGCGCTTATTAATCCTTTCTATATTTTTAAATTCATTACTTTTATACTCTCACATGTTTTTTTTTTTACTTTATATTCCTTTTTACCATTAACACCACGTATTTTAATTAATTTATCCCCTTTCTTCACCTTACCCCCTTTAATTTTAAGAATACTTTAATTAACACCTAGGAAGGTTTTAGTTTACGCCCTTATGTTTATTTTTGTAGGATCTTTTCTTAGGGCTTGTCAAAATTTTATCTTAGAGATGTTTTAAATTTAGGTTTAGATTTGAACTGGGCGACAATTAATTAGGGGAGTCGTCTTAGGAATCTCATCAGGCGTTAAGGTCTTAGGGTCATCTAGGTTTGTCTCAACATCATCATCAATGCTACGTGCCCTTCAGGACACACTATGTGCTCCAAGGGTGCCACTCGCCTTGTTTCTTTCTGTTGCGCGACGTGCCCTTCAGGATGCACCACGTGCTCCAAGGGTGCCACTCACCTTGTTTCTTTCTGTTGCATGACGTGCCCTTCAGGATGCACCATGTGCTCCAAGGGTGCCACTCGCCGACTTGACGGATTGGTAGACATCTATAACCCTTGGAGTCAACACTCCGCCAGGTGAACTTGTGGGAGACTAAGGGCTCTAAGGAATAAGGCCCCCGCCTTATTGCACGCCCTTTAGAATCATCGTGACTGATTGTCGCAGTCTTCCCTCACGGCATCGTGGATCCTCTCGAACTAGGTAATCGTTAACCTACAGTTCGATCCATGACGGGAGTGCTAGTAGGATGTGGCAGGGTTGCTGTCCACACCTCTCCCTCAACCTCTCTGGAACTCATGTGTGGCCCATTTACTCCATATGTGAGTCTGGTTGGCAAGCTATCGTCAACCTACATCATCAACCATGATGTCAGAACATGTCAACAACATATCATCAATCAATAAATATCATGGTAAATAAAACAACTCAAATAGCACACTCCCTAACTCAATCCAGAGTCCAAGGGTTCTGTTGATGCCTCTGCATCCTCCAGGTCAAAAACCCTGCACACTCAAATAAACTGAGTCAATAGAACCTATCTACATCAAGTATTAAAACATCGTGTCATCTATCAGAATGCACCATAATCAAGAATAAATGTATTACTATCAGAAAAGTCCAGATCACTTGTGAGCAAGTGTCCTCAAAGAATAAGTTTTGTAAGTGCACCAGAGCGGGATGTTACATACACCCCCTCTTGGTCTAAACTTCATCCCTAATTTTCTCAGTATAAATGTCGAAATAAAAGTACCACAATATCATAAGTACCACAGTATCATAAGTCTATCTATCAAACAAAAATGGAAACTACTGGCACATATCATATGCGTCCTCCCAGGTCACCGAGTGCAGACTATAATTGTCCCACTGGACCTTGACCTGATCTACCATTCGACGTCGTAACTGTCGAATGTGATGATCTAAAATGTGGACTGGCTCAGCCGTGAGTGCTCCCTCGTCCTATACATGCAAGGAACTCATGTTGATCACGTGCGTAGGATCACTAACATAATGTCTCAAACAGATACATGAAAAACATCGTGCATACGCCTCAAAGAATCAGGCAAGGCTAGTCGATAGGCCACGGGCCCCTTTCTCTCCACAATCTCGAAGGGTCCCACGAACCTAGGAGAGATTTTATCTCCCTTTCCAAACTTGATCGAACTCTTATGCGGTTTAACCGGCAAGAAGACTCGATCGCCGACCTCGTAACTACGGTCGACTCAGTGCGCATCGGCATAACTCTTCTGCCGATCCTGCGCTTCCTTAATCCTTTGTCTTATGGTTTGCATCTACTCTTCCATTTCTTGGATCGCTTCTGGTCCCACCAGGACCCTATCCTCAAGCCGATCCCAACTCAAGGGCATCCGACACAGTCACCCATAAAGGAACTCAAAAGGCGCCATCTTAATGGTGCTCTGGTAACTGTTGTTGTAAGTGAACTCTACTAGAGGCAAGAATTCCTCCCAATGCTTTTGTTGGTCCATTACGTACATGTGCAACATGTCTTCCAAGGGTTGGTTTGTTCATTCGGTCTGTCCGTCAGTCTCTGGCTGATACGCAGTACTAAAGTTAAGTTGAGTTCCCAAGGCCTCTTGGAAACTCGTCCAAAATTGTTCGGTAAACACCGATCCTCGATCAGATATAATCTTCTTAGGCATGCCATGCAGCCTCACAATCTCACTGATGAAAACTCTCGCTATGTTAGGTGCTTGATACATCGTACGCATGGGAATAAAGTGAGCACTCTTCGTTAGAGTGTCTACTACTACAAAAATCTAGTCGTGTCTCCTTGCTGTCAGTGGCAATCCAACAATAAAATCCATCGAAATGACTTCCCATTTCGATTCTGGAATGGCATGGGGTTGAAGTAATCCTGCTGAGTGTCTATGTTCAGCCTTTACCTGCTGACACTCTAGACACCTAACCACAAAGTTGACTATGTCGGCCTTCATTCCTTTCCAGAAGAACAAGGGCTTAAGGTCTACCCTCATCTTCGTAACTCCCGGGTGAGCCATGTAAACTTCTCTATGAGCCTCGCTCATGATCAACATCCTCAACTCGTCGTTTGGCGGTACGTAAATCTGACCTCTAAACCTCAATAAACCATCGCTATCAAATGAATACCCCTCATATCATGGTACCATCATTGTGTTTTGTCCAATAAAATCCTCGACTTCTTTGTACCAGTCATCATTACGCTGTAAGGTGAGAATCTTCTCACGTAGATTCGTCTGAAGAGGAAACACCGAAAAGATACGTGGCCTCCGACTTAAAGCATCCGCCACTCGGTTCATTGTTCCCTTTATGTAAGTAATCTCGAAGTCGTACTCGCTAAGCAATTCTGACCAACGCCATTGTCGCGTGTTCAGGTCGCTTTGCGTGAAAATGTGTTGTAGTCCACAATGATCAGTATTTAATTCAAATTTTCATCCAACAAGGTAGTGTCTCCAAACCTTCAAGGCATAAACGATGGCTAATAACTCCAAATCATGCGTCGCGTAGTTCTCCTTATGCCTTCTCAGTTTCCTCGAAATGTAAGCAATCACTCATCCGTCTTGCATCAAGACTCTGCCTAAACCTTCCTTGGATGCGTCAATGCATACCAAGAAGTCTGCTTCCATGTCAGGGACCTTTAGTATCGGTGCGGTGGTCAACAACTCCTTAAGCCTTCGAAATGCTTCTGCGCATTTCTCGGTCCAAACAAACTTCTTGTTTTTCTTCTGCAATTCGGTGATCGGGTTTTCTATCTTCGAAAATCCCTCGACAAACCGTCGATAGTATCCTGCTAAACACATAAAACTACACACTTTTGTGACATTTTTCGGCACAAGCCATTCCATAATAGCCTCAACCTTGGCTGGATCCACGGCGATACCTTCGCCGAAGATGACATGCCCTAAGTAGTGAATCCTTGATTGATAAAAAGAGAATTTGGACAACTTCCCATACAATTTATGCTCTCGTAGACACTGTAGTACCAAGCGCAAGTGCTCGTCATGCTCCTCCGTCATCCGAGAGTAGATCAAAATATCGTCAAAGAATACTTGGACGAACTTGTCCAAGTACTCGCGGAACACCCCATTCATCAAGCTCATAAATACCCCTGGGGCGTTTGTCAGTCCAAACGGTAAAATAGTAAATTTGTAATGTCCAAATGTTGTCTTAAAGGCGGTCTTAGGGACGCCATCCTCCTTGATCCGTAACTGGTGATACCCTGATCGCAAATCGATCTTGGAGAACATCGTTGCACCCTTCATTTGATCAAACAGATCATCAATTCTTAGCAAGGGATACTGATTCTTGATCGTAGCCTTGTTCAGTTGACGGTAGTCAATGCAAAGCCTCCACGATTCATCCTTCTTCCGAATGAAAATAACTGGTGCACCCCACGGTGACACACTAGGGAATATCAGTCCCAGGTCTAACAACTCCTTCAGTTGCATTTTCAGCTCTTGCAACTCCGGGGTCGACATCCGATAAGGCGTTCTCGCTATCGATTCAGTCCCCGGTTTCAGGTCTATGGTAAACTCCAGTTCTCTTTCTGGCGGCATCCTAGGCAACTCCTTTGGAAATACATCTGCAAAATCCTTCACCACCGGAAGGTGTTCTAGACCTTCTGCTACTCCCTTTTCATTTAGCGCAAGGATCACATAAAGCTTGCACCCCTTGCGCATACTCTTCTGTAACTGTAAGGAAGAGACGAACCTCAGGGATACTCCCTAGTTCTGTCCTACAATCACCCGTCTCTATCCTTCATCATCGACCAAGCTCAACCATTTCATCTTACAGTTGAGTATCACCTCATGCGATTCCAACCAATCCATACTAATCACGACGTCATAAGACCCTAAGATCGTGACATACAAGTTGACCCTTGTGAAAAACTCTCCCAGGTTAAGGGCACAACCTGTAACCTTTCCTCCAACTTTTTGTTTGGCTCCTGAAGCCATCTCTACGAAGCTAAACTCATCTTGTTCGACTGCCTTTACCTTAATCCTTTTTAGCGCTACACTAGAAATGAAACTCTCAGTAGCACCTGGGTCTATCAAAAAACTAAGGGTCTGGTCAGCGACAGTACCTATCGTCTCAAGCACTATCGACTGGTGCTCTGCCTGGCGGTTATTCATCGCTGCGTGAATCCGATGGGCCTTGCCCATATCTCCCACTGTAGTGGGTCTAGCTGATCCGGATCCTCTAGTCCTCTCCACGGGACAGTCGCGCTGGTAGTGTGGCTCCCCACACATCCAACACCCCTTCTTCAGCCCAGTAGTCCTGGTACCCAAAGTAGAGGATGACGGCCCACTAGCCTGGAAACCTGGTCTGTTCTGCTAAACAGGCCTAAACTGCTGCTGCTACGAGCGACGCTACTGTTGGTGTTGTGGTCCTTGATAAGGGGTCCGCTACTGAGGTGGTGGTCGTCGAGGTGTAGTGAAAGTGGATCCCCTCTGGAAGCCACGATATCCTGGCGGATGTCTCGCTGGTGTCTGATGCTGCGGTGTGCCAGAGGAACCCTGCCCTGCAGGTCTCGCTGGAGTCCTAGTCTGACCCCCACTGATAAGTTCCTCCTCTGCTATGAGGGCCTTTTCGACAATGTCGTGCAAGGTTTGAGGCATCAGAATCCTAACCTTTGCACGCAGGCTGTCGTTAAGTCCAAACACGAACCTGTTGACCTTGAGCTTCTCAGTGCTCAGGTGTGAATCATATCGGAGCAGCTCCATAAAACGTGCCTCGTACTCGGGCACCGTATGACCTCCCTGTCGTAATGCATTGAACTCATTGAGCTGACGCTCGATGAATTCCTCAGAAATATACCTCTCTCGGAACCGTTCCTCAAACATTTCCCATGACACGTCTTCAACGGCCATGTTTAGCTGCGGCAGGAGCGTCTTCCACCATAGAAGAGTGCTCCCCTTCAGTTGAAAGACCGCCATGTGGACCTTCATGTTGGAGGTATAATCGCGAAGTGCAAAGCACATCGCCATATTCTCCAACCATGCCTCAGCGGCTGCGCCGTCCGGGGCACCAAAGAACTCAGGAAATTTTACCTTCTCGAGTTCACGGTGAATGCTACCGGTAACGGCCGGTGCGCGCGGCGGAACCTCAGCAGGTGCCAGTGCCCTGTCCTTGTCTCTGTCCAATCGGCTAATCAATGCCTCAGACATGCACTGAAAGGATCTCATCATCCCAACAACGTCTCCAACTGTGATTTTCTCCTGTCCGAGAACCTGCTCGCCTCCCTGGGGGTTAGACCCCTCCGGCGTGGATGCTGCTGGAGGCGTCACGCCTCCTCCCCTAGCACCCTGTCGTCTACCTCCACGGCGTCCTTTAACCATGATTACTTGCATGCACATAATCAACTCGATCAGTAGCAGTATAATCAATCCAATCACATCAATGAAAGCCGTAGCGAATCCCAAGTCGTGGGTCAAACCCGCTCTGATACCATATGTAACGAACTCCTCGTTACGACAACAACTCTGAAAACAGGTAAAAAAAAAAAATTGTTAAAGGTGTGTGTGCGTGTGTATAAGTAACAAACACACTTGACTCTACGTCGCCACTCGACAACCCACAAGACGCAACCATGATGTTCAACACAAGAAGCCTGAAGGCACACAATGAGTAATTGCAACAATATACGACCATAGGCCTAACGCGCACAACACAAACATTAAGACATACTGGGGGTGCATAGCAAGAACACGGAGGGAAGAATCCATGGTGTTAGGGTTACTATTTCTGCACAGGAAAGTAGGGCATTTAGTCTTATGTCTTCTCAAAATAAGACTAGACAGGCTCCTGGCCGACTGCTCAGGCAGAAACTAGTGACCCGACCTAGAACAAGACGCAAGCAAAACTAACACAACAAGACGATCCCGACATATCACAATGACAACATGCAATAAACGCCCCTAGACGTAAGGTGTACAACTAGCAGTTGTAAGCAGAAAATGACACCAGGTGTTAAGTACAGTACAGTCACAGAGGGAAGAATCCAACGGTAGAGTTTACTATTTCTACACAGGAAAGCAGGGCTTTTAGTCTTATGTCTTCTCGAAAGAAGATTAGACAGGCTCCTGGCCGAATGCTCAGGCAGAAACTAATAAATCCTTTAGGGAGTCGCAATAGTGGAAATTGTGCCTTTAAAGAGCCTGAGACTACTGATACGGCTCAAAGTGTGTCGCAAGAGTGGAGATTGTGCCTTTAAACAGCCCGAGACTCTTGATACGGCACTGGATTCATTACACAGAAAAATCACACACACAGACACCTATACTAAGGTTACATGGAGGTGTCTATATCCCACCCGACACAAGCAGACCCAACAACTAACTGATTACAATCAAGTACCACATAAATAAGAAGAACGACTACGTCATTTACGGAAGGCGTGTGACGAAGGACTTCGACAACAAAACCCAAGTTCAACACTATTAAATGAACAACAACCCTCAATTACTAACTCCGAGTAATTTATTGTGCGTAAATCCAGGACATTCCACCATATATGTTGTATCAATCACAATACTTTACACTAGCCTTGTAGTGAGATGACCATATCATTACATTTCTATTTACAACAACCTTGCAATAAAGACGATGATCATACATTCCAAATGATATCAACTCTAACATTGCAATTTATTTATATGGCAAAAACAACCAATTACATGTTCAACAACATATTACGATTACAAAATTTATGAACCATTATTCAATGACATTCCTGTACGTGTTGCGGTGATAACATTACCTAATCAATACCTTTACCCTTGCTAACACCAATTAGGATATCATTAACCATAAAACCATATCCTCGCCTTTATATTCTAAATTACCCTTCGAGTTAATAGACAATGACCTAAAATTTTATTTGATTATTGTAAACATCTAGAAAAAGACCATTGGGCAAAATGTTTACATTACTTCAAGAGTAAATAGAGAAGAATAAAGATTATATTATTTAGTTTGGTTTCAATGTATTATCATTGTAATAAGATCATGTGCTAGTGAATGAACTGGCATTTTGATGAAATTGTTGTTTTTAATACAAAGGAAAAGAAATGGTTCAACACCCTTCAATATACGAGTTATAATTAGATTATAATATAAAAGAATTTAATATTCTCCCTTGTGTTGAAATATAAAAGAATTTAATGTCATTATAATGAATTAACCTCACCATTACAGGATACTACCACATCATTGCAAGGAATTAACAACATCCTTACGTTAGAATTAACAACATCCTTACGTTATTGCAAATATACAATACTAACATCATATTTGTAACAAAAGAATAACAATGTAACCTCATAATTAGAATGACAACATATAAATAACAATGTTAAAACATGGCATTGTTGAAAAGTAATAGCATTTTAAAGATGACCCCATAATTATAATTATCATCATATTTAANAGTGAGATGACCATATCATTACATTTCTATTTACAACAACCTTGCAATAAAGACGATGATCATACATTCCAAATGATATCAACTCTAACATTGCAATTTATTTATATGGCAAAAACAACCAATTACATGTTCAACAACATATTACGATTACAAAATTTATGAACCATTATTCAATGACATTCCTGTACGTGTTGCGGTGATAACATTACCTAATCAATACCTTTACCCTTGCTAACACCAATTAGGATATCATTAACCATAAAACCATATCCTCGCCTTTATATTCTAAATTACCCTTCGAGTTAATAGACAATGACCTAAAATTTTATTTGATTATTGTAAACATCTAGAAAAAGACCATTGGGCAAAATGTTTACATTACTTCAAGAGTAAATAGAGAAGAATAAAGATTATATTATTTAGTTTGGTTTCAATGTATTATCATTGTAATAAGATCATGTGCTAGTGAATGAACTGGCATTTTGATGAAATTGTTGTTTTTAATACAAAGGAAAAGAAATGGTTCAACACCCTTCAATATACGAGTTATAATTAGATTATAATATAAAAGAATTTAATATTCTCCCTTGTGTTGAAATATAAAAGAATTTAATGTCATTATAATGAATTAACCTCACCATTACAGGATACTACCACATCATTGCAAGGAATTAACAACATCCTTACGTTAGAATTAACAACATCCTTACGTTATTGCAAATATACAATACTAACATCATATTTGTAACAAAAGAATAACAATGTAACCTCATAATTAGAATGACAACATATAAATAACAATGTTAAAACATGGCATTGTTGAAAAGTAATAGCATTTTAAAGATGACCCCATAATTATAATTATCATCATATTTAAGAAGGACATTGTAACATCAATTCAAATGACACACACATAATAATATCAATGTTTAAAACACGACAACGTTTAAAGGTAATAGTATTTAAAGCTAACATCATAATTATAAAAACATCATATTCAAAAGACAATGTGGCATCATAATTAGGAAGACACACATATAATCATATCAATGTTTAACATACAACGTTTAAAATAGCAGTAATTAAAAAGTCGTCCTAATTAAAAATAGCATATACTTATTATGATCAGGACACCTAAAATTGGCAATCATGCTACCATGCAGTAGTGATAGCTAGGCATTTATCTCCGGGTAACTTGCTGGCGATAAGAGGGTAACCAATCTTCCGTCTGGCAGGCGGTCTTCGAAATTACCCCCTACGACTGACAAGGTTTCCATAACAGTGTTGACCTGCATCTCTATTTAACAATAGCCACCGCTGGAGCAGGATGGGATAGACATAGCGAAAATCAAGGATTTTTTTAAAAAAATAAAAAATAAAACACCTCCAGTAAAATCATTAACTACCTCCCTTAGTCCAAAGCAAGGGCAATTGCGCGTGGCTGTCAGCCTGGCATACGAATTCACGGGTTAGCTGCCGAATCGTGGGTGCTTTCAAGGTTACACAGTCCAACTCAAGCATTCACATTTCGCCAACACACAGCCAAGGAAGAGCTCGAACTTGGAGGGGGCCATACAGCCCCAAGCGCGAATGCAGCTGCAGTGATAAGAAAAAGAGCTTCTCGTTCAGGCATGACGGGCATGATCTAAGTCAGGGTAATTATCATAAATAATTAAAAACCATGCAGGAGGAAGGATCAAATTCACAGGATATTAATGATCCAGCGCCATCAGAGAAGAAGGGTTTCTATAAGTTAAAAGGTTCTGGACATCAGTCATACCCCGGAACGAATTCGTGATACGGAAACTAAACGTTGTCCCATCCATTTATGAGAGTGCAGGGTAGTAAGTAAGAGTATCAAGCTGTCACGCCCAGTTGGAATCCCCCAAGGATAGTGTCGATCAAAGGTGGATGTCTAGCATCAGTCCTAGTGCTGGCAGTAGTTTGTGTGTTCAGTATGCAAGAATTTGCATATCAAGGCACAAGTAAACGCCCAGAAAAAAAAAATGCCAGAATGGATTAAAGGGCCCGGAAGAGTTAAGTTTCCAAAACAACGATCCAATGCAAGAAATCTCTATCCAACCTATCATTGACTCCTCCAGTTTGTAAGGAAGGATGACAAAAGCCGATATAAACCTCCAAAAATATCGCTGAGTTATACTGTCAAGATCTGGTCCGCTAAGGTTATACCCTAAAGGAGGCACTGTGAATTTTTTTTTATCTTAACCGCTATCAAAAACATAGAGATGGGACTTCGCTAGCAATTTATTCAGGGTAATTAAACTCAGTTAAGGAGGAGAAGTGCAAACAGGTCCAGCAAGAAACAAAAAAAAAGGGAAGGAAGGAGAGGGACATTTAAACCGTCTATAATAAAAACAATGATTATTTTACACAGTCAAGAATTATAAGCAATAACTAATTTACACAGCCCAGAACCATAAACAATACTTAGATTCGCAAGCCATTACCATCATAGTCCAATCACAACTTCACCATGCCATTATCATGCATTCTAACTATCACAGCGTATGCCATTGATGGCGAAATTATACAGCATCAATATTACAGCGAAGGAACCAATCCGAGCATCCTACTCTACCGGATAACGCGCGTACCTTTTCCCTTTCGACCACCTCGATTGATGTCCATGCCTCGATTAATCCCCTGCACTCCTTTCCGCTCTTGCTTGCCAACTGCAGAAAGCTCACCAGTACCTCCCAGCCAATCACTAGGGGTACTCTGCTTCCCCCTTAGCCCCCTGAGCCGCAAAGGGGCCACACAAGATCCAGAGATAAGACTAGCTTCTCAGCTCACCTCCATGGCTGAGCTACCACTCCAATACAGCTAAGATAAACCCAACTCCTCACAAGCAATCTGTCAAGCCACAATCTGGCAGCGTAACGTTACGCTAACCGTTCATCCTTTCTTCCTTCTTTTCCCCTTCTTTTATAGAAATTTGAGACCCACCTACTTTCCTAAATCATTATTAATTTAATTTTTTTATGACAAACCTTTAAAAATTCTCTATCATCCAAGTGTCACTCATCCCCATGGTTCTCCAAAAAATTATTTCTTTTTAATAATTAAAAGACTCAATTCCCTCACCCCCCTTTAATCGCTCCTAAAATTACTCCTAGGGTTCCTAGATCCCCTCTCATGCTTTTAATAACTTTCCTAAAATGAAGTTGCCAAGATTTAGTTCATTTTAGTAACTCCTTAATTGTTGATTCCTTTTTGCTTTTTACCCTATGTCCCCTACTTTCCATTATTAAGTTTCTTTTATTACAAGTTTCCTTATTTCTATTATTTATTTCTCTCTCTTTTTATTGTTTAAACCCAAGAGATAAATGCACTTGTTAATCCTTTCTATATTTTTAAATTCATTACTTTTATACTCTCACATGTTTTTTTTTTTTTTTTTACTTTATATTCCTTTTTACCATTAACACCACAT
>ML779865.1:710328-722920 GCA_009831015.1 Picea engelmannii
TCCAAATCCCACCTCGAGGCCAAATATCCCTTAAACATTATCTACATGATCATTCAATGGTTAGTTCATAGACCTTGAGGCCAAATATCTCTTAAATAATATCTACATGGTTATTTGAGGCATAGTTCATGGGCCTTGAATTTCTTCCCCTAGACATGGTACAAGCCTTGAGAACCGTTCTTATTATGAAAAAACTATTAATGGCACCAAAGATCCCACATAGAGGCTAAATATTTTTACATATGTCTTGTGTTGTTTTTTGACAACTTCATCATGAAGCTTAATCCTAAGAAGATTTAAATAGGACCTAAAAACCTTATGTTCTTTCCTTGACCATGGAAAAGACCTAAGTTCCATACATGGTGTGAAAAATTTGTGAATGACACCCATATCCCACCCAAGTACCATAGTCTATTAAATAGGATAGATGTGGTGGTTTCAGGCCTTGGTAATGGCCAATGAACCAAAGAAAATATGTGGAAATTTCAACTTTATGCAACTAAATGAAACTATATGGAACTATGTTGGTATCAAAAACGTATATTGGCATGATAACTTATCTTCTTGTTTTAACGAGTGTAGGTACCACCAAATAGGTATCTGTCGGATCTATCTTCCTCAAGTGATGATCAAGATATAGTAAGAGAGGTTGAAAGTAAGACGTGTTGTACTAGATCTACTGGTTCTAGATCAACTATATGCAACTATGCAACATGCAACTTATGCAGCTTAAGCAACTTTATGGAACTTATGCAACTTTACGCAACTTTATGCAACTTTATGCAACTTATGCAACAATGCAACTTATGCAACTATGAAACTATATTCAACTATATGCAATGTTAATCCCTAATATTGTCTCATTACCCCTTAATTGGGGCATATTATATTAGTAATGTTATTTTATTTATGTTGTCTTTAGTCCATTGGTTGTAATTATACCTCCTAGTCTCCTATATATACCAAGGAGACATTTTCATTTTGAATCATCTTGTACTTGAACATTTAAGTGGGGTAAAAGGAGGTTGCCCCCTCGAAGAGGCTTATTATCTAAAATTATTTCTTTTTCAAGGCGTTGAGTACTTTTTCTGAGGTTTTTCTATGCTATATTGGTATTTGGTTCTTAACATATGGTATCAGAGCTCAAGGTCTTGGGGTTTCACTGCTACATCTGAGACACCTTGGAATTTTCACTATAAATTTTTTCCTACAAAATTTCAGAAGAAATGGCTTGGAGAATATTTAGTAGACATATAAAGGTACGATGGGTTCAAAATTCATCTCCTGAGGCCTTATACTTTTGGAGATACAGCCTATACAAGATAGGGTTCTGGAATCATCCTGAAATGAGGCATTGCAGAATTTTTTCTATAAAACCATTTTCGTAATGTTTCAGACCCTGAAATTTGGAGGCTATTTACAAAAATTAGTAAGGTATCTTTGGTAAAAAATTTAGCTTCTGGGTCATCTTAAATTTGTAGATACACCCTATGTAAGATAGGGTATCTGACTAGTCCTATTGATTAGTATCAAGAAGGTGTTCCAGGTAAAACAATCATAAGTTCTTCCTAGAGTATCCAAATTGAGTGGGACTAGTTTCATTGGATCGTGGACAGTCTGTAGTATTTCTGATGGGAGTTTCAAAATTTTATATCAACTATTTTGTGCGGGGCACGCTATACAAGTGAGATCTCCTGGAAAGGAAAAAAATCAGGAAGTTGTGGGGAAGTTACTGTAAATTCCACTTGGCACATCCAATTTTGATCAAACCTATGGCATTGCAGAGAAGAAATATCAGAGAACTACATAAAAGAAAGTTTCATACCCAGAAGGGCTAAAACTTGGGAGATACAATAGAAGAAATATTGTCTAGTAGAACCACATCAAAATCAAGGTTCAAAAGTGATACTTGGCCAACATGCCACCAAAAAAGGGAACATCCACACCAAATAAGCCTCCAGAAAATCCTACTTGGACTCTTGATGAAGGTGAAGAAATGATTAGGGACATAAATGAACTACAAAATAAGATGGATTCAATGGAAGCTAAGTTGGATACTAAGATGGATTCAATGGAAGCTAAGTCAGATACTAAGATGGATGGTTTAAAAGGGGAGATCATGGAAGTATTGAAAAAATTCGTAACAGAGAAGACACCTGAAAGTGAAAATAAATACCGTGGAATTCATGATGAGGACACAAGGAAGGTGAATCAAGAATGGAGAAACTCCAACTTTGGTTTGAAGACCAACCACGTTCCTAAGATTGATATGAGGAAGTTTGATGGCAAGGACCCAATCACATGGATACTTCAGATGGAGCAATTCTTTGATCTCCATAATGTGCCACATACACAAAAGGTACGAATTGCTTCTTTATATTTAGAACCTAATCAATTTGTATGGTATTGATGCCTTTGTTCTCACAAATCACTCGTCACTTGGACAATTTTCATGGAAGAAATGATAGCAAACTATGAGGATACAAGGAGCAATACCTTCTTTAGCCAATTGATAAATCTCAAGCAAAAGGGTTCAGTTACCGAGCACATTGATAACTTCCAAAGATTGAATATAAAGGTAACCGATATTCCAAATGAGCACTTGATTGATGTATTCATAGGAAATTTAAAGGATAACATTCAACATGAGGTTCACCTTTGGGAACCCAAATCATTGGAGAACACATTTAAGGTGGCAAGAAATGTTGAAAGTAAAAATATGGCTATGGCTACTAGAAGGACCAATCCTAACATCTATAGAGAGAACAATGCTCCTTCTTCTAAAACACCTCAACCTACAAGGTTGACACCTCAACAATTGGAGGAAAGAAAAGCAAAAGGTTTATGTTTTAATTGTGACATCAAGTACAGTAAGGGACATAAGTGTGGTGAGAAGAGATTATTCTACATATATTGTGAAGAGGAAGAAGAACAAGAACAAGAACCATCTCAGGATGAAAATGTAGAGACAATTTCATGTTAAGAGTTGACTCCCACGATATCGTGTAATGAATTGGCTGGAATTAGCACTCAAACCCTCAAGATCGAAGGATACATCAAAAAGAAAACAGGAATAGTCCTAATTGATTCTGGTAGTACTCATAATTTCATTCACTATAAATTAGCCAAAGATCTCAATTGCTTTGTATATCTAGTGCCAGAGTTTCAAGTAATGATTGCAGATGGAGGAACCATCAATTGCTCAGGAAAATGCAATAAGATAAATCTTACTATGGGGGAATATGTAATGAATAGTCTAATGATTGCTATACCCATGGGTGGTGCAGAAGTTGTACTAGGAATCCAATGGTTACAATCATTAGGAACAATGTCTTTTAATTTTCAAGAACTTTTCATGAAATTTTCATTGGAAGGAAAAGAAATTGAGTTAAGAGGTATCATAGGGAAACCCGATAAGGTGATAAGTTCTAACGGCATGAAAAAATTATTGAAAAAGGGGCATCAAGGCGTTATTGCACAACTATGCTCACTAGAAGTTCAAACATCTAAGCCATATATTCCTCAAGATCTCCAAAGGATCATTGATAAGATTCCAAAGTATTTGAAGATATTCCCAAAGGTCTTCCACCCGCTCGAAATCATGATCATGAAATTCACCTAATTCCTGGGAGTGTTCCTCCTAACATCAGGCCATACAGATACCCTTATGCCCATAAGAGTGAAATTGAGCGCATGATTGAAGAAATGTTAGAGGCTGGCATTATTAGACCTAGCCAAAGCTCTTACTCTGCACTAGTGGTAATGGTATTCAAGAAAGATAGCTCATGGTGTATGTGTCCAAATTATAGAGAGCTCAACAAGATCACTATTAAAGATAAGTTTCCCATTCTTGTCATTGATGAATTGTTAGATGAACTACATGGAGCAATCTATTTCACAAAATTGGATCTTTGTTCAGGGTATCATTAGATCAGAATGAAGGAAGAAGATATCCCAAAAAAAACATTCCGTACTCATCCAGGCCATTATGAATTTTTGGTCATGCCTTTTGGCCTTACAAATGCACCTTCCACATTCCAAGGGTTGATGAATTTCATTTTCAAGCCCTTCCTTCGAAAATTTGTGTTATTATTTTTTGATGATATACTAATCTATAGCAAGTCTTGGGAGGATCATGTGCAACATGTTGACAAGGTGCTACAACTACTAAATGAGAAACAACTATATGCCAAACGATCCAAATGTTTCTTTGGAGTAAAGGAGGTAGAGTACTTGGGTCATATTGTATCTCATGAAGGTGTCAAGGTAGACCCTAACAAGATTAAGGCCATGATGGACTAGCCGATTCCCAAAACATTAAAGAATCTTAGAGGATTTTTGGGTTTGATAGGTTACTACCGCAAGTTTGTTCAGAACTATGGAATAATAGTAGCACATTTAACAGCACTAACTAAGAAGGATGCATTTTCATGGACTCCGGAGGCAACTAAAGCGTTTGAACAACTTAAAGAGGTGATGTGTAAAGCTCCTGTATTGACCACTCTAGACTTCACAAAAACCTTTATTGTGGAATGTGATGCTCTGGGAAATGGAATTGGTGTTGTCCTAATGTAAGAAGGAAGGCCCTTGGCTTTTGAAAGTCGACCACTCAAGGGAAAGGACTTACACAAACCCATTTATGAGAAGGAAATGATGGCAATACTACATGCATTTAAGAAATGACATCCTTACCTAATAGGTAGGCACTTCAAGGTCAAAACAGATCATGATAGTCTTAAATATTTCTGGAACAAAGAATATCTTCAGAAGAACAACAAAAATGGGTAACCAAGATATTGGGTTATGATTTTGAAATCGTCTATAAAAAGGGGAAGCAAAATTTTGTGGCAGATGCACTCTCAAGAAAGGATGAAGATGTTGAGGCTTTTCTCTGTGTTATCTCGATCATCCAACTCGAATTGGATAATAGAAGCAAGGGATGGATGGAAGAATGAAGAAAAAGTGTGGATTCTCATTCAAAGGTTGCAGTAGGATTCTAGTGCATCAGATACATTTACATGGAAAAATGATTCACTATGGTACAAAGATCGCTTATATTTATGTAAGAACTCTGAACTCAAACAAAAGGTACTATTTGAATTGCACACCTCTCCAGTAGGAGGGAACTTGGGATTTTTGAAACGATGATCAAGATATAGTAAGAGAGGTTTAAAATGAGATGTGTTGTACTAAATCTACCGGTTCTAGATCAACTATATGCAACTATGCAACATGCAACTTATGCAACTTAAGCAACTTTATGGAACTTATGCAACTTTACACAATTTTATGCAACTTTACGCAACTTATGCAACAATGCAACTTATGCAACTATGCAAATATATTCAACTATATGCAACTTATGCAACTTAAGCAACTTTATGGAACTTATGCAACTTTACACAATTTTATGCAACTTTACGCAACTTATGCAACAATGCAACTTATGCAACTATGCAACTATATTCAACTATATGCAACTTATGCAACTTATGCAACTATATGAGGGATAGGTGTGGAAATTTCAACTTTATGCAACTATATGCAACTGTGTTGGTACTATATTGCAACTTATGCAACTATATGCAACTTATGCAACTATATGCAACTATATACAACTTATGCAACTATAATGCAACTATATGCAACTATGCAACTATATGCAACTATGCAACTATATGCAACTATGCAACATGCAACTTATGCAACTTAAGCAACTTTATGGAACTTATGCAACTTTACACAACTTTATTGCAACTTATGCAACTATATGCAGCTTATGCATATTACAACAATATGCAACTATATGCAACTAGGTGTGGCAATTTCAACTTTATGCAACTATTTGACGGATAGGTGTGGCAATTTCAACTTTATGCAACTAAATGCAACTATATGCAATTGTGTTGGTACCAAAAATGTATATTGGCACGATAACTTATCTTCTTGTTTTAACGAGTGTATGTACCACCAAATAGGTATCTGTCGGATCTATCTTCCTCGAGTGATGATCAAGATATAGTAAGAGAGGTTGAAAGTGAGATGTGTTGTACTATATCTACCGATTCTAGATCAACTAGGTTGGAAAAGCTAAGGAAAAGATTGGGTACCCGCATGCAATTTTTTATTGCCAACGTAGGGTTGTGTAATTATGATGCTAAGAGCATAGGTGACATTGAGTTTCCCTTGAGTTATAAACATGTAGTGCAATGATGGGAACCTAAGGAGCTACCTAAAGTGGACACAGATTTCTTCATCGGTGGGAAGATGTATCGCATTGCTTCTTCATCCTTACATGGATTGGGGTTATTTTCCATGGGTGGCATAATGGTCGACTATGGCACTATAACTAAATTGATGGAGTATGTTGGACCATTATATAAATACAATCACTGGTTAATGTTGGTCCGATATATGCAAAGTATGCGGAGATACAAAGTTGCCGCAAATTATATACAACTACTAGATAACAATCAAAATAAAGGGGCAACTATGTATATTGATGGAAGGCCAAAAGATACTAGAAACATTGCGGGCTTTATAAATAGTACACGATTAGTGGAAACAACTAAGAAACTGAATTGCATATTTGAGGCACACGAAGGAAATCGTATATTTTTATGTGCAAAAAAAACAATAGTTGCAAGTGAAGAGTTGTTGACCGATTACAACTTAAATCGAATAGATGGAGAGGGTGACCATGGAAAGGCACCCACTTCACCTCAGCAGGTAAATGTTAAATATAGTAAAAAATTATGACTACAATAGGTAATTGTATGGTGTAAGAATGAACTAAGGCCCTTGGTTTAGGACCTAAGGCCCTTTTTTCCCTCTCTAGTCATGGTACACACCTTGAGACCTATTCTTATTATGAAAACATACCAATGGATCCAAATGCAACTATATTGCAACTATATTCTCAAATATTGGTGAGTGGTCAAATGCAACTATATTGCAACTTATGCAACTATATGCAACTTATGCAACTATATTCCACTTATGCAACTATATTGCAACTTATGCAACTAAATTGCAACAATTTCATATGCAACTATATGCAACTATGCAACTTATGCAACTTCAACAACTTTATGGAACTTATGCAACTTTACGCAACTTATGCAACTATATGACAGATAGGTGTGGAATTTTCAACTTTATGCAACTAAATGCAACTATATGCAACTGTTGGTACTATATTACAACTTATGCAACTATATGCAACTATATTGCAACAATTCTGTATGCAACTATATGCAAATATGCAACTATATGCAACTATGCAACTATATGCAACTATGCATATTATGCAACTTATGCAACTATATTGCAACTTATGCAACTTTACGCAACTTTATTGCAACTTATGCAACTATATGCAACTTTATGCAACTTATGCAACTATATGCAACTTATGCAACTATATTGCAACTATATGCACCTAGGTGTGGCAATTTCAACTTTATGCAACTATATGATGGATTGGTGTGGCAATTTCAACTTTATGCAACTATATGACGGATCGGTGTGGAAATTTCAACTTTATGCAACTAAATGCAACTATATGCAACTATGTTGGTACCAAAAACATATATTGGCATGATAACTTATCTTCTTGTTTTAGCGAGTTTAGGTACCACCAAATAGGTATCTGTCAGATCTATCTTCCTCGAGTGATGATCAAGATATAGTAAGCGAGGTTGAAAGTGAGACATGTTGTACTAGATCTATCGGTTCTAGATCAGCTAGGTTGGAAAAGGTAAGGAAAAGATTTCATACCCGCATGCAATTTTTTATTGCCAACGGAGGGTTGTGTAATTATGATGCTGAGAGCATAGGTAGCATTGAGTTTCCCTTGAGGTATAAACATCTAGTGCAACGATGGGAACCTAAGGAGTTACCTGAAGTGGACACAGATTTCTTCATCAGTGGGAGGATGTATTGCATTGCTCCTTCGTCCTTACATGGACTGGGGTTATTTTCCATGGATGGCATAAAGGTCGGCTATGGCACTATAGCTGAATTGATGGAGTATGTCAGACCATTATACAAATACAATCACTAGTTGATGTTGGTCCGATATACGCAAAGCATGCGGAGATACGGTGTTGCCGCAAATTATATACAACTACTAGATAACAATCAAAATAAAGGGGAAACTATGTATATTGATGGAAGGCCAAAAGCTACTGGAAACATTGTGGGCTTTATAAATAGTACACAACTAGTGGAAACAACTAAGAAACCGAATTGCATATTTGAGGCACATGAAGGAAAACGTATATTTGTATGTGCAACAAAAACAATAGTTCCAGGTGAAGAGTTGTTGATCGATTACAACTTAAATTGAATAGATGGAGAGGGTGACAATGGAAAGGCACCCACTTCACCTCAACATGTAAATGTTAAATACAGTAAAAAATTATGACTACAACAACTAAATTTCATTATTTTATTTTTTTCTATTATTACTGCAATATTTCATTTTCTTAATCTTACAGGTGAATTTCCTAACTTTTATTGATTGATTTATGGTGTCAACATTTGTCCAGGGTGACCGTGGTAGAAAATCACCCGATACATCTCTCTAGGGTGACCATGGCAAGGCACCCACAATGCCTCACCAGGTAAATGTCAAGTACAGTAACAACTTATAACTACAACAACTAAATTTCTGAAATTTCATTATTTGTTTTCTGATATTACTCCAATATTTCATTTTTTAAATGTTATAGGTGAATTTCATAACTTTTGTTAATTGATTTATTATGTCAACTTCTGTCTAGGGTGAACGTGTCTGAGTTTCACCCGTTACATCTCTCCAGGGTGACCATGGAAAGGCACCCGCAGTGCCTCACCAGGTAAATGTTAAATGCAGTAACAACTTATGACTACAACAACTAAATTTCTGAAATTTCATTATTATTTTTCTGATATTACTCCAATATTTCATTTTTTAAATGTCACAGGTGAATTTCATAACTTTTATTGATTGATTTATTGTGTCAACTTCTGTCCAGGGTGAATGTGTCTGAGTTTCACCCGTTACATCTCTCCGGGGTGACTGTGGAAAGGCACCCACAGTGCCTCACCAAGTAAATGTTAAATACAGTAATAACTTATGACTACAACAACTAAATTTCTGAAATTTCATTATTTTTTTTCTGACATTACTCCAATATTTCATTTTTTAAATGTTACAGGTGAATTTCATAACTTTTGTTGATTGATTTATTGTGTCAACTGTTGTCCAGGGTGAACGTGTCTGAGTTTCACCCATTACATCTCTCAAGGATGATCGTTGAAAGGAACCCACAATGCCTCACCAGGTAAATGTTAAATACAGTAACAACTTATGACTACAACAACTAAATTTCTAAAATTGTGTTATTGTTTTTAAGATATTACTGAAATATTTCACTTTTTTAATGTTAGAGGTGAATTTCATAACTTTTGTTGATTGATTTATTGTGTAAACATCGGTCCAGGCTCCCACAAAGGATATTGATGAGGATGAAATATATTATTTGACAAACCCAATGACAATTGTAACGAAGGCCTTGAAGAAGGCTAACATGGAATATCTAGGTTTGATTAGCAAAAGACCCCTGACATAGGAGGATAGGGCAAGAATTGTAGAGCTACAAACTATAATAACTAATTATATGGTAAGTGGAATCTTTACATATTTTTATTAGCTATGACAATTTCATACCCGGTTTTTAGTTTTATATTTTGTATATGATCTAATAAAGAAAAGTTTTATGTTTGTAGGAGTTTTTAAACCCCATGCGTGGGGAACCTATAGATCCTGCAACTGCTATAGGTAGCAATGACAGTCCAGTGAAAAAAAAGGTCGACATAGCAAAGTGCAAGTGAGGCCTTTTGAGCCTCCTGAGGTTCCCCTCAAATCCATTGACGAGCGGGGTGATTTTGACGGTAATGACATGCCGGAGCATGATGAGCCAGTGCCTAGGACTCCACATGATGACTTCGAAGAGGAACATATTGTAGGTGCACAGGATACTATTCTGCATGGAGCAGAATGAATTAAAAGCACCAGATCACTAGATGTCACCTTTCTAGTGGATGATGCATGTGTTCCGATAAAGATTTAGAAGAATGTAGGTAATTGTCCCATTAATTGATTCATGTTTTTAATGAAATTGAAATGGACATTTGTTGAAATTATTAATTGATTAATGGATAACACGTTACTGCAGGAAACAATGTTTTCTATAGAAACTTACATGACAAGGCATTGGAGTTGTTGGGCCCCACCATTTGCACAAGGTGGAATGGCCAAGATAGCAAAATGAAAGATGATTTAATAGATCACATGGTGAACTTGTTAAGCAACACTTTCAACAAGAAAGTGGTTACAAAGTTAACCGGTGAGAATTTAAAATACACCAGGGCCCAGTATAGGGATAAATTGCAAATAGACCTAAAGCACAAGCGCCCTCCCATGGTTTCCGAGAAAGAGTGGAAGGAGCTAATAGAGGATGCAAAGGAGAAAATTTTTAAAAAACAAGGACAACAACCACTAGTTGGTCAAGAAAGGTACAACACATGTCATATTATCAGTGAAATATGAGCATTTATGTTTTTCTTTCATGTTTTAAGTAACAATTCCGATATCTATTTTTTTTCAAAAATTCCATATGTAGGCTACCAAACACATCCAAAGCAACAAAGGACAGAGTGTAAAAACATGACCAGCATAAACTAGGCCAGGGTGGCTACGAAAAACTCAAAGCCCGAATAGTAAGATTTAAATGATTAACCGTGGTTAATATTTATTTAATAGTAGTGAACAAATATATGTTTTTGTTATTGGTATTTTTAATGGTGTTATGCATTGTTGTTAAATATGTTTGACACTGTTATCATCGAGGAGGACCTGAATCTTGGTTACAAGCATGGTTTTAAAAGTGTCATTGAATATAGAAAAATCTTGGGCCAAACTCCTATCTCCCTAGTCACACAGGTAAATCAAATGAATAAGGAAACTGTAGTAGCATGCTTGTAAAGTCTTTTCATATTTTATTATATCACCCTTAACTAAGTATTTTATGTTTGTTTTTAAGCAGCAGTGCTACCGTAGTAATGAATCAAGTGGTATTAATCAAACACCACGTCATACAAGGGTCCACATGTCCAGTGATAGTGTAGAGCAGAGTACCCATTCCGGTATGTATGCTTCAGAAATAGAAATATTTATTGTGATTGTAGATATTTATTTCCTGACTTATACTTATATATTATCTTCTCAAAATTGAAGAGCATGTAGCTCAAGAGGGTGAAATGCGAGAGAAACCAAGTGGACAGGAAATTAATGCACCAATTGTCCCAGCTACAGAGAAAGGTAAAGAGAAATACTGTAATGTTAATCAAAACAATGAATTAGTTATTTCAATTATATTTCAACATATCGATATGATCATTTTCGTTGTTCTAGTTCACATCCTTAAACAGATGCCAGATAACCCTTCTTAGCGACGTACCAGAAGTATGGTACCTAGGTGCACACAAACAATAGAAGGACAAGGAACACGAAATACAATGTCCTTGGATGATGATGATATCCCAATTGTCAGTTTTATGAATGTAAAAAAACGTAAATCGAAGAAAAATTAGATGTATAAATTCATGACCTGTTTTTGGATATTTATTGATGTTTATATGTTCATATGTTTTGATGACTATCCTAGTTATGCATTAATGTATATATGTTTTCTATATAGAGAAAATCATTTGTTGGGTATGGGAAATTGAGAGCAATGTGAGGGGGGGGCAGGGGCCATATGAGCTTCCACCTTCACGTGGTTGGCCTTGTTTAGTAGAGTATAACCTATTCTTAAAATAAAGAGAATATCATTAAGGTGTGCGACAACTTAATTTTTTTCTAGAGTATTTTACATAACTAAATGCATGTTTATTTTCTTATTATAAATTATTTACTCATATAAAAAAACTTTCTTTTATGATTCATGAAGGTCTTGGTGATCGAAATGCATCTCATTGACAACTCTTATCAAGTTGTATGGACTAATGGATCTTGTGAAAGAACAATGAAAATTTAAGGGTTTTGACGTGTTTTTAAAAGTAGGCTTTATACTAGTAAAAGTTCACAATCCTCATGAATATGTAGATATTGATATATATGCCAAGTTCCATGTGGTGTTTTGGTTTACTTGTAGATATTTTAAATGTAATTTTGGTTTACATGTAGTTCTTTTATAAAGAAGCATAATTATTTTAGAGAACCCCCATATACAAAGTCTTCATCCATATCCTCATTGTGGAAAATAAACTAGAAAAGATCCCTCACTTCATTCATTTCCATAATCCTAACCTTATTTCTATCCCTAGTGCTAATACTAGTTCCTATTAAACAATGCATGAAGCTAATGTTGGAAGATTGGTTGTTGTCATTGATGTCAACACTAGTCATGGGTTTTGGACCGCAATATTGATGAAGGTATTTGGACATGAAGGAAAATGCACATGCAGATACAACACCCATGGATGGATAGTATACATCATGTTGTTTCTGGTGGTATGTGGCACGTCACATGGATCCTCATGG
>ML779865.1:751194-801855 GCA_009831015.1 Picea engelmannii
CTGCATCTTCACGAGTACACCCAGTTTTCCATGTTTCATGCTTAAAGAAGGTTATAGGCGACAAGATCCTAGTTCAAACTATATTGCCAGAACTTGAAGAGGAAGGAAAAATCATATTGGAGCCTGAAGCCATCACTGACACAGGAATTCGCCAACTGAGGAATAGATCCATTTCAGAGTATCTCATTAAATGGAGGAAACTACCGGCTGAAGATTCCACTTGGGAACATGAGTCTTTTATGGAAAAGCATCCAAAGTTACTCAAGCATTGCGGACAACACTTGTCTCAAGGGGAGGGGCATGTTAAGCCCTAATACTAGCTCATTACCCCTTAATTGGGTCATATTAGATTAGTAATGTTATTTTATTTATGTCGGCTTTAGGCCATTAGTTGTAATTTAGATTAGTAATGTTATTTTATTTATGTCAGCTTCAGGCCATTAGTTGTAATTATACCTCCTAGTCTCCTATATATACCAAGGAGACATTTTCATTTTGAATCATCTTATACTTGAACATTTAAGTGGGGTAAAAGGAGGTTGCCCCCTCAAAGAGGCTTATTATCTGAAATTATCTCTTTTTCAAGGTGTTGAGTACTTTTCCTGAGGTTTTTCTATTCTATATTGATGTTTGGTTCTTAACAGCCTTGTAGTCATCAAAGACTTGGTGGTATCCTTATTTCAAGTGTCAATGAAGAGTGTGATCATGGAAATTGTAGTAGTTGATGTTCCCCCCAACTTCGGCATGCTGTTGTCAAGATCTTGGATTAAAAAACTTGGAGGAACATTACAAATGGATCTCACATATGCCACCATTCCATTCTTTGGAGGGGAACACAGGAGGTTGTATAGAGAAGCTCAACTTGCCTACATTGTTAGTGATGAAGTAGACCCCACCAATCATCCTATCTTTGCACTTGACACTGATTTGGGGTCTAGTTTATTGCAACTCACTGATACTCTTGAAGCCCCTTTTCAAATCAGAAAGAAGCCCATTTTTAATCACAAGATACCTCCTCCAACCACCTCTATTTGGAATATCCATGTCATACAAGCTAGAATTTGAAGCTACCAATAATGTAGCAAAATATGAAGCTCTTGTTCTGGGTTTAAGGGCTGCAAAAGAAATGGGAATTGAGGGGGTAGTAGTGTTCAGAGACGTTGAGTTGATTATCTAGCAAGTCAGAAATTCTTATCAGGCTAAGTATCCTTAACTTAGGAGTTACAAAGATGAGGTGTGGGAACTGATTGTTAATTTCTTCCCAGATTTCAACATTTCTTTTATTCCAAGAGAGGAAAATACTTTGGCTAATTCCTTAGCTGTCTCAGCTAGTCTGTTCAGGATCCCTCTGCCACCTAAGATCAAATATGATGTTGAGATAAGATATAGGCCATCTGTACCGGACAGTATCAAGAATTGGAAGGTATTCGAAGATGATCTTGAAATCAAAAAATTTCTTCGGTCTGTATTTCTTCAGTCTGTTGATGAATTTTCTGCGTTGCACATTGATCATTATCCTGATCTCGAAAGTCACCCTCACCCTGAGGTATTTTTAAATAAAATTGCTAATCACCATATTATTCATCTACCTAGCAATCACATTCCGAAGGGAGTGGTCCCTTTCGAAAGACTATTCGATGGGAATGATGTGGCGGTAAAGGGTAGGGTTTCAAATGAATATGTTGATATAACAGAGTGCAACATCGGCACACAAGAGGAGCCTAAGTATGTCAAGTTGTCAAACAGTTTGACCAAAGAGTAGAGGGATGAATATACCAAGTTATTAAGAGAATTTTCTAATGTGTTTGCATGGACCTATGAAGACCTCAAGACATATGACACATCTGTCATTGAACACAAGATCCCACTAAAGGAAGAGGCTAAGCCATTTAGGTAGAAGCTAAGACAGATAAATCCCATGTTGTTGCCTGTGATGGAGAGAGAAGTGAAGAAGTTTTTAGATGCCCAAATCATTGTCCCCTTGAGATATTCTAAGTGGGTGGCCAATTTGGTACCGGTAAGGAAGAATAGTGGAGAAATCAAGCTCTGTGTTGATTTCAAGAACCTAAACAGGATCTCAAAGAAAGACAACAATCCCTTGCCCAACATGGAACACATATTGCATAGGGTAACTAGTGCATATAGGATATCCATGATTGAAGGTTTCTCTGGCTATAATTAGATATCATTCATGCCTAAGGACAGATAAAAAAGAGCCTTCACCACTCCTTGGGGCACATTCATGTATGCCAAAATTCCTTTTGGATTAATGAATGAAGGAGAAACATTTTAGCGAGCCATGGACATAGCCTTCATTGGGGAGAAATATCAGTTTGTGGTGATCTATCTAGATGACATCACCGTCTTCTTTGGGTTTGATAAAGAGCATGATTGTCACATGAGGAAAGTTTTCTTGAAATGTCAGAGGTTTGGCCTTTCCTTAAATCCCAAGAAATCTTTGTTTGCTATGAAGGAGGGGAAGTTGTTAAGCCATATAGTATCAGTAGAGGGAGTGAGAATTGATCTCAGTAGGGTAGAGGAAATTCAAACCCTATCACTTTCCAGGTCTAGAAAGGAAGTCAAGGCTTTTTTAGGGAAGATCAACTTTCTGAAGAGGTTCGTCTCAAATTTTGCTGAGTTGGTGAAACATATCACAACAATGCTCAGAAAGGGAAACGAAGTAAAATGGACTATTGAACCCAAGGAATCTTTTTCCAAATAAAAAAGGCATTGATTGAGGCACCTGTGTTGATCAGTCCTGATTATTCCAAGGATTTCCTAGTTTTTTCTTTTTCTTCTTTTGATACAGTAGCAGCAATCTTATTGCAGAAAAATGAGGAAGGGTGAGAGAAACCCATTTCCTTCTTTAGTAAGGCATTAAGAGATGCATAAATCAGGTATGAGATCATGGAGAAACAAGCCTATGCTTTGGTGAAAGCTCTCAAAGCTTTTAGAGTCTATGTCTTGCACTTAAGAGTGACTGCATATGTTCTTTCAGCCTCTATGAAAGACATCCTTATACATCCTAACATAGATGGGAGAAGAGGTAAATGGATTTCCAAGATCCTTGAGTTTGACTTGGAGATAAAGCCCACTAAGTTGGTTAAAGGGAAAGGTTTAGCCAAGCTGCTGGCTGAATCCAATCGCAAGGCCTTGGGGGTTATCTTCATCAATGCTTGCTCAGAAAATCAGCAAGCTGAGTCATCCAGCAAAAGCTCTCAGGGTGTCTTATCACTAGCAGAATACACCTGGTACAGAGACATTTTGTACTTTATGCAAGAGTTCAAGCCTCGTGATGGAATGGGAAAAATCAAGGCAATATCTTTAAATATCAAGGCAGTCAGATATTGCCTTATTAACCAAGTCTTGTACTGGAGAGACCCTCTAGGGGTGTTTCTGAGGTGTATGAACCCACAGGAAGCCCAGAGAGTTATGTTTGATCTCCATAGTGGCCTTTGTTGAGGGCATCATTTCTAGAAGACCAAAACTCACAAAATTCTCAAGGATGGGTACTATTGGCCCACCTTATTCACTGATGTCTATAGAGAAGTTAGAGCTTGTATCAAATGCCAAAGGTTCTCAGGAAAACAAGAACTCAAATATTTTCCACTAAATCCTGTAGTAGCTTTGACACCCTTTCAATAGTGTGGGTTGGACTTCATTGGGGAAATTCATCCTCCTTCAAGTAGCTAGCACAAATGGATCCTGACTACAACAAACTATTTCACCAAGTGGATAGAGGTTGTCCTCACCAAGAGTGCTTCACACAAGGTAATTATCAACTTCCTGGAGGATATCATAGCTATATTTGGTTGACCCAACAGAATTTTCACTGATAATGCTGCTTCTTTCAAGTCTGAGCCTCTGGTTAAGTTCTGTGAGCAGTTCGAGATCTCACTAATTCAATCCACTCCCTATTATCCTCAAGGAAATGGACTAGAAGAATATTCCAATAAAAGTCTAATCAAACTCATTAAAAGATTATTGGAAGACAATAAGAGGGCCTGGGATTCAAAGCTCAAATTAACTCTATGGGTTGATCGAGTGACAACAAAGAAGTCCCTAGGCACCTCACCTTTTCAACTTGTTTATGGGATGGAGGTTGTGTTTCCCACTCAACTTGCTTTACTTGTAGTGAAATTATTTCAAGATCATGAAGGAAAGCCAGACCATATGGTCAGAAGAATTCATCAAGTGGTGGAAGTGCAACAGATCAAGGAGCAGGTAATGGACATAGCTCATAGTCATCAGTAGAAGATCAAGCAAGCCTTTGACAGGAAGGTCGGGAAGGAGGAATTCGAGCTGGGAGATTTGGTGCTTAAGTGGGATGCACCCAGGCAGGATAGCGGAAAACATAGCAAGTTTGATGCCCTATGGATCGGGCCCTTCAAAATCTCCAGAGTATTCTTAAATAACACATATAGGTTGTAGGATTTGGAGGGTGAAAACGTTTTTAACGACCCAGTAAATGGGCATTTCCTGAAGAAATATTTTGTTTGAGCCTTAGACGGCTTCTCTATTTTTGTAAATATTGTTTTTCTGTTTATTTTCAGCTTAATAAATGACTCCATAGCCCAACAACAAGGCACTGAAATTGCAAGGAGTTATTAGAGCATCGCAAGGACGACTCTATCCCCCATGGAGCCTAATGTTAGCACCAATTCTTGCAAGGGGGGTGTTTCTCTCCGATTTCAGGACCTTGGCATAAAATGTGAAGAAATGGGTTTTAAAAAAACCATCAAATGTGTTTTATTCAAAGGCCGCATTCATAAGTGTCAAGCGCAACACATAAAATAAGTCCATTTCGGGCTTAAAATCAAGCGAGCGGTCATTTTTGTTTTCAGCGGTGAGGATCCATTGATGGAGAATATCAACAGTCATCTGGTAAGATAGAGCCATGGAGTTGCATGAGGTTTAGCGCATGGGCTCATCCCCTAGGGACAAGGTCACTAAATGATCATGGTCGTCTGATCCAGTCGGGACATGTGGTGCCTGATTAAGTCCAGTCACCATCTCGGCTATCACAACCTTGAAATAGAAGAGTCGACTCCCTTCCATCCACGATACGCCATATGCAAAGGTGACTTTGGGTACGGGACCACAGTCATAGCACAGGGTCATATGGAAAGGCGGTTGGAGGAAGAGGAGCGAGAAATCCTAGTAGGAGAATCCCTGAAAGGATCAGGACTGTTAGTCTTGGAGGACACGTGGCCCCTGATTAAGTCTGGTCTCCATCTCAGCTATCACGACTTTGAAATACAAGGGTTGACTCCCTTCCATCCATGATATGCGAGATGAGAAGGCGCCTTTGGGTGCGGGACCATGGTCATAGCACAGGGTCATATGGAAAGGGAACAAAGAAGATGAGGGGCATAGAGCCAATGTGTTCAAGGGAAAATGGATCATGTCTGTTGATTTTGAAGCCAGATCCAACTATCGATATGGAAGGTCACTTCGCAGTTTTAGTCACCAAGGTTCCTGGATGTTGGAATGGTGGAATCTCCCCAAAGGAGAAGTGTCGAAGCACCTCTAGAGCAAGGCGCTAGGTCATGGCCACAGGTTACATTGAGGGCAGAGCCAAAATAAAAATGAGGCTAGCCTCTGAGCCCTGGGAAGCAAGTGCATGGTCGTTCCTTGTGCTCAAAGTCTTGGCCTCCCACCATGGAGGAAGGAAATTAATGAAAATTGAGCAGGTACATGAAACCTCAACTCAAGCCATGAATGTAAGGAATGGAGGTTCTAGTAGGCAGTCTGCCCAAGATTGTCCAGTGTGCAGGTTTTCCTAAAAGAGCCATGACGATTTGATGTCCTTGTCTGACCAGAGGATATTGCACACGCTAAATTGGACTTTAATGTCTCAGCTACACTCTTGCTGCCAATGGGGAAAATTTCTCTAAGTATATATTCTTATTTTTTGTATTTTTGTAGGGATGGATGGTAGAGTAGAGCTCCCGACTATAATGTTTTAATGAAGCACTGGTTTTCGTGGCTATGTATCTGCATATGAAAGTTTCTTGTTCAATGTAAGGCAACTCTCTTTTTCATCTAGTTTCAATCTCATACTAAAAGGGTTCATGATTGATTGATTCACATGAATCATCGTGACTGTGTTATGGTAAAGGATTTATTATAGTGTTGTTATGTTCTTTTAGTGTTTTTGCTTTTGAATATAAGAGGTTCTTGTGTTCAAAGTTTTCTTCTACAGGCTATTGGAAGCTCGATGCCTACTGCAAGACTTTGCATTTCCTCAGAGAAGTCTTCCTCCTACTCACCCTTATTAAAACTTACTGTTTGAAGTTAAACCAAGACCTCATCTGCTTATGCATGCCTGGCCTAGTTTCTTAGTTAGAACAATATTGTTCTGAGTTTACTTCCATTCATCACCCTTTATCAACAAATAGTGACATAAACTGATGGGCATCAGGCTTACTCCTGCTGCAATACAGGAGTGACTTCTGACGCCAACAGATCCCACCACATGGATGTATTTCCTTTGAGTTGATAGATAACAATTATTACTTCTACATGAGAAGAATAATTATGAAATTGAAAATATTTTCTCATGCCTATCTTCAATGTCTCGGCATCTTCATCCTTCTTGTGCTCACCATCAAATGTAAGACGTTTGATTTTGTTCATTTATCCTCATATTTCATCCACCCCAAACCTCTTCTAATGCTTATTGATAAGTGATTAACATGATTTGTTGGGTGTTATCCTATTGGAATGCCTTTTGGAGAGATGGCGATGTCTTCTAGCACTCCTTGATCTTCCTTTCTCCTTAGGAGACCTATAAATTCTTGATTTTCTTGAGTCATTATCCTTATCTAATTTATTTTTAATTATGTCTAGTCTCTGCATTAACCTCATGTTGAAGTCCTCATGTTTCTCCTTGGATTTCATAAGCCTTTCATTATCAACCTTGTGACTTTGGACATGTTTCTGCAATTTTCTAATGGTCTCTACCATATTCATGCTTTCATCCTTTCCTTCTCCATGTTTTTGGACATCTTTCTTCAATTTTCTAATGGTCACTACCATATCCCTACAGATAACCCTTCCTCTTCCTCACCTCCACATAGTGAAGGTGACCATTCCTCTCATTCCCATAACTGTTATAACCATCACTTTCAATGTGACCTACGCCTTCTGTGGGTGGATGTGACCAAATTTGATGGCTCAAACACCACTGGTTGGGTAACCCAAATGGAACAGTATTTCTCTTTATACAGCATTACAGATAACTTGGTCAAACTCTGGTATGGTTTTCTCCATCTAGATCAAGAACGTTGGAAATGGTGGCAATGGAGAAAAACTTATCGTCAAGGGTATATTTCTTGGACACACTTTGTGGAATATCTTTATAAATTCTTTGACACTGACACCAACCATTTGGGTTGTTTGACAAAGTTGAAACAATCAGGAACAGTGGAAGACTTTATAGCTTCCTTTGAGCACCGGGATTTTCAGACAGAGGGCATGTCTGATGCTTTTTTCTAAGAATGTTTTATCAGTGGCCTCAAGGATGAGATTCAGGCCCATGTCATCATGGCTCACCCTCAGAGTTGGGTGGAGGCTACTAAAAGAGATAAAGAATCACAACATGTTGTATCTTCTCAAAACCAGAAACCCTCCTTTATCCCTCGCCCTAAACCAATAAATCCCACTACTCCCTCTGCTCCACTAAAGATCAAAAAATTGACCAAGTCTAAAATGGTTGAATGCCAACTCAAAGGCCTTTGTTATAATTGTGATGAAAAATATTTCTCGGGACACAAGTGTAAGGAACAAAAAAATTTATGGCCATCTCCGAGGATATTTTGGAAGAGGATATTGAAACTCCCCTTGTGTCTGAGTCACCTAAAACCCCCAACATAACGCCTCCCTTAGACCCTCCCGAGGTAGAATCATTCATTTCCCTCCATACCTTCACTGGCTTCTCTACTCCCCAAACCCTCAAGCTAATTAGTTACATCAAACTTCAGAAGGTCATCATTTTGGTTGATAGTGGAAGCACCCATAATTTTATTCATCTCCACATTGCCCAAGAAACTCATTGCTACATCCATGCCATCAATAATTTCCAAATCATGATTGCCAGTGGTGGCTCCATGAAATGTGGAGGGCGTTGTGAAAATGTGGGTCTACAATTGGTTACTACCACTTGAAATCTCATATGTTTTCTATCGACATAGGCAGTTGTGACATTGTGTTGGGTGCAGACTAGCTAAGGACTTTGGGTCCCATTCTCATGGATTTTAAGGAATTAAACATGAAATTTGACCAAGAGGGCCACCAATATAAGTTCCAAGGCATTACCATCGGTTCACCTGAGATCATTAGTTCCCATCGCATGGAAAAGATGCTCAAAAAGGGTCATTCTGGTGTTATTGCTCAACTCCATGCCATAGAAGCAATAGAAACACCCTCGGTGCTGCAAGACCTCCAAGCCATCCTTTATAAACATCAAGTGGTCATATCCACTCCCCAGGGACTCCCTCCTTCACGTGGTGTTCATGATCATTCCATTCCCCTTATACCTGGAATCCTTCTTCCCAATATATGTTTTTATCATCACCCCTTTTCCCAAAAAAATGAAATTGAGAAAATCGTTTTGGAACTCCTTAATGCAGGCATTAGCCTCCCTAGTACGTGCCCCTACTCTTCTCCTGTGGTCATGGTCCTGAATAAAGAATGTTCTTGGAAAATGTTTCCTGACTTCCGTGCCCTCAACAAACTTACCATCAAAGACAAATTTCCCATTCCTATCATTGATGACCTCATGGATGAACTGATTGGCGCCCAATTCCTTACTAAACTTGATCTTCATTTGGGCTACCACCAGATACATATGAAATAGGCAGACATTCCCATGACTGCCTTTAGAACTCAAGAGGTCCACTATGAGTTTTTGGTCATGCCCTTTGGCTTGTGTAATGCCCCCTCCACCTTCCAAAGCCTCATGAGTCATGTGTTTCATCCTTTTCTTCATCATTTTGTCTTATTTTTCTTTGATGATATCCTCATCTATAGAAATACCTAGACAGAACATCTTGCTCATGTGTATCGAGTTCTCCATCTACTCTCTCAACACCAGCTTTTCCTAAAATAGTCTAAATGTGCTTTTGGTGCCTCAGAAGTAGAGTACTTGGGTCATATGGTTGGCAAAGATGATGTCAAGGTGGATCCTAGAAAGATCAAAGCTATGCAAGATTGGCCTCACCCAAAGACTCCCAAAAGATTGTGTGGATTTCTGGGCTTAACAGGTTATTATCGCAAGTTTTTTAAGAATTACAAAAAGATTGCAGCACCTCTCACTGCTCTCCTAAAAAAAAACTCTTTCACTTGGAATCCAGTTGTTGCTCAAGCTTTTCAAACCTTGAAGATGGCCATGTGCACCACTCCAGTCCTGGCCCTTCCTAATTTCACAAAGACCTTTGTCTTGGAATGTGATGCTTCAGGGAAAGGAATTAGTGTTGTCCTTATGCAAGAGGGTTGGCCTTTGGCCTTTACCAGAAAGAAACTATCTGAAATAGATCTGGGAAAATCTATCTATGAGAAGGAAATGTTGGATATTCTACATGTCATTGATTTCTGGCTCCCTTATCTATTGGGGAAACGCTTCCAAATTAAGACAGACCATCAAATCCTCAAGTTTTTTTTGGACCAATGCATTTCCTCCCCAGAGCAACAAAAATGGGTAACCAAGCTATCTAGCTATGATTATGAGATCATTTACAGGAAAGGCAAAGAAAATGTGGTTGTGGATGCACTTTCTTGCAAATATGAAGATGAAGGCTCCCTTTTTTATCATTCCTTCATTGTACCAGATTGACTCCAAGTTGTTCGCCAGGAATGGCTACAAGATCCCAAAAGTTCGCAGTTGATCCAACAATTGCAGTCTAGTGCTCCATCTCCCCCAGGGTACTCTTGGCTCCATGATGAGTTTTGATACAAAGGAAGATTAAATCCATGGTACTTTCTGAGCTTCATGCTACACTAACAATGAGGCACTGAGGGTTCACTACAACCTATGATAGGGTCAAATTTTCTTTTTTATGGGATGGTATGAAACAAGACATTCATACTTTTGTCGTTGAATGTGATGTGTGTCAATGCAACAAGGGAGAAATGGTAAAATTTCTTGGCACACTACAACCTCTCCCGATTCCACCTACTATTTGGAAGGACATCTCTATGGATTTTATTACAAGCTTACCCAAATCGAGAAATAAATCAGTCATCATGGTGGTTGTTGATCTCCTTTCCAAGTATGCTCATTTCTGTGCTCTTCAACACCCTTTTACAGCATCCACGGTGGCTCAAATTTTCATGGATCAGGTCTTCAAGCTTCATGGCATGCCACAATCTATTGTTTCTAATCGTGACCCAACTTTCATAAGAAATGTTTGGCAAGAACTATTCAAGCTACAAGGCACCCAATTGCATCTCAGTACAACTTATCATCCCCAGACTGATGGTCAAACAAAAGTTGTCAACAAGTGCTTGGAAACATATTTGAGGTGTTTTTCCTCGGAAAAGAAAAATCAGTGGGCTTAATGGTTACCCCTAGCTGAATGGTGGTACAACACTTCATACCATATAGCTACATGCATGACTCCTTTTGAAGCAGTATATGGACAGAAGCCACCTTCAGTTCTCTCATACTTACCTGGTGTCTCGAAGGTCCAAGTGGTTAACCAAACACTTACAGTTTGAGAGGCTATTCTCCATACCTTCAAAGAGAATTTGGTCATGGCACAGAATCACATGAAGCAACAAGAATATCAAGGTCACTATAAACGTCAATTTGAAGAAGGGGATCAGGTGTTTCTTCTCCTGCAACCTTACAAGAAGAATTCTCTCAAGGTCGAGCATTTTCAGAAGCTAGCGACCAAATTTTATGGTCCTTATACAGTTCTCAAGTGTGTGGGATGAGTGGCCTATCAGTTAGCTTTGCCTAGTCATTTGAAGCTACATATTGTTTTTCATGGTTCCTTCTTAAAGAAGGTGATTGGAACTAAGTGCCAAATTCAAACCAACCTTCCCGAGTTAGCTGAAGAAAGATCCATTTGACTATAGCCACAAGCATTTTTGGAACAGTGTGAACATCGGCTATGTTAGAGAACCATCAAGGAAGTGTTAATCTATTGGAAAGATACAACTCCAACAGATGTCACTTGGGAACCATCTACCATTCTGCAGCAATATCCACATCTCAAGCCTTGAGAAAAAGGTTTTTTTTAAGGGGGAGGACATGTTAGGGTCCTAACCCTCACATAGGTAGAACAATATACTCAGATGTAATAAAGGTCAATATTAATAAGGCCTTGCAATAAAATAGAATGAGTCAGATGTAAGAAGACCTAATAGAAGCTTCCGCTTCTAGAAGGATCTTCCTCTAGATGCTTCTTTTGATAGACATATTTAGTATAAATAGGAGTCGAGGGTATGAGAACCCCAGCTTGGATATTATTGTAAAAGTTCTTTGCTGAGCTGGAGGATGCCCCCTCGAACAAACCTATGAACATTTCTTTCAGAATCAAAGTATTATTTCTATTGTTATTCTTATATCATTTCAAAGCTATTGTGGTGATTGTTCTGGTTATATTGTTGTTATTCTTCCATTTCTAGCATTTTATTTTTGTTCTACATACTTTTAATATCTGGTATATTACATATGATCTCCTTTACAACCCCAACATTGAATAGGTGGTTTCCTTGGCCTTTGCCCACCTATCCCAGCTGATATGGGTTCTCTAGGAGCTGGTTTTCCCTAAGAACTATTTATGAATAATGGTGGCTTATCCCCACTCTTCCTCTGATCCATATTGAATTTCTTCTTATCTTCCCAAGCATTTTGGAAAGTTGGCCTTCCTTTATGTTGATCATACAGGCATTTATCTCTCCTTATGGTCTCCTCCAAATTTTTGGGATCATCATATTGAATATTATCACTGATGAAAGATGGAAGCCCACTCAAATAAATTTGATTATTAAATGTATCATCCTTGATGAAGGAGACATACTTCAACAGTTCCAAAAACATTATTTTATACTCATCAACGGACATACTTCCAATCTTGATTTCAAAGAACTCTTTCATTTTCTTGTCATAATATATCTTAGTTAAGTATTTCTTTTCAAAATACTTCTTGAATTCCTTCCAAGTAACATTTTTCTCTTTGATGTGTTGCATCTACACAAGATGATCCCACCACATGGATGTATTTCCTTTGAGTTGATAGATAACAATTATTACTTCTACATGAGAAGAATAATTATGAAATTGAAAATATTTTCTCATGCCTAGCTTCCATGTCTCGACATCTTCATCCTTCTTGTGCTCACTGTCAAATGTAGGAGGTTTAATTTTGTTCATTTATCCTCATAGTTCATCCACCCCAGACCTTTTTTTATGCCTCCTGACAGGAGATTAAAATGATTTGTTGGGTGTTCTTCTATTGGAATGCCTTTGGGAGAGATGGTGATGTCTTCTAGCACTCCTTAATCTTCCTTTCTCCTCAGGAGACCTATGACATCTTGATTTTCTTGAGTCATTCTCCTTATCCAATTTATTTTCAATTATGTCTAGGCTCTGCATTAACTTCATTTTGAAGTCCTCATGTTTCTTCTTGGATTTCATAAGCCTTTCATTATCAACCTTGTGACGTTGGACATTTTTCTTCAATTTTCTAATGGTCTCTGCCATATTCATGTTTTCATCATTTCCTTCTCCATGTCCATTGGAGTTTGTTCCTTAAATACCAAAATGGAAATCCATTCCTCTGATCTCATATTCCTGGCTGTAACCCCCTTGTGTATCATTGATCTCTCTACACCTTGTGTTGATTTTGATCTTATCTAGTTGATGTTAATTCTGCAAAATGTGCAGCCAACAGAACCTTGTCAGGCCAATTGTCTCAATAATTTAATGAAAATATGAACCATTATGGTTCAATAATATATAATATTTATCTCTTATACTTTTTTGAGAAATTGACTATTCAACTCATTTTTCTGGGGGAACAGTTATGTTCTTCTATCCAAGATATTTCCAATGACTATTCCCTTGCTCAATTTTGAGTTTTGAGCAGGAAGTTATGGGATATTTGATCAATTGTCCTTCCTGGAAGGTAATTTCCATACAATTGTTCTTCTTCTTCAGAGCCGAATTGGCTCTTGGACCCATGATGGATCATCTCATAAAGAACAAACTCCTTTACATCTTTAGGTATAGGTTTGTATAGCTCATAAACCCACAGATTCCTTCTTCTAACGCCCTTTTGTCTTTGAACACATCAATTTGGGCACTAACCCCCTTTTATTTTGACTCAAGTTGCATAGGACCAAGGATATGACCAATCACTTAGATAATGTGTACTTATCTAGAGATTTAGGAATTTAGGGCTCCGAATCTTCAATCTTCAAGGTTTTATCCTTCATCACACTTCATTTTCCCTGAATTATGAACTAGCAAAGTTCTTAACAGAGCTTTCTTCAGAGCTTCGGAGCTTTGGGACTTCGAAACTTTGATCTTTGGAAGTTCCACCAACTTGACATAACATTCCCTCCAAACAACGAAATGACAAACTCTTGGAGTGGCACTTCGAAGAATCACTACACTGGTGCTTCGGAGCTTCGTATTTCAGAAATTTTTATACCTATACACCTTATTTCTCCCAAACTCTGAACTTCCAAATTTTCAGGTTAATGCTGGCATTTCATTACACTGTCACTCTGCTACTTTGGGCTTTGGAAGTTTGGACCACACAACACACAAAATTTATTAAACGCTGAACATGCATACTACTTTGGTGCTCCAAGGCTTCAAATCTTTGGGCTTTGGAAGATATTGCAACAACATACACGCATACCCCTGTTGGGCCCCAACAACTCACTGAATTTTTACAAAATTTAAAGGGCCCCCATTAGAATCTTGATAATTATAATGAGCTACAGAATCAACCTTTTCAAATGGTTCCATACCTTAGCTTGCTTTGATACAAACTTAAGGCATTTACTATAGTATTAGACATTCATTACAAGAGTATATGTCGAAAGTTAGAAACGAGCATAGAAATCTCAATTTAAACAAAAACGTTAATTTTTATCAACTGTTTACTTTCGTTTAAATTATGATTATGTGTTCATTCTTTTGCTCATTAGCAAGTTTGACTATTTTGAATAATAGGTTCAATACTTCATCAAATAATATCTTGGTTGATTTCTCATTTTCACAAAATCATTTGGTGGGATTAATTAATTATTTTTTTCTTTCATTTTGAATCTCATTTCAAAATAATAATAATAATAATAATAAATTATCTATCATTTATTTGATTTTTTGAAAACCCAAAATTAATATTTTTCTCCTCTCCATCAACTTGAAGGTTCTAGAATTTGAAGATCATATTTGAAAGGAAAATATAAACAATGTTTTTTTAGAACTTATAGTTAGTTTAAATTCATTTTTTATTTTATTGTTCTAGATTTTGTTTTATTCACAATTTCTAGGTTATTAATTTAGGTTTGTTTTTGTTTCACGGGTTTCTATTATCAGTTATTTGGTACATATCTGATCATGGCCTAATTTTATCATCTAAATATGTTCAATATGATTGATCCAAAAATAATATTGGATTGCTGCAAATAAATTTATGAGCAACAATAGATAAAATTTGGAAAAGCATCAAGAACAGACAGATGATTTTGTGGGACTGATTGAAGCCAAAACATGAGGAATCTGAAGAAATGGTTGAAAACCCATATCCTAAATGGAACCATTTATCTTACACGCGAGCATTTTCCCAAACAAATGCACGATTAGAGAGATATTGGTGTCTCTTTAAGAGGCAAATTTCAAGTGGCGGAAATTATTAGTGATGCCCAGACTGTTCATTCATTGTATAAATATATGATAAATTCCAAAGCCACGGGGATCCAAGACATCGAGAGGAGGATTTTTATCCTTTCTCTTCTGTATATTATTTCTTTCTAAAAAAAAATCTTTTCAAATGGAGTAATGGACGGTTGGAATCTTTGGGAGAATGAACAAGTATTTTCAAAGAAGAATATGGAATTCCAGGTTGCTTAATGACTTTTCTCTTGTGAGTAAAATGGTTTTATTTTCATTATAATATCTTCATATTCTTTGAATAATTGATTATGCATTGATTTAAATTATCTTTAGTCTATTTTATCAATACATGGTTAATTGCTATCATTTATATATTATTTTTTTTAATCTTTAAGAGTCTATTATCCCAAAAGTTCTTCCTAGACTATATGATGAACATATTTTATTGAAACTATATGAGAAAGAAGTTTACTCTTTGGTTGTCATCCTCTGTAGACTTTGCAATGTTTTTTCATTGTCTTCTCATGTAATTTATTGATGTGAAATGTTATCTGTGTCGAGTTATCTTTAGCTGGTTCTGCACATAATATTTTATATCATGTTTTTCTTTAAGTTGTTCATTATTTTTTGGTTTAGTTTATATCTGTGACTGATCATCTACTCAAGTATTTTCAGTTTACATATGATACTAGATAGTTGGTAACACCATTCCTGAGAATTGGATTTCTTTCATTTTCAGTTATTGGATGTTTCAAGGTCACAAGATATATAATTATTTGTCTTTCTATCGTTATAAACTCACTCCATAATATGAAACACTTCCTTGAATTTCTTCAGGAAGTATTATGCTTGCTTTTGTCATAGGTTTACACTTGACACAGGTTAAGAGGAGCTCATACAAATACAGAAATATGAATTTAGCTTAGTACTGTTGAGTGAGAGGTTAGTAGGTGCATTGCTTTCTTTTATTCAGATTTGTTTATATATGAATGAGACGATGATTGCATTAATTAGCTTTGACAATTTTTGTGTCATTGTTTCAATCATATTCATTTAGTATTTATTTCTTTAAAATCTTTAAAACATCAAAAGAGCATTGTTCATATCTTGTTCATAAACTTAATTAAACTATCACTTTCGCAAGATTTTATTTAAACATTGTAAACTTATTCATAATCATTTGTATATTAACGCTATTAGATAAACATTTGTAATTAGTGTATCGATTGTTAAAGTTATAGATTTAGAGTAGTTTACTTCCTTTCATTGTTTTAGTACCCTAGTTGGCTAACGGAGTCATTAAACCCATCAGGTTAGATCATACCAAACAACTTGGGTTAAGTAGAGAACCCCGGTTGGGATCTATCCTTCCAATTGACGATGTGTTACTTATACCCATCAACAAATGGCACCAGGAGGGATGAGGTAAATTTAATGATTAAATTTTTTACCCCTCAGCCTATCATAATTCTAGATTTATACATTCTTCTTTTGTGTCATCTTGAAATGCACTAGAAGGTAGGTTAGACTGACAAGCTGGCCTTGCAAGAGTCTTTGTTTGGAATGTATTTAATTCCCCATGGCTTTCCAAATCACTGTGTTGGAACATGATTTCCACTTCTCATTACCTGATATTCCCAACGAGGCAGTCTCTCGCTTTTCCAAACTCACCTTTGATGGTGGGGGGAATGTATCTATTAAAGACCATATTAACAAGTTTTGGTGTAAATGCATCAAGCATGATATTTCTGATTTAAAGGTTTTATGCAGATTGTTTTCTTTTACTTTTAGGGGTTGGATTAAACATTGGTTTGAGTCTTTTCTAGATTATCACGTTATTGATTGGTTTTAATTTGTAGAGAAATTTTTATATGATTTCGAAATCTATGATTACAATCAATTATGTGAAGAATTTCAGATTTTGCTAATCAATGGAAATTCATCTCCAGAAGTCTTTTCAACAAGAATTCATCATGTTCGTTGTAAATTTAATCTTGATGACATGCCATTTGTACTAAATCTCCTCTATGATTCTTTCATTCCTTTCATCCAGTCATATTCAATCGCAAATAATGAATCAGTTACAAATCCTATCGCTCAATTGACAGAATAATTTTGTTTATAGGATGAGAGGAATCCATCCGAAAATTTTCAACAAGCAAGGGAGGTAGAATCTATTGAAAAGGTTTTTACTGACAATCAAACTAGTTTTTCCTCTTAAGCATTGTATATTCAGCCCTCGACCATTGTGGAAGAATAATTGATGTTGGGTCAAGATGAATGTCCATATTCTTCTAAATCTTGCTCTAATCAATAATTAAATTAATTTATTACAGAATGCTTAGGTGACGAAAATGATCTTAAGCATTCTAACATTCCAATGAAACTGATTAGAGATGTAGATATGTAATTGGAAGAAGAAACCTTAAACCCTCATCTACAAATCATACCTTATCCACAGGAAAGATTAGATGTTTTTCATGAAAGTTTTGAATTGTCTATCATACATGAGGAATATTTAGATGATCATATTATGTTGATGGATTTATCACCAAAACAGAGTGAAATTTTTAAGGAAAGTGAAGAGGAATGTCTTGAGAATACCATTGTTAAATATCATAGCTCAAGGGATTCTGTTCATGTGATTATTTATTATTACTTTTACTTTTTATATCCCGATCTCTTCTTAGATTCTAGTGGACTTGATACTTCATCCACAATATCTTACTATTTTCCATCACAATCAAATATTCTCGATATGCCAAAATTTGGTGAAATTAATTCCGAGTGTAACATTTATGAAATCGGATTTGACGCTCTTTCACATTCGTCACTCGCATGGAAAAAAGACATGTTGCAAGATGATTTTACACGATTTATTTTTGAAAGAGACAATGCACTCATTCTTATGGAGATCAAATATTTTACGTTGCATATTCATTCTTTAATTAGTTCCAATTTTAATATTTATGCTTCACATTTTTAAATGATCAATCTCATCAAAGGAAGCCTTCAAACCAATAATATAATTGATTTCATGAATCCTCTTATCATGTGTTCCCCATTGATATATCCATTTCATCAAATTTATAGTTTGCATCCTACTTTTTATGACAGGATCTTAGAATGGCTTGAAGATTCGTATCTGAAAAATCTTCATAATAAAGATAAAGTTGTGCTTGCTTTGTTTTTACCTAAATATCTAGGAAGTAATCATGACATGATTCTTTTAGATCCTTCATGTGAAGAAATTGATGAACACTTGGAGAATTGTTAGGAGGATGGGGCACTTTGTCCTTGGTTGATGGTTATGTCAGGTCCCTATAATAATGACAAGCTTTCCAAACTTACTTACACTCTTCCATGCCATTATGACCCATATCATGACAAGATTGAAGAATGGTTGGAGGATTCATACATCAAGAAGTTTCAAAAGAATGGTAAGGTCATTATTGTTCTGTTTTTAAATGGATATATAGGAGGTAAGCATGACATATTTCTTTTGTATCTGCAAATACTGCATTCTTTTATTCTAATTTTCAACTTTCTATGTCTTGTAGGATTGAAGATGCTCATGTGGCTGCACTGGAAATATGATTTACTTAACATTTTGATCTATTTAGTTATGAAGACAAGTGGGTATACCAAGAGAACCATAGTATGAATGTTGTTAGGGAATTCCACTTTAATTTATTTTTCTCTTTGCTTTTCGTTGAACATTTATTTTCAAAAACGTAGTATCATCATGAAAATTTTAAATGGAAAGTAAAGAGATAAGTAAATTTGAACTATCAATTCAACCCTAACCCAGGGTGCCATGAGTAGGACTGCACTCATATTAGTAAAGATTTTTGTATTTTCTTTTAGTCTCTTTTATTTTTAATAATAATGTTTGGTCAAAGTAACATCTTATGCATCACTATATTAAGAAAAGAACTTGCTCACACATGAAATTTTATATGATTTAGTTCTTCCCTTATTTTACAGTGGGATGCTAGTAGATCCCAAAGCTCGGGTTTATATTTGGCCAAAATTGTTTCTGAAAGTGTGCTTTTGCTATTTCGATTTTGTTTGTTTTGATATACTTCTGATCTTGAATACCATTAATAAAATTTGATCTAGTTTGTTGTGTGTTTGTTTGTTTTTTCTTTCTTTGATTAAACTTTCTTCTTGTCTGTATTTTTGAATAATTATATTTCTGATCAAAGAGAGATTGTCGAAGAAAGCATTCATTTCAAGACTTATGTTTTTGAAAGAAATTTGTAACAGTTCAAACATTTTCTGATGTTAAGATTCAACTCAGATAATTGATTTGTAAATCAGTTCAGTACTATGAAATCCTAAACGGTCTTTGTCAGAGTATTACCCCTAAAATGTGTCGAGATCTTTGGGAATTACGATTATCCTTAGACTTTTTACACCGTCCCTATTCTTAAAACATCACTTTTAAGTGATTCCCCATTCTCTAGATGATTTCTTAACTGAAATCTAAAATCTCTAAACCATGATAAAGCTTCCAGTTTTGAAAGCAAATAAAAAAAAATGATCAATTGTTCACCTGTATTGCAATTAACCTCCAGTATAACCCCTCTCTCTTTGTCATCAATAAATATATAATTGTATTATTACTTAAAAGTGGCATAAGGGGGATGAAAGAACTTATGTGTGGGAAGTGTGTGTAAACCTGTCGAGGTACTGAACAGGCCTGCTAGAAATGAAGCAATGTCGGGTTGAGAGGTAGCAGGTATATGCTTTTAAAATAACTTTTATGGAAGTATACATCATTTGGATACAACTATTGGATGGGATTAAAGCATTTGAGTGGGTTAAATGACATCCGTGTCAAGGCTATGGACGCCTACTGGCAGCAGTGGCTCTGTCAATAGTATTGAATTCCTTTTATAAACAACATGAATCTTTGATTAAAACACAACTGCGGGTTATAATCCTCTGTAAAAGAATATTTTCTTCTTTTCTGATACTTTTCTATAAATCTGAGCTATTCTTAACATTGTGTAATATTAAAGTGGATTTGTTTCAAAGAATCTTAAAATTATATCCTAGTCTTATTCTTCTTCCTTGAGATGAAATATTACCAGATCATAGATAACAACTTCACCCAGTAAGTCGCCATTTGTTGGGCCCCAACAACTCCCCCTAAATTTTTACAAAATTTAAAGGGCCCCCATTAGAATCTTGATAATTATAATGAGCTACAGAATCAACCTTTTCAAATAGTTCCATACCTTGGTTTTCTTTGAGACAAACCTAAGACATCCACTATAGTATGAGACATTCATTACAAGAGTATATGTCAAAAGTTAGAAACGAGCATATAAATCTCAATTTAAGCAAAAACGTTATTTTTTATCAACTGTTTACTTTCGTTTAAATTATGATTATGTGTTCATTATTTTGCTCATTAGCAAGTTTGACTATTTTGAATAATGGGTTCAATACTTCATCAAATAATAACTTGGTTAGTTTCTCATTTTCACAAAATCATTTGGTGGGATTAATTAATTAAATTCTTTTTTCATTTTGCATCTTATTTCAAAATAAAAATAATAATAAAAAAAGAATTATCTATTATTTGTTTAATTTTGTGAAAACCCAAAATTAATATTTTTCTCCTCTCCATCAACTTGAAGCTTCTAGAATTTCAAGATCATATTTTAAAGGAAAATATAAATAAAGTTTTTTTAGAACTTATAGTTAGTTTAAATTCATTTTTTGTTTTATTGTTCTAGATTTTGTTTTATTCACAATTTTTAGGTTATTAATTTAGGTTTCTTTTTGTTTCACAAGTTTCTATTATCAATTATTTGGTATGGATCTGATCATGGTATGATTTTATTTTCTAAATACATTCAAGATGATTGATCCAAAAATAATTTTGAATTGCTGCAAATAAATTTATGAGCAACAACAGATAAAATTTGGAAAAGCGTCAAGAAGAGACAAATGATTTTGCGGGACTGATTCCAGCCAAACTGTGAGAAGTCTAAAGAAACGGTTGAAAAACCATCCCCAAAATGAACCCATTTAGCTTACACTCGAGAATTTTCCCAAACAAATGCACGATTTGAGAGATATTTGTGTCTCTTTAAGAGGCAAATTTTAGGTGGCGGAAATTTTTAGTGATGCCCATACTGTTCATTCATTGTATAAATATATGATAAAGTTCATAGCCATGGGGATCCAAGACATTGAGAGGAGGATTTTTATCCTTTCTCTTTTGCATATTATTTCTTTTGTAAACTTTTTTCTTTTCAAATGGAGTAATGGACGGTTGGAATCTTTCAGAGAATGGACAAGTATTTTCAAAGAAGAATATGGAATTCTAGGTTGCTTAATGACTTTTGTCCTATGAGTAAAATGGTTTTATTTTCATTATAATATCTTCATATTATTTGAATAATTGATTATGCATTGATTTAAATTAGCTTTAGTCTGTTTTATCAATACATGGTTAATTGTTATCATTTATATATTAATTTTTTCAATCTTTGAGAGTCTATTATCCCAAAAGTTCTTTCTGGACTATATGATGAACATATTTTATTGAGACTATATGCGAAAACAGTTTACTCTTTGGATTTCGTCCTATGTAGACTTTGCAGTGTTTTTTCATTGTCTTCTCATGCAATTTTTTGATGTGAAATGTTATCTGTGTCGAATTAGCTTTAGTCAGTTCTGCACATAATATTTTATATCATGCTTTTCTTTAAGTTGTTCATTATCTTTTGGTTTAGTTTATATCTATGACTGATCATCTATTCAAGTATTTTGAGTTTACATTTGATGTTAGATAGTTGGTAACACCATTCATGAGAATTGGAATTTCTTTCATTTTCAGTTATTGGACATTTCAAGGTCACAAGATATATAATTATTTGTCTTTTTGTCATTATAAACTCGCTCCAGAATATGAAACACTTCCTTGAATTTCTTCAGGAAGTATTATGCTTGATTTTTTCATAGGTTTACACTTGACATGGGTTAAGAGGAGCTCATACAAATACATAAATATGAATTTAGCTTAGTACTGTTGAGTGAGAGGTTAGTAGGTGCATTGCTTTCTTTTATTCAGATTTCTTTTTATGTGAACGAGACGATGATTGCATTAATTAGATTTGATTGTTTTTGTGTCATTGTTTCAATCGTATTCATTTAGTATTTATTTCTTTAAAATATTTAAACATCAAAAGAGTATTGTTCATATCTTGTTCAGAAACTTAATTAAACAATCACTTTCGTAAGATTTTAATTTAAACCTTTTAAACTTGTTCATAAACATTTGTATATTAAAACTATTAGATAAACATTTGTAATTAGTGTATCGATTGTTAAAATTATAGTGTTAGAGTATTTTATTTGCTTTCATTGTTTTAGGACCCTAGTTGGCTAACAGAGCCATTAAACCTGTCAGGTTAGATCATACGAAACGACTTGGGTTAATTAGACAACCCCTGTCTAGATCTATCCTTCCAATTGACAGTGTGTCACTTATGCCCGTCAACAACCCACGAATGTCAAATTCTCTGACATTTTGGAGTCTTGTCAGCAACCATGCACTAGAGGGGTTCTAAATGGTATAAATAAGGACCAGGCACGTGGCCCATTCTAACAGTTTACACATGCTATGTTCTAACTAAAATGAACAGTCTTTAAAATGCATGGAACATGATGACACATGGAAAGCATTGAGTGTGTCCAAATCCCCCTAGGTGACGTCAACAGGCCACGTCACTCCGGTGATTTGTGACTTTTAAACATTGGGATTCAGAGGTTTCTTCTACAAATTATACAATTTCTCCTGAATACTGAACTTTTGAACTTTCGGGGTCCACTTAGTACCATTTTCCACAATAAGGCAGTGACACGTGGCCCCACCAACAAGTGACATGTTTCAAGTGACAATTGGTATAATAGGCTTTTTAAAAGCACGAATCAGATTGACATGTGGTAGGTGTAAAGTGGGTCCACATCACTTCAATTGACATCATCATGTTGCATCACTCTGGTGGATTCCACGCCAGAGCATGTCAAAACACCCGAATGTTGAATTTCTGAACAGGTGTTCCTCGGAGCTTCAAGACTTCGGGGTTCTAGGACTTCGGAACTTCGGGCTTTGGAGGATTTTGTTGTTGAACACCAACCCACCCCTGAACTACTAAATTCCAAAGTTCCGAACACTTTATAATATTCATACATGTGTACCTAATCATGAATGGTCTGGATTGATTCCATACTTTGGGACATAGGGAAAAGAAAAAACCCACTCCATGCAACCACAACTTGATTTCCCCAGATGATGAACTACTAAACCACTTGGGGGATACAATAGTTCACCTTCTCTCAAATGATCTACAATATGGGTTCACTCTAGGACTTCATAGCTTCGGGGATTTTTTCTGTTTCTCGAAAAATGTTGAAAACAACCGAAGGGGTGAAGTCCGAAGAACTTCAGTGCTTAATGATTGCGCACCTTCTTCAGATCCGATGGCTGTGAGGGATTTATCTTCTCCTGAACAGATCCAATGAACCAAATATAAATTTTTGGGCCCTAAACCATGTTTGTTGTTGTTTCTCTCCTTTTTTGGCTTTCTCAGACCTTTAAACTTCCTGATCTTCTAAACACAGTCAAGGTGTTCCCTCATCGCCCTCCTGACACTCTGTAAATTCAATTCTTTGTGAAGTTTTTTCTTCAATTTCCACTTACACAGACCATCCAATATTAGTGTTGAAAACCTCGCTCTGATACCATATTGTAACATCCCCAACCACCCATAGAAGGCCATGCTGCTCCATTGAACCACTCTTTCTAAGTTTTGATACTAATTTTGTAGCATACTCAACCATAGGCCTACTGGGATATGCCCCACAAAACTCTTGTGAAACATCATACATATAAAACTTAACAGATAATTACATTCTACTAATACATAAATCAATGTCGAAATATAAGTAAGTCTTCACATAAAACATATACAACAAAAACTCATAAATATAGACATGTACAAATACATAACATGCAAGTGAACACAGAAATTGTACTTGTCTTTTTATAGAAGACCACCAATTGTGTGAAGACCTTCCAAAAACCTCTCATCCTTAGACCATACTACTCATCACTCTCAGCAGTGGGTCACCCCCAAGCTAGGACTAAAATCCACCTGGGTAAAGGGATTCCTAGGCTATGATGAGACAACTAGAAGTTGCATAGTCAACAAGAAGGATTTCATCCTAGGAGCCAACTCACACTAACATCCTACAACCTTTCATTCCCCACATGCCTGTCCCACCCCAGGAAGTGTGTCCCTTCTCTACTCAATAGTCCTTTGGCTACCCCACTTCCCTTCTAGGGATTCAACAATAGGCCAGACAAGAATTCTCAGAGCACTATAGTTTTCATTGGGATCCCTCTAGGAAAATCACTTCCCCAACAATCTCTCTCACTTGGAGAGAGTTGCTTACAGGCCTAATAACCTTCTTCTTCAAACCACATGCCTAACAACTTTCTTATTCATTCCATGTCTTTAGTGAATCGATTAAAAGTGATGGTAGCATCAAAGATCGGGTATAGAAGAGATGATGGAAGCAAGTCATGCTTAGACAAGGAATTGTGTTGGAAGCAACAACAAATTGTTAAGGCATGGTACGGGCTTAAGAAAAATTACAAGTGCATTGTACTTCATAGGTAAGATATGGGATAGCTAAAAAATGCATGCATGTTCTTGAGGTGCGTGAGTAATGCAAAGTTCCACGATGGAGAGGAGGGCTCACTGTGTGAGTGAATGGGGAAATATGGGAAAATAGATTATTTTCCCCCACCTATATTTTCTTGTGCCATGATTGACACATGGCTCTCCTAGAGCTCGTTTCTCTCCACTTGGGATTCATTACCTCTTCCATGAGACTTAGTATAAAACAATTATTCTCACCAATAATATAATATTCCTTTTACAGTTAATCCTTCAATCTTAGACCTTCTCCCAAGTCTCTTAGCCCTTCCCTTTCCCTTCCTAGTGGAGCTTAGTCCCCCATACTCTTTTTTCATGGTTGGTTTACACACAACGATGTATTTATATTAATGATATGAGTGTTTACATATACAAAAATAGGTTGATTGTCCTTAATCATCTAGTCTCTTCGGCCTAATCATCACATAACCCTCCTAGATTATAATCACTTGGCTCAATAACCTATAAAAGATGTTTATAATTCAATTGGGGCTCGGCCTTGGGGTATTACATGGAAAAATATTTCCAATGAGCTATGATAGAGCCTCTAAAACATTGTTTGGAGGTCGCAACATCTCTGTAAATTTTGTAGAAGATGTTTGTCCTACATTCCTTCCAAGATTCTGCTTCTATGGTGGTCATACAAATAACTTCAAGTGATTTTAGAGAAATATGGATCATTGTATAGGTCATAGTACATCCAGCGACATCATAGAAACCCTAAAAATGTTGCAGACCAATGGATGTAATAAATCCATGTATGGATTCTCCTGCAATGGTGAACGCGATCCAAGGGGGGGGGGGACCTTGTAGTGCCTATGGACCAACTATGATTCTTATAGCGTATGGCCCAACAATTGGATTCCAAGACTACCAAAAGGAGGTTGGTTATTTCTACAAATATTTGAACCCACAACATGCTTCAAAACCTTATTTCCATGGATCACTAACCTTTCTTTGATACCATTAATCCATATCTTGGGGGATGAGATTTGGAAGGCTTGATGTCAAGAGAAGAGGAGAGAAAACATACAAATATGCCATGAAATTAATCACAAGAACATTGATGAAAATCCATGAGTTGAATACACCACAAAAATATGAGAAAGAGAGAAAGAGTTGGAGAATAAGGATTCCATTAAGAATAACCATTACATGCAATGATGCCAATTTTGGGACCTCTCCTTCCCGATCTAAACTCTCTTCCTATTGCCTTTTTTATAAGTTGTCTTCTTGGTGAATTCAACTTCGAACAACTAACTGCATTTATTACATGTTCATGATGCTCCATTTTACACTTATATGTATTTATGGATTTTTACATCTGAACTTAGACTATATGACCCCCTAAGATTTAGATCGTACCCCCATCGGAGCCCACAAAACTTTTGGTGTTTCATCTCCCGAGGTTGTGGTTTTGTTAGTTTATGGTTTTCTCATTTATGTTTATGTTAAAAAGGCCTTTTGAGCCTCATGGTACTCATCTTCTTGTGAATGAGCATAGTTCTCACATTATTTCTCAGAGATATGTTGCCACCATTCAAGAAAGTTTGTTTATGTTTTCATTTTTTATAGTTCAGTATGTTCTCTTTATTAATAAAAGTAAATTTTTATTGCATCTCTATGTATTTATTTGCTATACATATGTATTTCATTTCGTTCCATTTATAAATCTAGATCAGTGGTATTTGAGAAGTCATCTCTTCATTTGTTTCTCTGTGCATGTGCCCAATGAGGTCAGGGTACAAGGAGATGATACTTGAAGTAGTTGAGCCCTTCTAATACCATCCCCACCAAGCATGATGAACTCCCACGGTGGAAGAAAAGAGAGATGATGGAGAAAGATATCATTTTAAACTATTTCTTGAGGAAGCATTCACATGACAAAGGAACAATATGATGGACAAATTTTCACAGATCCTTTGACAACTGCCAACAAGAAATGCATATTCATCAAGCGACCACTTTTGAGGTGCTACCCCTTTCAAGGTACAAATAAATTTTGACATCCCTTTATTTGAAGGGAAGATAGATGTGGATGTTTTTTGTAGGAAAATTCCCCTGTGGGAAGGTGAATTCCCTCCTTGATCTTAGACCCCTATGACCAAGACAGAAAAGTGCTAACTTTCATCACTGACATTCTTTTAAACATAGATAAACTATTCAATATATAAGAGGAATATAGTATGAGTACCTTTTTACAACGTTTGTGCTCGTTTAGTTCAATTTGAGCCTTGATCTCCAAGCCTTTCAACGAGTCCTGCAATCCAATAAACCATGAAGACAAAGCATACTTCCTATTCTACCATGATTAGTTTAAAACTAGATTAATACAAAGAGACAAGTCCATGCAAATGTACACCAACTTGAAGGAAACAGGCCAAGCACATGTATTAATAAGAAATCAAAAGAGATACTTACAAACTGTAGATGAATTCACAACATCCTCTCCAATTCCTCCTCGTCCAACCCTTGTACAAATCTCCCAAGACCAAAAGTTTGATACCTCCAATTTGCTTCCTTCTTTATGAGATCATAAGTTTGGTATCTCTAAACTTCTCCATGCCTCTCCTCCATGGAATCCCATCATTATATAGGATTTGGAGGCTTAACTACCATGGAGAGAATCTCTCATTAGATCCACTAAAAAAGGGATCTCTAAGATATTTAGGGAGAAAATATTTCTTAAGGATTTTAGGGAGGAAATATCTCTCAAGGATTTTAAGGAGGAAATATTTCAACCATCCATGAGATCCTCCACCTTCCCTAAAAAATAGGAAACCAAATGTGAGGTTGATTCTCACACTTAATTAATTTTTTTTTCATTAATAATAATAATAATTCATGTGCACTTGATATTTTCACCTTCATGTAATATATCCCTCCTCCACATTGACTAGGGATTGTGACATAGGTTATTCCATGGTGTTGGGGTGTATGAGACACAGGGATGATTTTAGGGGCTAAATTTCACTCATGGGCTAATTTTCCATGGTTTTTCCAAAAAAGAGATTCATTATTTTAAAAATGATTCAACCAAATTCTATAGGATACAATTATTTTCCCTTAAAAATTGCCAAAATTTTATAAAAACTGTATAAAATCCTTAGAAATTTGAATATTTTTTCAAAAATATCGTCAAACATTTATAGTTGGCATATGAAGGATTAGTAATATTCACCAAGGTTTCTGCATTTTAAAATAAATTTCCATCCTTAAAATCATCCCTAATGAGACACTTATATGACACTTACGACACTTAGGGCGAGGTACCTAGGTCTACAAATTTCATGTGTAACAGAATGCCCCCTAAAGTGTGAGGTCAGAAGAGAGAATGATGGCTGAAACACTTTACAAATCTTTAATGCAAAGGTGTGGAGTTGGAGAACCTGGAAGAAGTTGCAAAAAACCATCAAACAATATTAATATATGTTAAGTTTCCAAGGCAAGAATACGTATGCTCAAAATACAATATAACTCAAAGCATGGTCATCGAGCAATACACTGCAAATCCATGAAAAATATTGACTAAGGATATGGCCACCAAAGATACAATGTGGATCCATACCTCCATGACATGAACTGATCATAGTCATGAAAAATACACAATGGAGCTATGATATGATAAAACATAGCCACAGACCAATACAATGTGGATATATGTGACAATCTATATATCAGCATGCTCAAATGATCTCCTTTATAGCCTGGGAAAAGAAGTTATCAGAGTGAACACTCAACCCAGGGTCTTCGTCCTGATCTCGATGTGAATAGCCATGTGAATAGATGTTTTGATGTTGATCATGGTATATGTTAGCACTCTGTAAATTTTGTCTGGCTGAATAGAAAAAGGACAGAGGTAACTGTTTCAACTAGCTTTAGAGCTGAGGCACTAGCCTGCTCAACTCAGAGAGGGCTCTCTCGTGTCACTTGATATTTTGTTGGGAATTGGTGGCTAGATTTGGTTTGTTTTGGGGGTTTTAATAAAAATTTTGAAGAACTGGAGATGACCTTTGGGCTATGGGGTTAGGAATGTAGGATGCACTGCTAAATCATGACAACAATTAAGAGGAAAAGGCTAAATGAGGAAGTGACTTATGAGTTTATACTTGAAAATTTAGATGGTATCAGAAGAAAAGAAACACACAACTATTATCAGAGCATTATAGTAATGAATTCTGAAATGGTTTAGAATAGATAAACATAGTCTAAATCGCCAAGCCGAGAGCATTGAATAATGAATTCTGGACTTTCAATTTCTCAATTTAGACATAAGAAAGAAAAAATGAAACGCATAATAACAGGAATCAAACACTATGAGAGAAAACGAGACTCATAACACCACCATTTAGAATATTTTCATAAAAAGTCTGAAATTTGCCTTTGCATCCATGTATTCATTCCAGCCCCAAAAATTTACAAAGTTTTCCTACACAGAGGGTAGGCTCCTCTTCTCCCTCTTGAGACCAAATATATATAGAGGAATTTCACATGGAATTTAAAATGTTCTGACTTCCTCATAATTCTAAAATAGATACAAATTAAAAAAACGAAGAACAATTATATTGTTTAAAGGGGTTGTTAGTAACCAGTCTGTCATATCAGGACTCCCTTTTCTTAAGCCACCATATGTCCAAAAATTTCTGAAATACACCTAAATTTACTCGAGGATTTACCTCAACTTGGTGATTTCCTCTTCCAGGGTACTGTTGGCAGCAATAATATAATTTCTATTGTTTATAAGCTTCCTACACAGGGTCTCTAAATTTTCATTACTTTTCATGAGCATTGTCACTAAACGACACTTGTCACTTGTCACTTTTTACATATCTTCTTTTCGATTTTTGTTTTCATGACTGTAAGCATGAAAACTCGCAACTGGAATTGACATTTTGTTTCGATTTTTTATTAAAGGAAAACTGCTCATGTGGTTTATTATAGAATTGTCGGTTCTAAACATGCCTTGGTTTCATAAGTGAAAGCCCTCCATTCATTAATATTCGATTGATTTTGATGGATTTTTATTTCATGAAACTTTGAATTATTCAATTTTTATTCGATGCACTTACCTTTGTAATTAAACTATGAATGCGCGTATTATGGTTTTTAAAGTGCTCTGATCCTAGTACGTACCCAATGCCAAGGTGGCATAAAAATTACATCATACCATTACTCTTCTGCATGGTCTCGGGCTTCACGAAGTTGCTCACACACTTAGTGATTAACACCCTACCCGTTGTTTCAATTATCACAGGAAGTATTGGTAAGGCTCGGGTTTATGGCTCTGTGGCTTTCTTCCAAACCCTACCTGTGTATTCTTTGTTAATTACCAGTCTATTCAACATGGCTCCAGTAATAAGGGTCGAGTTGAATGGCACCCAAACCCTGCTATCATATGATACTGCTAGGGATGATTTAGAAAGGAACGGTTGGCATTTGTTCATCGAAAAATTTAAGGGTTTCAATCTTTGAGTCGCCCAAGAGTTTGCCTTGACCTTCGATGGTTGCAGGGAAAATATAGGTGACATGCAGTTAGAAATAAAAGAAGAGTTCTTAAGCCAAGCCATGGATTTTCCAGTTGTCGGGAAAAAATGGTTCAAGAATGTGAAAGTTGAAGAGGTCCCCTGGACTTTGATGTTCACCTCACGAAAAATTACTAGTTGCGATCGAGGTATGCCAGTCTCATCCTTAAAACCTAGGTGGCATGATCTACTTGCTATTGTGAAGCAATTCATTGCGTGTGAAGGAAGATTCAAATTAGTTTTCCTGTATCATCTGCACTTGCTTATGAGTTTCATTGGCTTCCCATTGAATATGCCCTACTTCCTGCTTAAAAATCTGTATAAGATAGGTAAACGGTTTAGGAAACAGAGGTCAAATTCAAGTTTATTCCACCATGGGCTTATTAAAATTATCCTTGTACACTAGTTACAGTCCCAAAACGACTGTTGGGATTCATTTATCATATGAAATGGTTTTGGAAACCAAGAATTGGGATACGTTGATAAGCTGGTTATTGTGGAAACCCTTATGAAACCTATTGCCTCTTCCCCACCACTCTAGACCTGTGATTTTTCCCCTAATAATGAACCCTCAAACTACCCTAATTTTGTCCAACAGGACAATCGACTGGTCTCATACCCAAAGAGTTGCACTAAAACTGTTATGAAACCTACAGGGAAGAACCACAAGGGCAGCGTCGATGTTAATTTCAAGAATAAAAGGGCTGGTCATTTGATTTCACGAAGTGTTCACAATAAAACCAAACCTTGTATAGACACAAACAACATGATTGATGTGAGTGAAGATTCAGACTTGAAAATCGAAAGATTCCTGGCTGAAGAGGACCCCTTGTCATACGAGTTTTACCCTGACCGACCCTACGACTTTGTTAACAACTTACCTCCTTGTCTAAAGGATAACTCAGAATTTCCTGGCATTCAACTCTGTGATATGCCTACCATTCACATGGAGGATTCACTGACCCATAATGATGTTCATACACACTCTTTACAGTCGCAGTGTGAGGTATGTCGATCTTGGATAGACATGTATTATACTGATGTTCCATTGTTACAGTCACGACTTAAATATTTAAAAGACCAAGTGGATATGTTGACAAATGATAACAATAGAATCCAATCCACAACCCAAGCAAAGGAGAAATGCCTAAAAACTACAGGATCTATCATTTTCAAAAATGTAGAGGTAGCCACAACTATCATAAATTCCAAAGTTTCTTGACATGATTCGATTTGTGATTTAAGGTATGAATTAGTTAGCATAATCATTTGTTGTTTTTAGAGTAGGATATTTGATTTGATTGGATAAATTGTTTTTATTATTAGAATTAGTTTATTTTATTTTTTAAGATTGCATGTGCTATTTTAACTAGCTACAGAATCGTAAGATTCTGTAGCCAGTTAAGAAAATTTGAAGTGTTTGATTTAATGATTGAAGACATATCTGAAATTTTCTTCTTTTCATTTATTTTCAGGAAGAGTAAGGAGTCCGTCATTTCTAAGATGATAGGAGACACTTCTGAAGATCTCCCATGCCATATATGTTATCCATTTTGATAGACAAAATTAGACTTTTGATAGTTTTGATATCTAGTAAAATCAGGGAGGTTGCATCCCCCATATTTTTGGAACAGATTTGATATTATCAATAGGAAACATTTTTGTTTCCTTGAACCTATATAAGCATGTTATTTTGTAAAAATTGGATCATATCAGCCTGGGGCAAGACTATGGATTTTTCATTTACAAACTTGAATGGAATATAATACTCGTCGCAGCTTTAGCTTTTCCGTATTTTGGTTTTATTCAAGTCATGTTTTTTTCAATTTGTAAATAGATTAAGATTTATTTCACTATCATGGTTTACTACAAGCTAGTATGATAAAATTTTATATATTATCCATGTTTCATGTTCCAGATTTAACACACAGTAATCATTCATTAAAACTTGAATTAAGAGATTTATCTTTATCTTTGATTGAATGTTTATATGCAAGTTCTCACAACAAGATTTATCTTATGGTGGTTGCTTGTAAAATTATGAGATTGTTGTGATTGTATCTCTTATGTGTTCTATCATTTGAATTCCCTCACTATTGCTTCATATTTATTGGGAGCAATCTCAAAATCTGTAGCAGGTTTTACTCATCAGATAAAAGTGGTTGAACGTTACATAAAGGACAAGGTATTGGATGCGATAACAGGTTAGTTTGTTTGTCTGATTTCATTAGTTTAATGAATATAGAATTTTCTTGTAGTCAAAATATTTTCTACTATCTGTTATTTCTATTTGTAATTAGACATTTTGATATTCGATTTCCTGAGCATAAACATTTAAGAAAATAAATCAAAAAGATTAGATATTAATTTCATTATAGTTTGAAAGAGCAATTTACATTCGATTTTCACGAATTTAGATTAAAATTCATAGTTTCTATATTTTGTATATATATTATAAATAGAACTATTGTATATACAAATTGTACATATATATATATATATATATATATATATATATATATATATATATATATATATATATATATATATAGTTAAATGTACTTAGAAATTTTAGTAATTTGTTATTTATTAGGTTAGTGTTTTTCCTTTCGTTATTTTTCTTTTTCCTTTTCTCTTTCTTTAGGACTTAGATCGGCCAATGGAGCCACTAAACCTGTCAGGGTGAGTTAATCCAAACATCTTGGGTTAATTAGACAACCCCGAACCAGACTCACTCTTCTAGTTGACGAGCGGTCATTTTCACCCGTCAACAAATGGCGCTACAAGGAGGGCCTGAAAACTATTGATGGCACGTGGATGTCGCAAGACTCCTCCCCCACACACCCGCTCACCTGTAGTAACAAGAAGTCATTCTGATGGAAATAATGTCTCCAAAACAACAACCACATCCAATGATATTCCACAAACAGTTGTTGAACCAGCAACACCAAACCCCACAGGATCTGACATTCAAGAAATTGTCCGTCGATCCCTCATAAGAACACACAGTGCCTTAGCCCGTATCAGACAACTAGGTCCACCTCTGAACCAACCATTAGACTTCTCTGATATCAGGGAACAACTCGGAGATACTGATCTCACTTTAAATCCTATGAACCCAGGTCATATCCTCACTCCTATAGTAGGAGGATCTGGTATTCCACCCTCACCACCACCTTCATCTCCTTCTTCTTCAGGAGGAGAGTCATCTGACGAAGGAAACTCTTCATCTCAGCCTTCAAAACCACCCACACCTATGTAAAATCCAAATAATCCTACTAGACCTTGGCTCGACCAAGATGTAGTGGCCATACCTGGGCCCCAACATCCTTTACCTAAACACCCAAAGAAATGGCTCCCTAAATTTGACCCAGACTCTAAGCAGATCGTTGAAGATCACATCAAAACTTTTATGCTAGCCATTAGACTCTGTAGTGTTGAGAACAAAGGCATAGTTTGTATATTGTTTCCCTACACCTTTGAAGGCAATTCCTCTACCTAGTACATTTCCCAACAGCCCCACACCATCGTGTCATGGGAGAAATTTGAGTCTTGTTTCCTTGAGAAGTTTGGAGACGACAAGTCTCCTGAAGTTATAGTCATGGAGCTTTCTAGTTTAAAAATGAAACCCAAAGAAAAGATCAAAGATTTTAATCAAAGGTTCTTGACACTAAAGAACCGAATCCCCACGGATTCAATGCCTACCAAAAATCTTATTGTTGCATACTACACGAAAGCCTTACATCAAAATATAGCCATTTGGGTAAAGAGGTCCAAGAAAGCCACATTGTTAGAATCCTTTGAAAAAGCGAGTCAAATCAAGAAAGATATTCTCATCTTAAAATACTGTACCTCTAACGAATTAGACAACCCCTCATCCTCCAAGAAGAAAATCAAAATCCTTCCAAGACCTCTCCAAAACAAATCCCAACCGAAAAATTCGGATCTAGAAAACTTGCAGAAAGTCATTCATAAGTTATCCAATCAGGTTATAGATTTAAAAAGATCAGCTAAAGAAGCTTCTTCAAGAAAAGATCCTTATAAACCCCCTTTTAGGAAGCCTTTTCCCACAAACTGATCGAACCCAACTTTTGAAGGCCTAAACTTAGAAAGCTTACAGTTTGCTATCAAGACGATTCTAGAGGCACATGATAACTTAGTTCCCCCGAAATTCCTAAAGAAGTCGCTAAAAAAGAGACTGTAGAAGAAGAGGAACCCTCTCCCAACATTTTCGGACATTTTTCAGATAGCATTTTTCAGGCTAATTTCGAAACAGTGCATCCTTACAATATCAGGAGAAAAACAACAAATAAACCTTCTTCTGAAACTGCAACTACTATGCCTCCAAAACAGTCTAGATCATTTGAAGCTAAACAAAATTCATTAGCCCCAAGTTTATAATATGATTTGATCGAGGATCTAAAGAAACTTAGGGCTAACATTTCTGTTTACGAATTATTAAAATTCCCTTTTCTGTTGCAAAAGATGTTGCAGAATATTGCAGAAAACAATAAGAACGACAATCCGAACAACAATAAAATTGTTGAAAATAGCACCAAAACACCTCAAAAGGTCTTTTCCAAAATGACATATGAGCCTCAAGATAAAAGAAACCTTTCTGTAAATAATGTGACAAATGCAGATAAACCAGTCTCAGAGGTTGCGATTAAAAAACAACAAACTTCTACTATTAATACTCGCAAAAATGTCCCTCCATTTTTGTTGACTTTTGAAATTTTCAATAGAAATGTGCATAACTTCATGGTAGATTTAGGTGTGTCATCTAATGTAATGCCTTGGTCTGTTTTTCAAAAGATCAATGCTGAAGTTCAACCATCTAGCTTGAAAATTATCCAACTTGATCGAACTAGTGTTAAAGTGATAGGCGAATTAAGAAATGTGCTTATAAGATTGTCGTCTAATCTTAAAGTTCATCAAGTGATTGATATTATTGTTGTAGATATCCCAGAAGTTTATGGTTTGTTTTTAAGTAGAGATTGGTCAGAAAATTACATGGCCATTTTGCAACGGATTGGTCTCACTTGTGGCTTCCCGAGAATGGAAAGCCTAACAGAATCAAGGTAAATCATGAACATTATCTCAAGTTCATGGTAACTGATTTAAATGATCCCAATGAACCATTCACTCCTTCTGCCAATTTGCCTAAAATACAGGGGATAGATACTTTTTTCGGCAATGTCATGGCCGAAACTTCTACCATCATTGACCCGGAACAACAATCTGAAATTATGACGTGCACGTAGTCAACAACCGTCTCCCAGTGGCCACATGCACCTGACGAAAATCAAATATGGTCTCTTTACTTTGATGGGTCAAAATCTAAAGAAGGAGCTGGTGCAGGGTGCGTGCTCATCGATCCAGCAGGTAACAAGACTCTGATTTCTTTCCGGTTAGAATTCAAATGTACAAACAACACAGACGAATATGAGGCACTCCTGCAAGGCCTCAAAAAAGCACTAGATCTGAAAATTCAAAATTTGACTGTCTTTGGTGATTCTGAAATTGTGGTTAGACAGGTAAAAAATTCTATCCACTATTTATCTCTGCACCTTAAAAGTTATCAAACTAAGGTATGGAATTTGATGAACAAGTTTTCCGCATTTAACATAAATTCTATTCCTAGATTGAATAATTCAGAAGCTGATTTGTTAGCTAACGTCACTTCAAAACTTTTTCCTGCAGAAGGCTTGTCTCCGAATGGATTTTTCGTCGAACTATTGTTTAGACCGTCAATTCCATACAACATCATGAATTAGAGAGTCTTCGATGACGATCAATAGATTATAAGTTTTCTGCATATGGAAGAAAATTTCCAGGGCGCGGTGATTGACGAAGGCACCCATGACGAAAATCTTCGCGACTTTATGGTAATACCTGATCCAAGATCCCCAGAATCTACATCGGATATGGTAAACTCTATCCAAAAATATATGGTTAGATTAGAAAAAATTTATGATCTTCACGACAAGTTCATAAAATCAGTGAACTGTAAAATGAATAGTTCCTCCTTGACAAATGAAAAAGTAAATTTGGGAACTAAAGACAACCCATAGTGCATTAATTTAGGGTTGGGGTGTTCTGAGCAAGAAAAGGTATCATTTATTAAGTTGTTTAAGGAATTCAAAGATGTTTTTTCCTGGATGTACGACGACCTAAAAACCTTTGATCCTAACATCATACAACATGCTATTCCCATGAAACCCCAGACCCAATCTTTTCAACAAAAGTTAAGGAAAATGCACCCAAATCTCGAACCAATGGTCAAGAAGGAATTAAACAAACTCTTGAACACTAAAATAATTTTCCCAGTTAGGCACACACAATGGGTCTCTGATCTTGTCCCTGTGAGGAAGAAGAGTGGTGAAATCCGATTATGTGTCGATTTAAAAAATTTAAACCGAGTGTCTGATAAAGATAACTACCTTGTCCCTCCCATGGAACAGATCCTTCAACAAGTATCTGGCTCCGAAATATTATCCTTGTTGGATGGTTTTTCAAGGTATAACCAAGTCCCTATGTCTCCTCCAAACCAACTCAAAACCACCTTCTGTACTCCATGGGGTACCTACACTTATAGGAAAATGCCCTTTGGGCTCATAAATTCCAGTGCCACTTTTCAGAGAGCGATGGATATCACTTTCAACAGTTTAATCAATCAATCTATAGTAGTTTACTTAGATGATGTCACCATCTTTTAAAAAAAAAAGAATGTTATCTAGCCCACCTATGTTCTGTTCTGCAACGATGTCGTAAGTATGGTATTTCTTTGAATCCTAAAAAATCTGTCTTCGTAGTAGAACAAGGTAAACTTCTCGGATTCATTGTATCAAGTGAAGGGATAATTATTGACCCTAAAAGAACCCAAGTCATTTCAAAACTACCCCCTCCCATTTCGAAATTCCATGCAATCCTTCTTAGGATAGATAAGCTTTGTTAGGAGATTCATCCCTAGCTTTTCGGAAATGGTGAAGCCATTACAAAACTTAATAAAAAATGACATATAGTACCATTGGGGACCCTTAGAAAGTCAAGGTTTTGATTCAATAAAAAAGGCCATAGTAGATGCTCCTTCTCTAATGAGCCCCTATTTTTCATGAGACTTCACTCTATACACGTTTGCCTCTGATCAATCTTATGTGACAACCCTAGTTGAATAAATGTTTAAGGGTTATTAAGTAAAAATTAATTAGGGGATTAATTGTCTTAATGGTTGCAATTTGATTAATTAATTACATGTTACATTCATTGACATGGGTATTAAATTAATAAGAATAATAAATTATAAGTTCATTTGTTAAATACTTACGTACACGGGAAGGGATAAGAAATTAATTATGAGGGGATAAGGTAATAAATGGGTGGGTAAGGAAGTAAATGCATGAGGCGGTGAAGGAAGGATATGGAGGTGGAGGAGGTTTACGAAGGGCATTATCATTCGATGAGAGATTTTGGGGATGGATTTTGGGGGGCTCTCTTGCATTTGTAGAGAGGAAAGTTGAGTTCGGGAGTGGGAAGGTTTAGTACAGGGGCACTAGTTTGCTAGAGGTTTTGGGCACGAGGGCCAGGATATCCATATGATATCCTAGAGCTAGGTAGTTGTCCTAGTTGGCAGGGAGGATAGTAGGTTTGGGCAATGTTGGTCAGTGCATCAAGCAGCAGGAAGGCAACAGCAAGGCAGCAAGGCGAATTAGCATCAGAACCAAGTAAATTGTTTGTGAATTGGCTAAGTAAATTTATGTTGTAGTTAATTGTTAAATGTTAAATTCTGCTGAAATTTATATGCTTATTTGAAGTTAATGAATTATTTACACACTCAGAAATTCAAAATTCTATGTTAGAATTGTTAGGCATAATTGTAAGGATTTTTACTAGGCTTATTGATATTTTTCTTACTGGCCACTACACAATGGTATCATAGCTCCTCGTTCACAATTTGGGGCCTTAAGGGCCAAATTCCCAGCTCCAACTCCAGCTCTGCCTAACCTGCAAACCAAACGTATTATTATTTTGATTACATCTAAACAAATCTAAATATATATGAATGAAATACATATTGAAAATGTAAAAAATGAATTTACTAAAGTAAAACAAGCAACTAGGGTTGTTACAAATGATAATTAATTTTAAATCCAATGCAAAATTCAAATTTATCAATGTCATTGATACAAACATCTAGTTTTGTATGCCAAATAATACAAAATGTTGAATGCCACTTCTAAATCCAGGCTTGACAGTAATCTCTTCGGAGAAAAGGAAGTTACCAGCGTTCATTAGCAAGCCTCAATCGGCAGTCCATATTGACCTCTGCAAGATTATAAAGGGCAGCTATAGCTACTTCTTGCGCATCTTCTCCAGGAAAACTCAGAAGATCAACTAAGCGCTTATACACCTGCCATGTATGTAGAGATGAACCATATAATTAGCCATTGGAAACCAAAATCTGGAGGAATAAAATCTCCAATGACGCGTTAGCTTAACCAAGTCAACCTGAGGTGCAAAAGGAAGAACAAATGGTTCATTATCTAGATTGACAATTAGTCTTCCAACCAACTCCATAGAAGCACAGTGCCAAGCTTTAACTGGTGACTCTAGCATGCCCACGATTGCCTCAACAACCCTCTTCTCGCTGTTAAGTTTGTACACCATGTACACAAATATCAACACATGTTCATCTGCTAAACCTTTTGCTCAATTCAAATGTTAATTGAACAAAGAATTAATCACTAACATCATGCAATGCCATTCACCTTCTCCATAATGAAACTTTGAGAACTGAATTATTCACGACTATATAAAACATTCAACTGAGGGCTGAACATTGACATTTGGGACCATGTAAAAATATCAAAAGCTAAGGGGTAGTTACCTACGTTATGGGAGCATGTGATGGATTTGACGAACTGAAGATTCGCAAATTCAGAAAGGGTGCCAGGTTGGCAATTGTCTCGATTGCATTTGTAACAAGTTCCTCATCCTCAGTATCATGGTCTTCCATGCATTGAATAATTGTTTCAAGGCAATGACGATGTTGAGCCATTACTGTCTCATTATCTGGCATAAAAGAAAAAAAAATTATAACATTTGAAGCAACAACAACACATTGTTGTCTCTCTGCTCAGTCCGCTTCATCAAGGTTGAACAATCCCTCTTCATCTTACCACCAATAAGAAACCTTACTTTTAGTACCATTTCCTGTGTCCTCTGAAGTCAAAGCATCAGATACTGACCTGATTCGAGAAAGTGGATCATTTGGGCTTGTTATTTCATATTCAGAGCCAAAACCTGTGAAGTCACAATTTGCTCCCAAAACCCTAGGCCTGGTCATTTTTGCAGCCTCCCTTGGGTGTGCAATATCACGCCAATCATTAACCTGGAAATGAAATAAGATATAGGATTGAATGGAGCACCCAATAAAAAAAATATTGATTAGTAACTCCTGATATAGAAAAAAATAAAAAAGGCATGTTTATGCTGGAAGCATTGAATGAGCATTCTACCAACTTATGTAGGAAACTAAACACAAGAAATAATTCCCAAACAACAGTAGAGCCTTGGGATCACATATAATCGTTAGCTGTATAGTGTAAAATATGTCAAGAAAAGAAAGAAAGAAATTGTATTTATATCTACAAATGACCTAAATCAGTCGATGGTGTCTTGAAAGTACAACCTCTCATAGTGGCAATATAGGAGTGCCAAAGGCATCTCCTAGATTCAAAAATAAGGTAAAAATAAAGATAAAGAACACAAAAGGGTAACTCCAGGAGGTAAAAACCTAGACAAAGAATTAGCAACCGATACAGTGTAAGAAGAGAAACACTAGTCTGCACTAGAATCGGAACAGAAGCTAGCACCACCATCAACCACCATGAAGGTACCAATGCAAAGCCTAAGGTTGTCTTTTGAGGAATGACCTAAGATAAAATGGGTAGGCTAGGTTATCCTTAGGGGCAAGATATGGGTGTTCTTTGCTGAAGCTCTGCTAGCATCTGAAGCCAATAAATATCAAGCACTATTCTGGATAAAATATTGTCAATCACACTCACAGAATGCTACCAAAAAACAATTTGGGTAAATACAATTTAGGGAAAAACAATGGTGACCCAAGATTGAACGATGATAAGGCACCATTCTCATGGCATCTATATTTGAAGATCTTAAACTTGAATATATATATATATAATAAGTATAAGCAATGCCATATTTTCCACAAACTCACTCGAGTTAATTAAATAGGATTCTTGGAAGTATGGTACACACAACCTATAAAAGGGAATCCAAAACTCCAGGTAGCTTTGAAAGAGGAGTAGCATCTTTTTGAAGATCCTCCTTTTCTTTGAAGGACAACACTGTAAGAGTATTTAAGGCCCATGTCACCTCACTCTTTAACCCACTCTGTAGTGCCATGACAATTCTTTTGTTGTTCTAATCCATTGTTGATTCAATGCTTCGATGGTGATGCTACCAAAACCCTCCAGTCAGGAAGTGGAAAATAGTATACAACGAAGAGACCTCTTTTTATTCTTTAAGGAGTCGGCTATTACAGCAACAGAAAGAGCCTGCAACTACAAATCAAGAGACTAAGAACCAACCGCTTGAATTCCATTCCCTGCATTTCTGAGGGTAAACATCCAAAAATAAAAGCTCAACGCTACACTGGCTGAGCGAGGAAGGTCTCGGTGGATGAGAAGGAGGTAGCAGAGGAAGGATGCATAGGGTTCGAAGAGCTGGAAGGTGTAGGGTTTTAGGGTTAGGTATGAAGAGCAAGCGGGAAGGAGGGGGCACGTGGGCCTCATGCGAGGACCCACTGCCCGACTATAGAGATAATTTTTTTTTTATATTATATTATATTTTATTCTTTTACTAATTCATTTTTATTAATTTTCTTTAATTGCATTTTAAATAATTAATTTTAATTTTAAATCTAAATTTTAATAATTAAATTTAAATTTCTAATCTCATTCAATGTCAAAAATTTTTTTGCATAGAAATTAAGTATTTACTTTCTAAACTTAATTTTATCCAAAGTAACTAATAATAATAATTAATAACAGTAATTAAGTAATTAATGTGTTATTAACATTAACATATTTAATACTATTTAAACATAACATTACGATACTAAAAAGAAAATAAAATTTATGGAGTCCGTGGGATTTGAACCCCGAACCTCCACCACTATGAAAAGTCTTTACAAAGTCTGCCCTGCCAATGCACCACACTATGTGACTTGGAGAAAAAAAATAAAAATAATAATAATTAAATTAATAGGAAGGATTAAGTAAAATAGTGACTAATTAATTAACACTAATAATAATATTAATTTCCAGGAATAAATTGAAGTGTTGATTAAGGCGATTGAAGCTTAGGATTAAGTTTAGTCTAGATTATTATTTTTTGATAAACTAGCATAGCCGCAAAGTGGTTGGTGGCTAGTTAAGGCTGAAAGGTACATAGCGTTGGTGAACGTCGAAATGTGGCTGGCAGTTGTGGACAATTATTTAGATGCCATGGTTTAATCCTATTTTTTTTTAAACGTGGTAATTATATATCCTTACAGCAATTTTTTTTAATGTGATTAGGTAAATGTTAAAAGGTAAACGTGTTAATGGATGCCTTGATAAATGCAAGAAAGTTATGAACAATAAATTTGACCCATTGATTTTTTAGGACGACTAAGAATATGCCAGCATCTTCAATGCATAGCCATCAGATAAGGGTTTAAGGTTAAATACGATTAAAAGATCATTAATTGTGCCCATTGTCAATAGGTGTATGCCTTTCGGCATAAATTAATAAACATAAGGTCGGAAGTCACTTTAAAACAAGTTGTAAGAGAAAAGTTAAAAGGGCTTAGACTAGGACAAGCGAGAAGGAGGTGGCATATGCACTAGGAGAGTAAGCATAGGAAGTGGTGAGTATGGCGCAAGGCTAGCGTAGCTACAGGGCAAGGGAACCAATAGTTTTTCTTCATAGGGGCGAAGAAATCAAGCTTAGACGCTTAATCCTAACCCTAACCTAGCCAATCCCCTAATGGAGTAATGTTTGTTTACAAACAAGTAAAGAAAACTTACGCCTAACCCTGTTTCTAAGTTTAAGTAGCACCAATTTGAAACGTCCTTGAACTCACCCTGACAACTTTGGGCTGATGTAGGTTAAAGCATACAGGATGGTCAGGACTTGAAGGAGTCGAGGTAGGGGAGGGTCGTCACAAGCACCGCCAACACCACCAACGCCACCACCACCAGCGCCTGAACTAGCCCTCATACTGCACTCATTGGAAGCCATTAACGAGACTTTAAAGGGGCGACAACCAGCCGGGACTGAAGTGGAACCCCCACCATCTGGAACGGTCAATCCAGAAGCATAAAGGGATTCAGGGGGAGGACCTCCACCTGAAGACATCATACGAGAATTGCAGAAGATCAAACTTTCGGAGTTTGTCGGGGGTCGTGCCAGTGAACGCACAGAAGCATGGTTGGAAGGCATGACAAGGTGTTTTGCCTTAAGGGACTATGCGTCCAACTCAAAGGCAAAGATCACCATTTTTCAGTTAAGAGACAATGCCTTGAACTGGTGAGGCAACCTGAAAAGACAACTGCACCTTACCCCAGACACAGTATCTTGGGAACTTTTCGAGGAGAGGTTCTGAATGAAATATCTACCAGCATACTACGAGGAACAACAGGTAGGGGCATTTCATGCCTTAGTACAGGGAAACAAAACTGTAGAAGAATATGAGATCAGATTTATGGAACTGGTCAAATATGTTTCGTATATGGATAATGACCAATGACAGGCAGAGCGCTTCGTCTATGGATTGAACCTGAACATAAGAGCTATGGTGCGGATGTGGAAACCGTCTTCAATAGCGGAGGCACTAGAAAATGCGCGTTATGCAGAAGAACACATGAACTTGACTAGGGGTACAAGACTGACATTTTCGCATCGTCCTGGATTCGTAGGGAAGGCCCCGAGGACATTTCCTAGGGGAGGTGGCTCAAGGCCACTAAAATATGGTAACAGAGTCGCACCAAGGACAGTAGCTGCAGGGATTTCAATGGCAGCGAGTGCAGCATCTCTTTCATCGCCAACAACGCAGACAGGTCCACGACCATCTCAGGGAATAGTGAGTAGGGGAAAGGGTTCTAGGGGAAGGAACTCATTTCAAAGGCAGTCACATAACAATGCATAGGTTCAATCTCATTTTACCTGTTGGGGGTGCGGAGGACCCCATTACTAGCGTGACTTACCAGAGTTACAATTAGGGTTCGTGCATAGAGAAGGAAAGGCACCAATGGGGAGAGAAAGTAGAAGCCATCGGATTAATGCAGCGGTTAATAATCTCCAGGTTGAACATTAATCCATGGTGGTGGAGTCATGAGGTACGCTAAATCATATCAATGTTAAGATTTTGTTTGATTCTGGTGTGACATATAGTTTCATTTCACCATCTGCATTAGAAAAGAGTGGGTTGGTAGCCTACAAGCATGATGACTTTAAACAAGTCGAGATGGCTTCAGGGGAAAAACAAGCGGTAGGACCTAGTGTTGATAATTGTATAGTAGACCTGGGAGTGTGTACTACCAAGTTGAAGGTATACGTCACTGCCCTCGAGGCATATGACCTAATCATTGGAATGAATTGGTTAGCAGCTCATCGAGCTTTGGTAGATTGTTTCGCAAAGAGGGTTCTTTGTGTCGATGATGAAGGAAGACCAGTAGAGATCCAGGGTGTACAGAGAAAAGTGTTGTTACGCTTTATATCAATTATGAAGGTTAAGTGATGCTTGAGGCAAGGGTGTCGACTTTATGTAGTGGAAGTAGTGAATGAAAGGAAGGGACCCTCATTGGATCAGTACCCGGTATTGTCAGAATTTCAGGATGTTTTTCCGAACGAGTTACCAGGGTTACCTCCTAAGAGGGAGCTTGATTTTACTATTGAGCTAAAACCTAGTGTAGAACCAATCTCCAAGACTCTGTATCAGATGACAGCGCTGTAACTTTGTGAATTGAAAATGCAGTTGAAAGAGTTACTGGACTTAGGGATAATAAGGCCCAGTGTCTCACCTTGGGGCGCACCAATATTTTTTGTAAATAAGAAGGATGGATCCTTATGACTGTGTATAGACTGTTGGGCTGCGGTTTTGATCATGTTTTTTGCCTACATTATATGCCACAGACCTCCATTTATATACTAGTACCACCCTTTTGGCCTTGTTTTGATATAATTGACATCTCCCTACCATTCAATGGGGTTACCTAAGGTGTCTTTACATTTCAAGCTATTTTTATGCACTTCAATGCTTTAAATTGATATTGGAACTAATGTCGCTTGGGTTAGGTACCACTTCTATTTTTGGAACAGGATGTCGGTACCAGGTACCAACTCGTACCCATGGAGATACCAATGGAGCCATTCAAGATCTGTGCGTTATGGTCCGAATGGGAGACAGAGAGATTTGCATGACAGCTGAAGTCATTTCCCACAGGGTGCTTGAAGGCATAATGATAAAACTGGATCGTTAGTTCTCCATCATTCACACTTCGTGACACTACGTGTCACGAAGATGTGAAGTACGTTTTAAAACTTGGTTCCAAGATATTTTTGGATGGAAGAATCCATTTGTTTTATGTATCGTTGTTTTAGACTATTACAAACAGAAGGATTTCTATATATAAACCCGCGATCACTCCAGAGAATGGGTTGGATTATGTTATGTTATGGACACGCATTTCTGAATATAAAAACTGTTGTTGCGTCATGCTATTCAATTGATATATGATTTGAAAGTATTCTCTTTTGAGTTAATGGAGCGTATACAATGTTTGCATAGAATGTTGTAGTTATTTCTGGTTCTTTCCTCCGACATTTGTACCATTTGGTTGGGCCCACCAAACCGGTTCAAGTCGCCGTGTTACTCTATTTCAGATTTAGTTCATTTCAGTGTTTTAGAACTTCCATACGAGGTAGCTTAACATTAATAGATTTAGTCGCTTCAGTGTGTTAGTATTTGCTTACATGAATGGTATATCTGCAGCTCATAGTGCGTCATAAATTTAGTTGTTTCAAAAGCGTGTTTAAATCGTTCTCCAACAGAATTGTTTCCCGCATACTGTTATCTTGTACATTGGTGAATATTAAACGCATGACTGATGCCTGTAGGGTTTAGAGTATGAATGTGGTTTGTTTGGCTTTTCATTTTCAATTCGAATATCACTTAGAGATTGAGTGAGCTTTGCTGTGTTAGATAGTTAGCTACCCTGCTCAATTAGAATAGTTAGATTATAGTTAAATCAAAGGGAGCTCCTGGTACCAGTAGGTAGAGTAGTACTCTGTTTTCCTGTAGACAGAATTAGATTTATTTTTGATGCTCAGAATGAATGAATTTTTGAAAATATTCTTTGTGTCATGACTTAAACAGAAATGATGATGGTAGATGATTGGACATAGAGGTAAAATAATCTTGTGGAACCACACTTTTGAATAGAAATAGCAGCACCAGCATTTGAGCACAAGACTATTTTCTGTTGATGACTTAAATAGGAAATGCTCAGTTTCAAGATAGTTATTAAGATTCAAGTTCTCATAATAAGTGTGTGTTTTCTTCTAAGGATAGAATTTAGATAGAGACTAAAGCCTTACCTGCACATATAGTGTAGCAACTCAAAGTTTACCAACCCTGGTTTGAAAATTTAGTGTTTTAAGTCATTCAAATCTTCAATTTAGCAGCCTGACATTTTTGGCGTCGTTGTCGGGGAGCTGTTTAAAAGGTAAGAATATAATTGTCTTGATTAGTTTTGGAATGCACTTAGTTTGGTTTGGTGTGTTAGAAGGTTTATAGTAAGGGGAGTTTTGGAAACAAAAAGGGTGAAAACCGATATATCAGTTATCACAGGTACTCTGAAACTCAATTTTAGTTCTTTCATTTCATTTTTTTAATATGACTTCATGATAAATAGAGATCCTAGAGGTAGATTTAGGAAAAATATAAAACCACAAAAAGAAGAAGAAACCTCCACCCAAAGAGCGATAGAAACTGAGATTGAAATTCTGGCTGAGGAAACCGTAGAACAAAATCTAGAACTAGGAAACACCATACATTAGCAAACTCAAAATCTTGGTGATCCAGCCCTGGATGACACAGTTGATCCAGAGAAAATACACGACCTTCTCAGGAAACCTAACTCTGTAATTTCACAGATAACAACTACAGTTTTGACATCAAAGGCCATAAGATCCTCAAAAAGACCAATAGGATATAACACTTCTGGCAAAAAGAATCCAGAAAGGTGGGATTTCACACCCTCACCAAAGAAGGACAGGATCGTTTATACAATTCTTGGCAATCCTTTTACCATGGGAGAGAGAGGGAGAGACTTACACGGGGAACTTCATATTGAAAATGAAGGTGAAGAACAAGTAGAGAATGAATTACCACCAGAAACTACCTTTCGATTTCCTATTCTGGATTTAGTCCAGAATGTCAATATGAAAAATATCCCACTTTCAGCACTACCATCCTTCCATGGGAAAAATAGTGAGGACCCATATGTCTTTCTTTTTGAGTTCGACATCCTGTGCGGGAGTTATAACTATCTCAAGGATGCACATAAACTGAAATTGTTCCCTACCACCCTGAAAGATTCTGCACTACGTTGGTTCATGAGTTTGGGAGAATACAGCATTAGATCTTGGGAAGATATGAAGGCAAAGTTTTTAAAGAAGTACCAGGACTATTGCAGAACCAAGGATTCTCGGAATGAAATCTTCAAAATGCAACAGCAAGATGAAGAAATCCTTGAGGATTTTCTAGAGAGATTTACCTTTACCCTTCAAAAATCCAAATATAATGATCTCCAGGATGAAGCAGTCAAGACTCTTTTCTTAAAAGGAGTTTTGGAAGAATACATTGATACCCTCAATTTAATGGCTTCAGGAGACATTTATCAGAAAAACTTTGAAACAATTAGTGAGCCCTGTAGAACTTACTCAAGAAGTAAAGGGAAAGCTACAAAAAGTGTGAGAGAACCGGTCAACAAAAATACCAAAACATCCACATCTGGTGGAGTTACTAGAGTCGAATTGGGAAACCTTTTAGACAATTTTAAAACAGACCTGTTAGGAACAATTGGCTCTCAGTTAGACACTTTGAAGATTAAGAGGAAGAAGGAAGAGGAAAACCCTGTCCTAAGCATATTTTGCCCGAAATGCAGAAAAAGACATCCTTTACGAGAATGCCCTTTGGACAACATTTCTGTATGTGCAATATGTACTGAAAATCATAAAACAGAAGACTGCCCATCCTTACCTAGATTGCAAGCAATATTCAAGGGAGGGGAAGCTCCAGGGACTTCATCTGCACCTAAGAAGCCTTGTCAGCCTAGAAATCCAAATGCAAACGCATACCAAGAACCATCCCCACAATCTTCCAGCTACTATCCTCCCTTCTCTCAACAACAACAACACCCATGGAACTAGTCAAACTAGCCTCCACAAAATGTCCCTGATCAACCTTGGTACCAGGGATGGAGAAATCCAAACTTTGGGAATAACCAACAGCAGCATGCAGTACCGGTTCCTCAGAATCCATACACGCAGTATCCTCCAAATTTGCAGCAATTACTGCTTGGTTTTACTCCACCTCCATTACAGCAGTTACTGCCTGGTTTTACTCCACCTCCGTTACCACCTATCCCACAAAACCCTCAGCAACCACAGAATCCACCACGTCTTACCATTTTGCTCGCTCAACCCATTCCAAATCTAAACCACAGACCACCCCTACCACTCCATAATGTTGATTTCCAGAACTATCCAGCTTACAACATAAACCCTGTTTCTATACAAGAAGTACAGCTGAGATCTGGAAAAGTTTTGAATAAAAGACAGCCCATAACAAAAACAACACCAAAGGTAATCATTGAAGAACATGAAGATGAGCCTRCAGATAATCTATCAACTGAGATACCCCTGCAGGATGTTATCATTCCAAAGAAGAAAGAATCTGAATCACAACCTGATATACAACCTCAGGTTCCCAAAAAGCCTCCTTTTCCTGAGAGGCTGCTCATTGAAAAACCAATTATACAATATGAGTTTGACATTATGACTAAACTGAGAAATGTCTGTGTTAAGATTCCATTATTACAGGCCATCAAAGATGTTCCCATCTATGCCAAAACCATCAAAGAACTTTGCATTAAGAAACCAGGTCAAAAACAGAAAGATCCACCCAACATACATCTAGTAGGACAGCTATCAAATTATATTTCTGAAACACCTAAAATTGTAAAGTATGCCAACCCAGGGAACCCAATAGTTTCAGTGACCATAAACAATGTGTCTATTGGTAATACTTTAGTGGATTTAGGTGAAGCCATTAATATAATGACCAGAAACACAGTGGAACTGTTACAATTAGATCAATTTATGCTCCCTACTCCTACAGTACTTGAACTGGTGGACAGAACTACTATAAAACCTGCTTCATGGGAACATCCTTGTGACTTTAGCTTCATGGGAATATCCTGTTGACTTCATGATTATTCATTCAAAGGACCCCACAAAAGGCCATCCAATCATTTTAGGGAGACCTTGGTTGGCCACAGCCAACACTTTCATAGGATGTCGTGGTGGAGATATGTTTATCTCAAACGGTATTTCTTCACAGAAACTTACTCTGTTTCCACCTTCCCGACCTGTTACAAAAGAATTATGTTGGCTGAAGTGTCCCTATTTCGAGAATGAGGATGAGGAACCTTTATTCTCTGTTTATGAGATCCATGCACTGCAAGAACCTACAGAGGATGACATTTTAAGTTAGTTTCTTTCTGTGACAGAAAATGTTGAGTTTCCATAGACCTATCTGCAATATGATCATATTTTCAGAGAGGATTTTCAGGAACGAAGTGAGCTATTTTCTTCATTTTCACCATCCATGGTTTTCACTGTTTCTAAACACTCAGGGCCATATACCATTCCAGTAGAACTTAGTCTAGGTAGATGTCTATACATCAACTCTGAATTGAGTACCAGTCAACAGGAACAATTGACAAAACTTTTGAAAGAACAGTCAGGGGCTTTTTCTTGGGAATACACTGATATGAAAGGAATACACCTTGACACCTGCATTCACTACATCTACATCCAACCAGGGATAACCCTGGTAATACAGCCATAGAGATGCATGAATCCAATCCTGAAAGACTTTGTAAAAGAAGAATTACAGAAACTGCTAAATGTTGGATTCATTTATCCAATTTCTGACAGTAAGTGGGTTTCACCTCTTGTGGTGGTACCCAAGAAATTAACAGGAAAGTGGAGTATGTGTGTAGACTTTAGGGAGCTGAACAAGGCAACCCTGAAAGACTATTTTCCTTTACCCTTCATAGACCAGGTTTTGGATACCTTGGCTGGAAAAAGATATTTTTCTTTCCTGGATGGATATAGTGGGTACAACCAAATTCAGATTGCTCCTGAAGACCAAGACAAGACAACATTCACATGTCCTTGGGGCACTTATGCATATAAAGTGCTGCCTTTTGGATTATGTAATGCTCCTGCGACATTTCAGAGAGCTGTCCTTGGTGTTTTTGCTGACTTGATTCATGACTGTTTGGAGGTTTACATGGATGATTTTACTGTCTATGGTAACACCTTCGAAGAAGCCTTGAGTAACCTGGAGAAAGTCCTGATCCGCTGCCAAGAATCAAATCTATCCCTCATCCATGAAAAATGCAAAATTCTCTTAACTGAAGGGATTGTGTTGGGTCACCATCTGTTTGCTGAAGGAATCAAAGTAGACCTAGCCAAAATTGAGGTGATAGTTAATCTTCCCTCTCCAAAAACCCAGAAAGATGTGAGAAGCTTTTTGGGGCATGCTGGCTATTACCGACGATTTATTGAAAACTTCACAAAAGTAGTCAGTCCCATGTTTAAACTGCTGACAGAGGATACAGAATTCTGTTGGGATGATAATTGTCAGAGTGCTTTTGAGGATTTAAAAGAAAAACTGTCTATGGAACCTGTCCTTAGAGGGCCAAATTGGTCCCTTCCTTTCCACATCTCAATCGATGCCTCAGACACTGCTTTAGGAGGAGTGCTTGGGCAAAAGGAGAACCAAAAGAATTATGCAATCTACTTTACCAGCAAGAACTTGACCCCCCCTGAATTGAACTACACAGTAATAGAGAAAGAGTTTTTAGCAGTAGTTCATTCCATCAACAAATTTCGTCACTACATCACTAGATATGAGGTTTTTGTACACATTGACCACTCTGCAATCAGATTCTTGATGAACAAACCATTCACTACTGGTAGAATCACCCGATGGATTTTGCTTCTTCAAGAATTCAACATTACCATCGTTGATTGGCCAGGGAAAGAGAATGTAGTTGCAGATTTTCTTTCTCGTATTCCCCAAGATAGTACTGATACCCCAGTGGACGATAACTTCCTTGATGAACATTTTTTTGCAGTAGCTGCCAAGACCCCTTGGTTTGCAGATACA